>JBAMNC010000602.1:1220000-1720455 GCA_037902135.1 Cetoscarus ocellatus
TACAGTCAACAGATTTATCAGGATGCATTATTATTAAATTATTAAAGTCGGGATTGAAATCAATCTTTGATACTTGAAAAGTACCTAACAGACACCCATAAGGTACAATTTATGTTTTGTTAATACTGTCACAGTCAAATAAAGATAGCAAGGTAAAATGTGTTTTATTGTAGACTCACAGGTCAGATGGTCAGAATGTCAGCAAAAAGAGCTTCCTTATAGGGAGTAGAGAGCAGAGGGTACATTTGTCCCTGTTTTTATTGTACTGAGGTCATGTGTGTTTGATTTTTCTTAGTGAAGTACCTGGGCCTGTTGGCCATGTCAAAGATCCTAAAGACCCATCCTAAGTCAGTGCAGTCTCATAAAGACCTCATCCTCCAGTGTCTGGATGACAAGGACGAGTCAATCCGCCTGAGAGCTCTGGACCTGCTCTACGGGATGGTAAGAGACAAAAACTCCATTCACACTGGACTGTTGAGTCCAGTTGCCTTGTTTTTTCAGTCTTCAAGATAACCATGACCTGGATGAATGAGAATCGACACAGACGTATCATTGCAGTAATGATGGTGTTTGCAGAGGAATGGCAAGAAAAAATTTTGCCTTTCAGGAGCATAGTTTCCTGATGCTGAAATCATTTAACAGTGTATATATGTTTATACATTTTAATGTGGACTAAGATGCTTTTGAAAACTTCACATGAGGGAAGGATTATTCTTTCAAAAAGAGGAGGACTACCCCTGATCTGAAAAAAACCTGATCACGCGTAAAAAATCCAGTCTTGGAAGTGTTTTGTCTGTGGCAGCACCAGTTCCTCTAAACATCGAAACTGCTCCAAGAATCTGACCTGGGCTTAAAATAGTGTCATATTCTACCCATCTGTATTTCTGCATTTGATAGTGTTGTAAGTGATTATGAATTGTTCTTGTGTTGTAGGTTTCTAAGAAGAATCTGATGGAGATAGTGAAGAAGCTGATGCTCCATGTAGACAAAGCAGAAGGGACAACCTACAGAGATGAACTGCTCACCAAGATCATCGACATCTGCAGCCAGAGCAACTACCAGTACATCACAAACTTTGAATGGTCAGTCTCATCCTCTTGCCATAAACATTCCTCACAGTACACATACTGTTTTATGTTCAGCATCATTTTCCACCCTGTTGACCACACCTCTTTGTTTCTGTGTGACAGGTACATTAGTATCCTTGTAGAGCTGACCCGATTAGAGGGCACGCGGCACGGCCACCTCATCGCCTCTCAAATGTTGGATGTTGCTATAAGGGTCAAAGCCATCCGAGCCTTTGCTGTTGCCCAGATGGCCACCCTGCTGGACAATGCCCACCTGTTGACTGGCAACATGCAGCGAAAGGGCATCTGTGAAGTGTTGTACGCTGCTGCCTGGATCTGCGGTGAATTCTCAGAGTACGTTGAGTTATCATTGAATGCTCATGCACACACTGGTATAAGCTTGTTGATAATAATCATAATAATAAATTTTATTTGAAAGCGCCTTTCATGACACTCAGGGACACTGTTCAAGATAAAAACAACAACAATAAAATCAGCAAAGCACAACAGACAATGACAGATAAGTGGATGAAAATGGCAGGTTGATGTTCAATGGAGTATGCAGTCCTGAACAGGTGGGCTTTGAGTTGGGATTTGAAGAAGGATAGAGAGTTGGCTGACTTTGAGTAATTCAGCAATCATGGATAAAAACATTGATGACAGTCTTGACAATAAGATGTTCTTCGACTGCAGCTACTGTAACAATGGATAGACAGAGAAATAACTGACAGCTCTGTCAAAAAATTCCCTTGTTTTTGCCTTTTTTCACAGGCCTCCCCAGCTTTGACAGTTGTTTGTTTATTTTACTCTCTTAATACAAACATCAATACTTAGCCACTGTTTTATCCATTTTCATTCTGACCTGATTACAGGAGGAAGGTTGATGTTACGAAATTTACGTATCACATAGGGCTCAATGATTTGGCCTAAAAATTATAAATTCAATTTTCTCCACGAAACTTGGTTTCACACTTTAATCATTTTTTCCTCTCACAAAGGAAAATAATTTACAAATGATGCAAAAGTTAAACAAGATTTGGTTTTATTTTTTGTCAAGTAATGTTTCAAAAGAAAACTGAACTTTTGAAACTGAAGGAAACATGGGGGAAAACTGAAGCCACAAAATGTAAAAACGATCACTTTTGGCACTGAAAGATTTTCACGAAACAGTAATATGAAACTCTCATGTCATTATTTTATGTTATTAAAACAAAGGAAAACCTTTAAATGTGTCTGCACAAAAATTGCAGGCTTTAATATGATGAAAACGGGGAAAATATTCAGTGTTTCTGTCTTCAAACAGTACTACAACTTTAAGCCAATTGTTGTTGTGTCCTGCGTCTGGAACAGCAGATTGGTGGAATCAATGCACGCAGTTATAAGAACTCAACCTTTTGTGGCTTTGTAAAATAGAGCTAAACACAGAGACGTTCGGGAGGGAAAAATCCAGCAATCTGGAGTTTTTCGCCCAATCATTAATTTGATCGAACGTTGTTTTGTGGCTTATGTAAAACTCACACAATTACACAAAATAACTGCCAATACCAGGGTACCTTACTGGTAGTCTGAGCTTGCTCTCCTTAAAGGTACAGCACTGGTGAGAGCGCTTTCAGCTCACTGACCATTGTCAAGTACCTGATACAACTCAATCTTAAAAATACTGAAGTAACTCTTGAAATGTAGCTTTGCATTGTCCATTCGGACTTGAAAATTGTTTTTTGAATTGCAAAATTGATATAAACATGAGCGACAACAGCAATTAATTTTGATTAATGATCAAAATGAAGTGATTAATTGCAAATCTAAAAATGTAATCGTTCAACTGCCCTACTTCTTAAATGTCCTGCCATCTCCAATTTTCAATTTCAAAAATCTTTGTGTGTGAGGGACAAATAAAACAGGATCAATGGGTAACAACCTCTTATTATTGTGACATTGTTCTCAGTCTTAAATCACTGCTATGCTTTAAAGTGCATCACTATTGTGCGTTAAGTTACTTTTAAGTAAAATGATTTTCAATGCCTCTCCTGTTTTCTCCAGACATCTGGAGAACCCCCTGCAGACACTAGAGGCCATGCTGCGGCCTAAGGTGGCCACCCTACCAGGCCACATACAGGCAGTTTACGTGCAGAATGCAGCCAAGCTGTTTGCCACAGTGCTGAAGAGCCAGGAGGGCAACACAGACAGCACCACAGCACAGGAGACCAGCCAGCTGATGATTGACAGGCTGCCGCTGTTTGTGCAGAGCGCCAACCTGGAGGTGCAGGAAAGGGTGAGAAGAGTTTCATAGCCCTTGTATTCTGTTCATTCTATTGATTCTTCAGAGTTCAGTTCGCTCATTGACTCTCATTTTTATTAGTTCTTGATTCCAATTAAAATCATTGGGTAATGTAATTAATAACAGATATGTTAAGATGATTAAACTGCCCAACCTTTTTTGTTTCACATATATTAACAGTGATCTGTCAGCTGTGACCAGCTGGACCTTTTCCATTCCCCTCCTGTCTACAAACAGGGAAAGAGCGAGACAGGACCAGAATCTTTTAATTTTTTTGCACAGTGTTGCAGGAAGACGCAGGCAAGACAAGTATAAAAGCACAAGATGGAGTAGGGAACTAAAGCGTAGCTTCAGAATAGCTTCAATAAGTATACACCAGGAATCACTGTGGCCAGGGCATTATTGTGAATGAGACACTCTAACAGATACGGTACATTTCAATCATATTTATGGTATTTTACAACTTTGTTGAAGTACTGCTTCATGACTTGCATAATACCACCGCAGGTCCTGATGGTTATATACAACTTCCATGGAACAATTTTCAGTGAGTTTCGTGTCACTGTTGGGAACAGGAATGCAGAACTGAAATTCAAAAGCTTAAGCAAGTGCACAAATATCAGACATTTAAAGTTGGTCTTGATACCAAAGTCTAAGAAAACCATAGATGAAGTTTGATATCCCTTAAAATGTCTTACTTTTCATAAATTTGGTATTACCCTCTTGGACTCATCACATCATTGTCATCTTTTGTCACGTCCCCAGGCTTCTTGTATTCTTCAGCTGGTCAAGTACATCCAGAAACTTCAGCAGAAAGACGTTGAGGTATCAGAGGAAGTCAGCGCTCTCTTTGCTGGGGAACTCAATCCTGTGGCCCCCAAGGCACAGAAAAAAGTGCCTGTTCCTGAAGGGTGAGTTCACTCCATATTTCTATAAAACACACTCACAAGAGTGAGTGTTGAAAGATAAGTATTTTACAGTTTTTACATAAAGGAAACGGCTCATATTAAAGCTCTAAGAGACCCAACAGCATGATTAGCTGAATCTCTGACATATGCTGTGTTTTGTTTGTTTAGTCTGGACTTGGATGCTTGGATCAATGAGCCACCATCTGAGAGTGAGTCTGAGGATGAGCAGCCCAAGGCTATTTTTACCAAGGAGGAGCCCAAACACTCCCGCCCCCGCCACACAGAGGTGGATGAGAAGGAGCTTGCAAGGGTAAGCTGGTAGACAATAGATCTCTGAATTGAACAGGTAGTTTTGTTTTGAGAATATTCTATTTGTGTGCAGTTGTGTATAGTTGTCCTTTAAACTTCAAATACATTTTTGGATGTCCTTAATGATTTGAAAAGATTAAAAGGATCATTTTCCATTTTTAGTTTATCCCACATTGATATACTTTTTAATTTCTGTTTAATTTAAAGCTTACCATGTATTTGCACCTGGTGTTTTCCAGCCTAGATCCAGACTCTGGTTGTTGCCATTATGAATTATTAGTCATTTCTATTTCTATTTCTGTTTTACACTCACAGAGGAGAGAAGCAAGAAAGCAGGAGCAAGCCAACAACCCATTCTATATTAAGGCCTCGCCATCTTCTCAGAAGGTGAGCATATTGTTCTTATCTCTGCTTTATTCTGTCTGCAACTCATAAAGGATTTTAAGTAATGCAGTAAATCTTAGTGATCTTTTTCATTAAAACACATTTTGACAGGCACAAGCTGTTTTATAAATGATTATCTCCTCTGTTCAGGTGTACCAGGAAACCCCTGGTGTGGAGCACATTCCAGTTGTGCAGATTGACCTCAGTGTGCCTCTCAAAGTCCCAGGTTGACAATTTTTTTCCTGCTGAAATAAAATCTAAATAAATTTGAATTACATTAAAAACACTCTGATCACCCTCAGAGCTTTCAAAACCATATTAATGTGGTCCTTTGGTAAGCACCCAAGTTCTATTGATAGGTGTCCCATCATCACAAACAAACTGCAAAAACCTGGCAAACAGACTCAAATTTGTTGTACTTCAGCCAAACAGGCAATGTGTAAAGCACACTTACTGTTGTCTCTCATACAGGTCTGCCTATGTCAGACCAGTATGTGAAGCTGGAGGAGGAGCGTCGGCAGAAAGAGAGAGCAGAAAAGAAGAAGAAGGAGAAGAAGAAGAGGAAAGAAAAGCACAGCGGACGAGGGAGGAAACATGACTCAGGCCCAGAGAGCGAAGAAGACATCACACCTGCACACATGGTCGACATAGTTACGGAGGAGATGCCAGAGGTAGGAAAGTTGGTCTTCAAAAGTCACTGGAAATTATTGGAAATAAATTCAAAGGTTCCCAGAGAGTGATCAGGAAGAAAATCTGTTTGGCTGGTTGATGCTTTCCCAAGATGATCATAAATACTGGATGGAGCCAGAGACATCACCGTTACTATCGCTGATTGTTACTGGAAAAAAAATGAAGTTGCAACAGTTTTTCCACCTGTGATATATATTATGATTTTTTAAGGACATTTCTTGAAAGTAAACTTTACAGATAGCTGTTATTTAACATGCAACAATATAAATCTCACCTTTAACCCCATATTCCATAAACCCATTTATTCATCCATTCTGCACTACGGACCTCTGACAGCAACTATATATACGCGTTTCTTTATAGACCTAAGAAACAAACTCAAGACTTGCAACTGTGTTAAAGTTTACATTCTTAGCTATTTCTGACCATATTTAAAGTACCTTTTAAAAGCTCACCATAGTGAGCTGCTGAGAGTTGTCACAGTTAAGACCAGTTTTGAAGACTGAAAGTTTTATAACATTTAATTAAAATTTAACTAAAGGCATAACAAGTTTTTTTTTTTTTATTAATTCAAAGTAACAAAAAGCTATTTTACATGTTCACATTTTGAACAGTAACACTGCTCTTTCTGTGAAGTGCATTTGTGGCTTCTTACCTCTAATGTGCAGTTTGCACACAAACCCTGCATGCATGCACCATGGTCCACTCTCTAGATAAGCCCACTGATGTTTATTTTGGATGGATTTTAATCTTACTAAGTCAAGAAAACAGAAAACATTGGCATTTTGGTTTCCATCAGCCAACACACCTACATTGTTATAGACAAAGAGGTGAGTTGAGGCCAGTGTTAAATGCTATAAATAGGGACAGCAGGTGTGCTTTCATTGATGTCTACTATGCCCCTAACAAAGCAGGACCTTCTGCTCTTAATAAAATCAAAGAATGCAACTATATTAACAACTATATCTTATTAATTGTACATTTATTCATCTAGAATGCCTTACCCAGTGATGATGATGAAAAAGACCCCAACGACCCTCATAAAGCCCTGGACATCGACCTTGACAGGTGAGTCGCCACCACATGAAAACTTAAAGCAACAAAACTACGTATAAGCAGACTCAGGCTTTGTAATACACGCAATGTTTAAGCTGCTCTGTCTTTCATGGGACTTAGCTGAATAACTGCTCTCTTACACTTTGATTTTTTTAGTCTAGATTCAAATCTGCTGAAGTTAAACCTCATGATGATTTTTTTTAATATTGACATTTTCTCAGCATTTATCCCTGACCCTCCGGGCTGTGTTATCACAGCTAATGTGGCACGTGCCCTCTCCCTCCCTCTCATGGCATTCTGCTTTTTGCTTCCTTCTTTCTATGCCTACACACATCCATTACTGCCTCTTTGCGTGGGCAGCTTGGTGGAGACTGCTCGGCGCAGGTGAGTAGCATCGCAGCCGCAGGACCTGAGCTCTGACTGGACTGCTTCTCTCTCTTTCCCTCTCTGAATAGTTGTCGTGCTTCTCCTACTAACATAACTGTCCTTTCTTTCCTTGTTTAAAGTTTGCAGTACCTGCTTCCTCTTTCTGCTCTTTTTCATGTATTTTCAACTTTTCTAAGCCTACATAAATGCCCAAAGTTCCTTTTCTCTAAGCCTGCTTCTTTATCTTGAGCTTGACAATATCAGCAGCATCACTGTCTAAATTTACCCACATCTCCAGCCTCAACAAGGAGAATAACATGAAATTAATAAGAATGATACATGCATAGTTTTATAAAAATAATGTGCTGCTAATGTTCTCAGGACTTGATCCTCCCAGCTTGTCCTCCTGGGATAGTCTCCTAAAAGCATTTTGGCATGAAAAAAAAGTTAAAACTAAATCAAGATGCATTTAGGAAACGTATCCACAGGATCAGGTGCTGAAATATGTGTGCCAACATTTCCCAAATGCATCTCAGTTTGGTAGACAGCTCTGCCTTTGAATTGTCGTTCGCGTTTTCTTGATAAGTGTGTCCTTGCTTTTTTTTTTGCTAAGAGATAGGGCTGGGCATTGTTAAGAACCTCACGATTCAATTCAGTTCGATTTCGATTCTTTGGGTGGCGATATGATTCAGTATTGATTCAGCAAGAAGTAGAAATACACAAATAATTAGAGTACCTGTTGAAAATTTTTAATTTTTTTTTTTTTTTTTTTTTGATGCCAATGTGACCATATGTGGTATGTCACCTCATATTTTTGAACAAACATCTGAAAATAAAAATTTGCACAGTAGTAACTTATTTGTGCATATTGTACATTGTACAAAAGTACATAAGTACAAACATGACAGTTAACACTATAATAATAAATGTCCAACTGGTCTTTTTTGTCAATAAATGTGTCAGGAATTGTCCTTTGAATACATTTTTCACCCTTTTTTCACGAGAAATAAAAGTAAACAATTCGTGCAAGTATTTGTCATTATAATGTTATAAATGCTTAAAACAGTGTGTAATTACAAGAAAAGAATAAAAACGGATTTGAATTTTTAACAGGATCCTCTTCATAAACAATTGTAAATGAATAAGTCGAAATTTTCTGAGATGACCAAAAATAAACTTTCACCCATTTTACATAAACTCAAACATTTTTGTTTGCTTGCAGCATTTAGTGTCCATGTTACAGCCTGTTAATATTAGACCGTGTCCAGGGTTTTTTTTTACTGATGGTAGTCCCTGAAGCAGTTCCTGTCAAGCTGAAGACAGAGATCTCGACATTTCTTCCTCCAATATTTCTAAAATTACTATTTATGAATCCATAAAAAAACGAACTATGATCAAAAAGACGATAAATGACAAAAAAAAGACGGTAAAACAAGGGAAAATATGTTGGAAAAACAGCAAAACACAGAGAAAATATGGCAAAAGAACGAAAAGAAAACACTCCAGAATGATACTAATGCTATTGTGTTTAATATTTTACATTAATTACACAGAAAATACTGAAACGGCTGTTAAGTCACTCTTATGCTGCGTTCCAGGCAACCCGTAACTTGTGTTTTTCCCACCTGTAACTTGTGAAAGTGCACTGGAATGGCAGTCCAGCTTGTAACTTCCCACCCGCGAACTCGTACCAGATCGATGTACTTTGAGTTACGACTTGTCACATTACATCACTGTCTAAACAATATGGCAGCCTCTATGGATGCGGTGGTGCTGCGCGTGACACATGGTCAGATGCCTTCAGATGGCTGGTCTGTTCTCTCTAATGTTAGAAACAGTTTATCATGGCAAGGTATTGCTCTAATGTTATGCATCTGCTAATGTTAACGCATCATTGGCAGCTGCTCTGATGTTAGCTAGTTTTCAGTGCATTAGTCAATACAAAATATGTTTCAAAATATCGACAAATACCGTAAAATGTAATGTGTAAGCTTCTGTTACCTTATGCGCAGTTTCCCCTCCTCTGTTTCACTCAAATGAGCAAGTTGCAGGCTCCTTTGGTGATTGAAATGATTAAGCATAAATCTTACAATGTCTGCCATGTTGGTTTGTTTACATACCAGAATTCCTTGTTCTCAAACCGAAGTCATAATTTGCCTGGAACACTTTGAGGTTGGAACTCGGAGATTTCAACCGGGAAATTTCTGAGTTACTGGTTGCCTGGAATGCAGCATTATGTTCGGCTCTCAATCGTATCACTCTGTAAGCATGTCTTCTTCTGCGACCGGCGACAGCTGGATAAAACACTGAAAAGGTGCACAGCGCCCCCCACTGGCCAGGAAGTGAATCGAGTCAAAAGATTTGCTGAATCAATATTGAATTGGGAGGAGAAATATTGCAGTGCATTGATGAATCGATATTTCTGCCCACCCCTCCTAAGAGATAGATGTGCCCTCAGGATAAGTTTTTATTTATACAGTTCTGTTTTATCTACTGGTATTTTTACATACCATTTAACTGTATCATTTTTTGGTCTCTGAAGAAACAAGATAGGAGATTTAAAGAGATTAGGGTGTAGTTTATTTATATGCATGCTACAAAAAGTGTTCAAGCAAGCAGTCACAATATTATTTGTTTATTTTTGTATTTAACCTTTATTTTAGCAGGGAGAACCTGCTGAGACTTGACATCCTGGACTTACCTAAAACATTCAAAATCATGTTGCAGAATGACAGAGTGCTCTTTTTTACTCTGAGAGGCCCCCCAAAACTTACAGTGGCTTATATACCAGTGCGATTTATACTCTTGAGTTTATAGTGACTTATAAATGTAAGTGTAATTCTTTGACATCCTGAATTAAAATGCAGTATTTAAAAAATCACTCTATCAACATGTAAAACCCAGAAAAATGTTGTGGTTTTGTTTATTTTACTTAGTTAGTACAGGTTGGCTTCAGGGTTGAAAACTAGCTTTCCTGCCAAACTGCTACTTTGGCTGGTGGATCCAAAAACTACCTTTCTCTGTCTTTTTTTTTTTTACCAGCCACAGATTTTGACCCACAGAATTGTGTTATGACTTAACAATAATGGTTTGTAGTTCTGAAATAGTCATCGAATTCATTTTGAGGGGATTGTAGGTTAATGAATACCGGCATTCACTTAGTTTTGCTGAAAAAAAGTTTTTTTTGGTAAGTTTATGATTTTTGGGCGGGTTAGAGTCACTTTGCAACAATGATAACTTTGCTCTAAAAGGTGATTTTACGGCAGCCATGTTCATGCGTCATTCACTTGTCATTGTGACCAAATAGTTTGAGCATACAAACCTGACTGAATAATTTAGATTTGAAGCTCTACCTTTAAAATGCTTGTGACAGCACAGATTAAATTAAGGACTGTTTTACACTAAACAAAAAGGTAAAAAAAAAAAAAAAAAAAAATCTGAAATTAAGAAATAAAAACATGTTTCCATCACCAGGTTAGCTCACTAAGGAAAGATAATTGTGTGTCTTTTCAGAGAATTACCAGCAGGGGGCTACATTACATGTTAGTATTTCTTCAGAGAGTCAGGCTTGGAGAAAAAAAAATGTTGATTGCTCTTATCAGTTCAATATGGAGACATTTTTGGGTGTAGTTTGTCTTTTTCTGAGAATTTCTAATGCTTGTAGTTCTGCCAGAGGAATGGCTTACCTCACTGCTTTGAATGAAACCTGGCTGCAGAAAATGTGCCTGAATTCAATGTATTGCTGCACTTTTAAACCCTAAATTAACATTCTATAACAGATTTCTTACTAAAGTATAATAGAATAAACATGTTTTCAGATGCTGACACTAACTCCAGGTGGACCACTCCCCCCCCCAAAAAAAAAACATTTATAAAATATATTACAAAGTCAAAAACATGTGCATGTGTGTTTGTTCAGGCCCCTCGCAGACAGTGAAAAGCTACCGGTCAGGTCACACCGTGCAGCAGAGGCTCCCAAAAGTCCAACAGAAGATGGAGAAGCAGAGAGAGCTGTGCCTCAGGAGCCCAAGAAGAAGAGCAGCAAAGAAAAGAGGGAGAAGAAGAAGGATAAAGACAGGGATAGAAAGGTAAAGTTAATACATGTTTTTAATGAGAAAGATTGATCTACTTTGTTCTTGGAAAAAAATTCACACTGCTTTTCTAGTGTAACCGCTTTTTAAAATCAGATTTGCAGAGAAATTTTAGGTGCAGGGATCAACAACAAGGAGAAGGTTTCATGGTTTTAACATTTGTTGTGACACAGAGCTGTCCTTAATTATGTCTTTTTCTACTCTTACAGAAGAGCAAAGAAGAGAAAAAGAAGAAGAAACATAAATATGAAGAGAAAGAGGAGGATCTCTTGGGGGGCCAGGCGGACGAGCCTGTGGTCCAGTCAGAAGAAACCATTGAGGTGGCTGCAACGCCCACCTCCACGAGTGCTGAGGTATGTCCTTAAGAAAGGGTTATGGAGATCTGTTTGTCTGTCTAGCAACAGAGATTATATTCACAGTTCAATTAGATCCAGATTAATTTGAGATCATTTGCTCTATAATGTAAGTTTTTAGATTCAGTAGTGATTATCATAACTTTCAGTCAAATAGTTCTGTTGACATTTAACCTCCATTTCCTTTTAAATTAAAATTAACAGAGCAAATTGCATCATAAAGGTCATACACCAGGAAAGTGTCATTACATATGTATATTCTAACATTATTTCCTTCCTTCATCCAGTCAAATATTTGTGAAGTGTAAGCCCTCATATGCTAATTAGAGCACATGGTGTGCTGACATTTTAATGAAAAAAATATCCTTTATCAATAAAATCTGGCAATGGTTATAAATAAAGATGATTCTGGTTCAATTTCTTTTTTGAAGTTTTTTTTTTTCCATAAACCCAAAAAAGTCACACTTGGCCCATTCAGTGCCAAAAATGAATGTTCAGGAAAGTGCTCTAAAATTGTCATCCTTTAATATTATTTTCCTCTATTGCCACATCATATTATTTCACTGGTTTCATTTCTGTCCATCAATTCCAAATAATAATGTATTTTTAGAAATTTAATCTGTAATTTACCATCATATGTGCATGATGTCCTTGAAATTTGAAGGGAAAAAGAAGAAAGACAAACATGTATTATTTCTCGTTTCAACACATTTTGGGAGATCTTGATGATGTTTAACAAAATGTTTATGGTACATAGAAAGGGAAAAAATACCTGTTTGAGTTCCTTTTGTTTATTTGTCAGGAAGAGAATTGCAAGTTGTTTGCCCAGAGTTACTGAAATGTGAAAGTGGGTAATCTTCTGGAAAAAAGTGAAAGCTACAAATATGAAGCCTGGCCTGTGATGTAAAAGTATAGTGTGTTTATATACAGCAGTGACTAAATTATCAAAATGTTTTAATTGGTTCAAATGTGGCCGTCTTTGGCCAAAACAGTCTAGGTGTGATTATTTTATTCACACAGTGCACTTAAGCTCTATTTTAACAGATAGAGATGAAAATTTAATATTTGTTAACAATAAATCACATTTCTGCCAAATCAAGTGTCAATTGAATTATCGTTATAAAACAACATTGAAAACAAAAGTTGCAGGACCCTAGAAGGAACCAAAGAGATCTGAGGGTTTAGCAGATATAGTTGACCATTCTCATTTACTCAACACTTTCATTGCTTCCTCCCAGTGCTCCCTGCAGCTTTAGTGATCAAGTATCAGTTTCCTGGTAGCTGATGGTGCAGGCACTTGCCAATACTTGATTTATTCATGAAATAGAACCGTGTAAACTTTGGATCCATTTTCATGAAAAGAAGAAAGACAGAGACCTTTTTGCCCTCACCCCTCTCACCTCCTCGCACTCCTCTCCCTCCCTCCCTCCTCTAGGTTTCGGATCTGGATTTCTGGCTCTCAAACGCTCCAGTGCCCTCTAATACCCAGGTTGAGTCACCCACCCCACCCCCCCTCTCTCCCCGCTTTTCTCTCATTCTCTCTTTAGTTCATCTCTCCAGATCACCCATATTTCTCCCACAAATCCCATGTTTTATTATCTACCTCATACGTTGGTGTTGTCATTGGTTCTCCCATTATTTACCTTTTTTGATTTGAATCACTTTCCACAGCTCACCCTTTTGACACAATTTCCTCTTTTTCACAGGTCACATAACACTTTCCTCTCTCACCCTCCAGCCCTCCTTTTGTTTTCCAGCATGTGTGTATGTATGTCTGTGTGTACACATGTGAGTAGGTGTTTCACAATGCCAGTGGGTCTCCTTCTCTTCAGCTTTTGTTTTGCTCGCTGAGCATCATGTCAGTCTTGAGGTCAAAATAGATTGTGTTGTTGACGGTGTTGGTGACAAACGAGTGGGGGTTGTCAGACATTTTCTGGAAACTGCCCTGGAGTTTGTTCTTCTTGTTATTCTCATCACTAAATGCATTTTCTGGCTGCTTTTTCCATGATCTCATGTGGGATCTTTTGTCACTGTTTGTCCTTTTAAGTGGTAAAACTGCACATAGGGAAACGGAAAAATACAAACCATCTACAAGCCAAAATGGGTTTTAGGAAGAGATGTGAACTTTTTGTCATAAGATGTGATGACTAAGGTAGGAGATATATTTGCTCTTTACTGCGTGGATGCATGATAGCTGCCACACATCCCATGCATCGGTTCAGGGTGTCGAGTTGTGCACATCGTCCAGAATTAATGTGACGCAGATGCAAGCTGCAGTCTTCACAAAACCGGTGGGATCGGTGTAGAGGCAGAGAAAAATTTGGCAGAGTCAACACAAGGAGCAGGAGACATTACAATAGAAAGTTTTAAAGACAAACCCCCCAAAACATTCACAATCACATACACAAACATCGCTGTTACCAAGATGATGGCAGATAATTTTCCTTCAGAATTTGAGTTGGCTTTTAGGAGTAAGTTTGGTGTATTGGTTCAAGTGACTGTGGAAATTGATGACAGTCAGTTGACTCCATCCATGAGTCTCTTTGTGTTAGCCGAGTTTCTTTAGCTGTATTATCTGACATACCCACTACTTGTTAGTGTTAAGACAATGCTAAAAAGCGCTTCACAATGAAGCATTGAAGAGTACACCCTCTGATTTTTCTGGTGCTTCAACATATATCAGCAAAGCCCGCAGGAAGTCTTTACTGTGATTGCTCATTAGACCATAACATTGCGACAATTGCATTGGTGCAAAGAGGATAAGTGATGTACAGTGCAAACGATGCTGATGATGAGCTCTGACCACTGGTCATCAAATATCAACATAGGAGGTATGGCTGTAAAATTATGAGACTGCACTTGTGAAAAAAAAAAATTGAAGGGGGCAAAACATTTGTGAAGGCAGAGAGGATGTGCAAGATGGATGTCCAACTCAAACAAATGGTTGAAAATGTTCAAATACTTAATACAAGAATGATCGAAGAAATTGTCTCTATTGATGAAGAGACAGTTTCTGCAAATTTTGCATGACCATTAAACATAACAAAACTGAGTGCCAAAGTTGTCCCAAAACTTCTGACTCCTGAAAAATGCAAGCAAATTTGTGGAGATGTTTTGGAACAAATTCAAGGAAACACAAACTTTATAGAAGTGATAAAATGCAATGAAACTTGGATAGAGTTCCAATGATCTGAGACAAAACTGCAGTCAATAACACTGGAAAATAGTATCATCACCAAGGATGAAGAAGCACAACAAAGCAAGTCTGAATTCAAGGCCTTTTTAACTTTTCTTTGACATTAAGGGTGTAATTTTGGAGGAGTGGGTCCCAGAAGTGTCAGCTGTGAACAAACACTATTACTAACAGGTTCTAGAAAAACTGTTGGAAAATGTGGGAAGAAAGAGGCAGTGGAAAAACTGTTTATTTTTTCATGAAAACAATGTGCCAGCTCACACTGCACTCTCAGCAAAGCAGTTTCTGTCCCAAGACAAATCCCAGTGCTTGATCACACTCCCTGTTCACCTGCCTAGCACCGTGTGACTTTCTCCGTTTTCCTTGGAAATTTAGAAAAGAACAACAGAGGTTGAGACAACTGTCCGAAGAGGACCTGTTGAACTGTTTTGATCAGTGGAAGACCTGAATGCATCGGTGTGTTGATTGCGAAGAGGAGATTGAACGTTGAAGACATTAAAAAATTATGTTTATTAGTCTTTTTTGATGGCCATACCTCATATGTTAGTTAAACACTGACTTATATTCCAATGTCGCAAACCCACTCCAAAATGAAAATAGATTTAACCTTTTAATATTAGGGAAATGTGCTTTCTAAAGGGATCTGAGTGAGAGCTCCTGTTTAGACTTTGAGATATTATCACTCTTTAATTCAGAAAACAACGCTCTTTTTTTCCAAAAAAAAAAAAAAAATTCTAAAAAATCAGAGATGATTCTCATCTTGATTCGGAGAAACATTAATGTTTAATTCCTAAAGTCCAATACATGTTAGCTTGCTTTCAAAGAACTAAAAAATGTTATTGTGTGAAATTTGATAGTAAGTATGTTTCTGTTACTTCAGAATCCTTAAGCTTATCTTGTGAATTAACAAGCTTCATATTGACCTGTCAAATTTGATCAAGTGTCTTTTTTAGGCTTCCTAAAAACAAAGAAAATGTTAACTTCTTAAATTCTTGCAGAGATTTTGATATTTGACACTGAACGGTGAAGCCTGTTTTGAACCTCCCATACATAGACTCCTGTAGATATTGGGTGGGTTCAGTTAAACTTGAGCTGTTTCCCTTTTTGAAAGAATTGTGCTCTAGATCTTTAGTGCTGTCAGACTTGGAGGAAAAGCAAAGCGTTTGTGCCTCTGAAATGTGACCTTTTGAAAACGTGCCTCAACATGTTTATGTGCTTGTTTTTCTTCGGGTTGTCACACGAGCATAGCCAAGCAGTTGTTTTCCTATGGAAAGGTTATATTAGCACAGATGTTGACTGCCTCTAAAATCATGTAAATCAGGTTCCTTTATCTCTTAAAAGCTGCGTGTGTGATTGGTTTGTACAGTTGTTCATAAATAAACAAAGCCCCTGTACAAATACAGATTCCTATGGCTGTAGGAAATAAACTTTTTACTCGAGCTTATTTGTTTTAGTTAATTTTACTGGGTGGTTGTGTTCAGGAAATCAGGTTTTATGTTTTTGTTCACATCACAAAGCTGAGGGGGGTTCAGCAGATCATGAATGACTGTTTTGTTATGAGTGACTGACTGAACTTAACCCGATAAACACAAAGCTGGAAATCACTTCTGAATATCCTTCATGCTACGGTGACTCACTGCTGATGTCTGCATGTGTCTCTGTGTCGGTGTATGTGCGAACAGGAAGCAGCAACAGTAGCAGCAGCAGCAGCAGCCACAGCCACAGCCACAGCCACAGAAGCAGCCCGAGTGCCTGAGGCGGCCTCCGGCACAACGCCAGACTCTGAACCTGATGGGCCCAAAGACATTGAGATGGAGGAGACTGTGAGTCACCAACGATGATGTGATAATTAGAAAATAAAAAGTTTGGCTGCACTGCCAAAGCTTCCCGTTCACAATGACCTGACAGGAAGCAGCACATTGGCAGCTCTCAGTCTCACAAGTTTGTGTAAATTATGTATCAGAGAGCTGCCAGATCTCATGTAGAGCAAAATGTTCACCAGCTTGTGTTTCATAACCAGTTCTCTTCATCTTCTGTGATGGTTTTCATTGATCAGAAGTCCTCCAAACACAAGAAGAAGAAGCAGAAAAAGGAAAAGGAAGAGAAGGAGAAGAAAAAGAAGAAGAAGCATCATCACCATCACCACCACAGTGACGGAGGAGCAGAGGAGTCAGTGCAGAATGGCACTGTGGAGGAGGAGGAGGAGCCACTGCCGGTTAGCATTTGTATTTATAGTTTCAGTCAATTAGTCTTACATCACATTCACGTGAATGAAATTCTGTCTTTGTGTAGTATCATAGTAAGGATAGCCTAACCGGCCCCAGGGCCACATCAACCCCCCACCCCACCCCACAGACACACAACTTTCTGCTTGGCCCTCACGGTATTAGAGAAATCAGAAAAAATGATAGGGAAAGAAATTGTAGTGGGTTTAAGAGTATGTTTTTGTCATATAATCCCTACAACTATGAATGCAACAACACAACAATTGCAATTGAGACTGTTTTGCCAGGCATGTCTTCATATTTAGTATGTTTTACAAAAATCTACCTGTCATCAAATATTTAACAAGAAAAAACAAGTTTGAGTCAAACCCAGTGATTTAAAAAAATAACATACCAAAAAGGATTTAAAATTTCTCAACTGCCTCATGTGGCTGACAGCAGTATGGGTGAGAGGGACAGAGCTCTCCTTTAAACACAAAGATATCCATAAAATTAGGAAAAAGTCCAGTGAGTTATTGTCAAAAATGTGGAAAACTGCCCTATCTCGCACTGTTAAGAAATTGTTTAAAAATTCCTGGATACGGATTCGTATCACCACCAAAATCTTATCACTTCTTTCTTGTGCCATGAACAACATTCCCCAAAAATTTCATCAAAATCCTTTCAGCGCTTTTTGAGTTACCCTGTCCACAATCTAGCAAATTCACAAAAGGCATTTAAACATAACCTCCTTGGCAGGGGAAAAAAATATATTAATGAGACCAAAACATTTACGTTGCTTCAAACTTTTCTCTTAAATCTGGCCACGACAGCCCATGCCATGGAGAATAACTGGCCCTTGGACGGATTTAGCTGTTGAACCCTAGCCTGTAGGTATGTCACATCTAGTTGTCCTTTCTGTTTTAAAAGTAAAAGCAAAAAAACAAAAATTAATCCAGAGCTCACTGTAGTTCATTTTTTTAATGCTTTGTTCAAAATGTGGTTTTCTAAATTATTTTCTCACATATTGATTCACTTTGGTCTCCAAGAGGCAAGTTGCTCTTTAAATCCTCGAAACACTCGCTCAGGCAGTTGAGTATCATTCTTGTTTTGCTCTCCTGGCTCCACTGTTCAACACCAGAATACCTGTAGATAGACACTCAGCACACCACTGCCTTTCTTATTAAGCATCCATGTGAAAGCAGCTCCTGTTGCCTGGTTAGCATACTGAGTGACGGAGAACGCCTGATCTGACCTGAGCTCCTCTCCTTTCAGCCCATGTCCAATTACTGCCTGCTGGCTGAGAACTCCTACATCAAGATGGTGAGTGATGGATCTCTGTGATGTGTCAGCATCAGTGTTTGCTATACAAAGATTCTTTATAGTCCTTTTGCAGAACTGCCTTTAACGATGATGCACCTCATTGATATTAAATGTAATCATGTTAAAATGATTTTATCCTCTTACATATAAAAGGATGATGAAAAGAACACGTTTTCTACTAAAGGATAAAATCATCATCTGACTGACCGTGTGATTTTTGTCCTCAGTTGGCTCAGTTGTTTTACGGTGTTGTTTCTCTGGGATACTCGTGTCCATGCAGTGATGTCATGACCAATCATATGTCCTCAGTTGTGGAAGAAAGTCATTTTCCTCTGACATTTTCTGCTCCTCTGATGGGACTGATGTGAAACAGCCACGCAAATTTTCATGCTTGTAACTTTAAGGAAGATAAAGACGACTGATAAAAGCAAAGTATCAATGTCTTTTCTCTACTTCTCTTTAAAGATGATGGAGGATGGTGATCAGGTACTAGTTAAACTTCTGTCAGTGGCAGAATTATGAAATCTCCTCTCTAGATGTTTTTCTCTCTCTTCTAGATGAGCTTTGCAAACTGAACTCTGAAGTTTGTTGTCATGTTTCTGTACAACAGTTCTTCCTTTGTGTGTTTATCTGTGCTGTGAAGGATTCTTGGGAACAGTGATGTGTGCTCTGGTGTTGGGTTCATCAATCTTATTTGTTTTGTTTACTGTTTGCCGTCTTTTATTAGTCATCTCAAAGACTGCTCGATTATGAAAAACATCATAATCACAATCATTTTGATTGATATTGAGATCATGAAAATAAAACCGTACAGTGACTAATTGATTTTTTTACAGATGTATTACTACTCTCATTGGACTTCAGCTCTCTTAACACTTTAAAAATTAAAGATGGCTACCTGAAAATTGAAATATAGAAATACATTTTAGTTTTTCACCAAAAATGTAATGTAGATTATTTTGTTTTCATGATTATGGGATGTCAAAATCACAGTGGAAATGAAACGTAATTAAGTTCCCGGCATTAGTCAGCTCACATGTTTTTGAACTACAAGAAGAAAAATTTAAATATCTTAAGTTTTTCATTTATCAATGAATCAATAAGAAATGTATCACTTTTCTCCTTTCTCCTACTCAGGTTAATGATATTCAGGGAAACCTTCAGGATGGCAGTCAGGTGGTGGTCTCTGTTATATTTGAAAACAAGTGTGAAAGCTTCCTCAAGTCCATGGAGTTTAACGTCCTGGACTCTCTCAACTCCAAGCTGCAGAGGCCAGAGGGGTCAGGTCCACATGATGGCCTCACCGTCCCTTTCCAGCTTCCACCTGGTCAGTCATTATCTGCTCAGTGCTTGTCTTTGAAAAAAGGCTTGATTATCTAAACAAAACAAACATGCAATTGATAGATGTTAGTTTCAGAATGTGTTTCTCATTTTTTTTTTCAAATGTTATTTCTTTAATATTATTGTAAAACTCACTTTGTTGTTGTTTCAGTCAAATTTCTGAACCCTGATCTTTTATCTGTTCCTTGTAGGAGTGTCCAATGAAGCACGGTTTGTCTTCACAGTGCAGAGCATCGTGATGCCACAGAAACTTAAGGGAACCCTCACCTTTATAGTAAAGGTTTGTAGAGAACCAGAACAATCAGTCTTTTTTTTGGGTTCTTGTAGTGAAATTTAATTTAAGCTTGTCAAGCTTTCTAGAATGGTACACACCTTTTTACATTTTACTCTTTACTTGCTTTAAGATCTGTTCATGAGTTAAAATATTTTCAAGGCTGCTGGTTGATAAAACATTGTAGCTGCCACTTGTTCTTCTGAGAAAAAAAATCCAAATTGCTACAAGTTTGAGTTCGTTCACCAACCCTACACCCAGAACTCTGTTGAGGTCTGCAGGAGTAAAAGAGGACTGACAGTGTTACATTTTTTATTGATTGTCTGCTTCTTGTTTTTGTGTTTTGTTTCTACAGAATGATGACTCCTCTACGCACGAGAAACTGGACTTTAAACTGCACTTTACCTGCACTTCCTACCTAATCACTACTCCCTGCTACAGGTTGGTGCTTAATAAAGTTTCAATCTTAAATACCCGCATGCCTCTTGTCCCTCCTGTAATGTGAGCAATGCCACAAATAGTTGAATCTTTGATTCTTTTGTAGTCTTTTCTAGATAGACTCCAGCATCTGTACATTTTCTACTTAGGACCATGGGTGTGCTAAAACATGATTTGTTTCTGACACAGATTTTTTAGACGTGTGGGTTGGAGGGAACGTATTTACAGATTAGGCCCCAGGACTTTGTAAGAAAAATGGGTGCTGTTAAGTTAAATTGGTCATTTTTTTGCATTGGAAACAACTTCATGAACTCAGTTTCAGTCTGCCAACAGGATTATTCTTTTATGTAACATAGAGTAGTCCAGGAATAAATTATTGGAACATTTTCATGTCTTTTCTTTAACTAGTGATGCGTTTGCGAAGCTGCTGGAGTCAGGTGACCTGAAAGGCAGCTCAATCAGACTGGAGGGAGTCAACATGCCCTTCCACCACTTACTGGCTAGGATCTGCTTCCACCATCACTTCTCTGGTACGTACCCACAACAATAAGTACTATGGAGACTTACACTTACAAAAAGGGTAGCATATCTATAAATGTATTATTCATAAATGGAAGCTTTTTAAAGGGCATTTTTGACCACAAAAGCATAGTATTTTAGAATTAAACAAGAAATATCTTTGTGTTTAATTTACAAATTTCATCACACTTGAATCTAAGAGTATTTCGACTTGTAGCCGTGATTTGAATATGAATTTTTTTATTGGACTGGGACAGTCACTGCATGGCTCTTATACTGCCAACAGTTATTTTCACATTCTTTCGCATCATTCCTTTCATTCCATTTCAAGGCATGTTATTTACTTATTATTTAAGTGTCTCCCATGAGAGGAGCTGCCATATCCCTGAATGACATCATTAGGGGACATTTTTGCATGGAAAATGTAAGCACTCATATTTTTAGAAAATGGTAGCATGCAAGAGTAGAACAAAGAGGATCTTGTTGTTTGGGGGATTTTTAGGCAGGCCATAGGTTCATATCTTTGAATAAAACAATGAAAATGTGTCATTTGTATAAAATGTTATCAATAAGTAAATTTAGCCAAAAATAAACTATGACTTCTTAAGTGTATCAAAAATGATTAAATGCAAATATATACTCTTACTATTTCTTTATTTCTTTGTTTATTACTTGGATTTGTTTATAGTTTTTATATTGGTTGTTTCTAACTAAGCTTGCATTGGGTCACCCACTCAGCATATTTTTCTTGCTCTGTTTTCACTCAAATTCTAAGTAAGACATTACTGAGTAAACACAAACTAAGGGTGTTCAGTTCAATAATGAATCTGGATAAAAACTGAATATTCATTTTGGTATTACATTTTTTGAAGAGGATCTTGAAAGAGGTCTCTTAAAGTACTTAAGATTTTCAGTACATGCCCTGCACGGAAATATCCTTTATGCCAATAAAACTAGTATTGAAATGAATAATGATCTGATTTGCTATTACAAAGCTCTTAACCTTTGCTCTTAACCTTTGCACTTAACCTTTGCGTTTCATTATTCTAATGGCTGTTTACACTGGCTTCATCTCTCTGGGGTTAGTTGTGGAGAGGATCGACTCCTGTGCCTCCATGTACAGCAGGTCTATCCAGGGTCATCATGTCTGTCTACTGGTCAAAACTGTGAGTGAACCACTGAAACTCCTCACTTATCCTCTGTGGTCATTGTTGTGATTTCTAAGTGATCTTCTTCTGTATGACCTAGATTTTTTTGTTGTCCATCCCTCTCCCAGTCTGGTCAGACAGTGTCCATTGACGCTAAATGTGACGAGCCGACGCTGCTTGGGAATGTGCTGGATGAGATCAAGCAGACCTTCTCTCAGTGCTGATTGTGTCGACAGCCCCAGGGTGACACCCCCCACCCCCCCACTGCACCCTCTCCTTCACTGAAACACAACATAATCGTGTTAAGAAACACTGCGGCTGGCACCTCCAGTATCGCCCTATTTATTAGTCCTCAGATTCGCAAGATTTCTCTCCCTCCTTCTCTTCCTTCTTCAGTGCCCCCACACTTCTGTTCCTTTGCACTCTGAGCTCTGTGGTCACTCTCGATGTTGTGTTACAGACTCACTGTGTACATGCACCATCTTCTCTGCAGAGCCACTTCATTTTTACTTCCTGGTCCCTCCCTGACTCTGACCCTGCTGAGTTCCTGTTTCTTCCACTCACTCTGCTCTTTGCTGTGCACCTCTCTCCGCCCTCCACTCTGTCAGCAATTCAGTCTGTGACAGTCATGTAATGTAATGTTGACAACTGGACTTTTTCTGTTTATGGTTGAATTGTGTTTTTACTGTTTTGAAGGGTTTTTGTCTTTTGTTTTCTTTTTTGTTTGTTGTTTTGTCTCTTTATTATTTTGTCCAAAGCCTATCTGCGCCTTTGTCTCGCCCCCTTCTTTCCGCTCACTTAACACCAGTGTGCGTGCTGCTCATCTGTGTATGCCTGGAACAAAGAAAAAAACACTCAACCGACTCTCTCAGTCTGGAAAATGGGGACTTTAACCCGCTCACCCAACACTGACTGGGTGCCTGGAGACGACTAGACGCCAAGCAACTGCAGTAAGCATAGTGCAGAGATGAAACCAAAGCTACATATAAGGCATGGGTTTTAGACCTCTTTTCAAGCCGTTGCCCTACTTTCCTCCTGGCAGGGCTCAGAGCAGATCTGCTAGTGTTAGCTCAACAGAATCCTTATGTGGAACTACGGGTGATTTGTACAGTAGATCAGTTGTTTTTTGCTCTGTGCCTTAGCCGTGTAGTCTGACCTACTCCAGTGAAAGAAAGGGTCCTAGAGAGCTCCACCTTCCTCTAGATACACACTCCCTGTTAAACTGCACTAAACTGCAGTTTGACCCTAAGAGGCACTTCAACACAGCATTCCTTTCAAGAATCAAAAAATTCAGCATGGTAGAAAAGAAAATGCTCAACTGGCACTTGAGGGAAGTTAACATCCTTGTGTTAGATATGTATTTTACATCAGAAGAGTTTTTGGTCAGGCCAGTGCCATCTTCAATCAGGGAACCCTGCATTATAAGATGTATTGGCCTTATCAGTCTTTTATATGCCTTTGTCGTTAGAAAAACATAATTTCTACATTTCAAGAAACAAGGAAATCGATAAATAAAACTTGTGAAATAGATACATATATACGCTGCCATTGTTAGCCAGTGTATTCTAGGTTGATGAGCCAAATGGCTTGCATTGTACTACTTCTTCATCTTTCTGATTTAACTCACCTTAATCTACATCATCCCCTGATTTTACGTAGTCAACGTAGATCACTGTTTCAAAAAGGGAAACGGCAACAACAAGAAGAAAACAACAACCAAACGTGACCCTGCCTTATCATAGGCTGATTTACAGTTTGTTTGCTCCCTGGTTTGACGGCATGTTTCTCATGTTGTAAGGGATGAATGATTGGCAGTCAACACATAGTGTTTTATTTTTAGATTTACCAGATGCTCGGTGCGCCCCATGTCTTACTTCCTGTTTAGGTCAATTTTCTCTATGTAGATAGATGCGTGCTTGCAGCGGCCTCAGCTGAAAATAGTTTGGTGTATGTAGTGGGCAAAACAGGGTGGCATGGTACCCCTGAGACAATTTGGGTCCTGGGATGTGGGAACCACAGACTGTAGGATGTATTGGACAAAGCCAGGGTGATATCAGCCACTTGGTTACTGAAGAAGGATTTGGAGGCCTATCCACAGCAGCCACCATGTTGAAAACACTAAACTATCTTTAGGTCAACCTAGAAACAAAGAGGCTGAGTTGAGACAAGACATAAAGCTGTTTGACAGCCATTGCGGTTGTAGTCATGCCAATAATGCTTCTGATCATGCATAATGTAAATCCTTGATGAAAATGAAATGGGCAGTTTCTATTTTTTTTAAAAATCACCCCCCTTCAGTAAGGGGACAATAACTATTCAGACCAAATCAGCTTTTTGAACTAGGCTGTGAATATGTTTCATTCTGCAGTTAAAATGGGCTCTTTTACATGTAGTGTTTGTAACATCTGTGACTCTGCAGGCAGACTAAAGTGAACACTTAGATAACTGCAGTTATTGTTTGCATTGGCTGTTTTTCAACATAGGAAGTTGCCACCTGGTGGAAAACAAAAGTTTGACTTGAAAAGGAGGAATTTGTTGCGAGTAATGCAATTCTCCACGGATGGCCTATGGAAATTCGGGGTCAGAAGTGAAGGTTATTATCACCTTCACTAAAGCTACATGCAGGCAAAAATCAAAGCGTTTAAGGATGACATATCATAAAAAAAAAAGATGTGAAATGAAGAACAATGCCACTGTATATCTCCCAGACTGCATCACACCACAATGGCACCCTACAGGTAAATTTTTTTTTGAGAAATGTTGTCAAAATGTAAACGTGGTGTGTGTTACTGTAAAGCATACACATAAAAAGACACTTGTGTTACTCTGATGAAGTCAACAGGTCTTATATGTAGGGTTCCTTAAAATGAGGTGGATTGTGGTGTATATAAGGATGTTACTTTGGAAAGAAGCTGTTGTTGCTACAAAAGCTGTTATGTTGCTGATAGTCATTTTGGTCAATTTAAGGATAGAAAGTTGAGGCCTGAAGAGAGCTGCTCCCTTAAAGAAAAAATCTGGAATAGTCTGTCTGAATTTAAGGACGACAAATGTTACACTATCAACCTGTCTTTTTATGTGAATCTGCTCTGTATTTCAGGGTGCTGATGATGCTCACTCTGTAAACTAAGATGAATAAGTGGTCAGTGGTTTAATGGTCCCTTTTGATAAGTATTTAGACATCCGAACTGAACTGTCACTCTGTAGTTTGTGTAAAACCAAGTGAAACATTTACGCCTGTGCCACTCGACCGGAAGCTGCCCCCCGCGCTGGCTGACTCCCAGCTTGCGTGAACCCAGATAAACCCCAGTGTTCCTTCTCTCTCAAAAAAAATGCCTTGCCTTTTATGTTTCTGTGCTTTGACATGTTATAATGGACATAAATGGCCGCTTTTTGTAAAGAAACGGCCTCATCTTAGATTTCTCTCAGAGGTACTTGCTGTTAAAATTTTTCATTAATGTCTGAAGTCACTACCCAGTCCAGCACGACTTATCCTATGGTAGTAGTAGCAAGATTTAAACTGACTCGGTAGCGTCTCTGATCATACTTTGTGAGGCCATCTTTACATGTCTGCTGTTGTAGATAATTCTGATAATGGTATCTGTGACCTGAACAGCAGGTCAGCCATTCCTTGAGACTTCCTGTCTGCTAGTCGAGTATAAATGAAGAGGTGATCAGCTGTGTTTCAGGAATGGTAATAGAAAATAAGTATGTATGTATTCTCTATTCCTGGACATGACTGCTGATAAGTGAAACCAGAAAACAACTCCCCTAATCATATATTGTCCTGATTCTGATCATTTTCCTGTGCATAATAGATTCAAATTTGTATATTGCATGATTAGGAATGTACACTTTTTATTTCCCTTCTTTCTGTTCCATCGCTGTGCTTACACAAACAAGAACTTATCATTCCATTTGTCCTTTTACTTTATAACTTTTTTTAAATGAATTATACTTGACCATTCTCTATTTTTGATGGTATTGTGTTTTTAACTATTCTAAGTTTAAACAGTATAAAAAAAGAGATATTCTTGAATGTTTTAAATTATTATTCACAGGGGAAGGAAGGGGGTTCTATTTGGTGTCATGACACTGAGGGCAGGGGGCAACAAAAATGTGTTAAGTAGTACAGACTAAGTGAAGCAGTGTGCTAAGAGGCAACCCACTCTGTCTTAATTCTTGGTTCAGTTGTAGTGAGTTATTTTACAAAGTTTGGCTTGTGACATTGAAATATACTCTCAAAAGACTGATTTTGAAGGTCCTGTCTTTTTATTTCTCCACATTCAATAACTGAAATGTACAATGTAAAATGTTTTAAAGGGGACAACATAAATTATCTACATTCCCTTTGAAGAAAGTCCACTGAATTAAAATAAAGGCTGTAAGAAACTGCCGTTGTTTTTTGAGTTATTTGTGTTTTTTTTTAATTGAAGTCTTTGGTGCAAAATATGCCCAAAGTACTTATAATTGTATATGTGATTTTGTTTTTATTTCATTTTCTACACAGACATCTCTTGGCTTGTTTTGGTTGCAAACTTAGTCAAGTGTAGCATTTTGTCGATTGGAGCTCTATTTCTCAGGAATCCTTTTGTGACAGCCGAAATGTCCCACTGACAGCGTGTTGCTGAGTTGGTTGGAGGATGACTGAGATGGTGACATGTTTTTGTCTTATTTTAGGTGAAACATACAAGCACAGATGTATCTCAGCCGAAAAGGCAGACTCCCTGAGTGAAGGGGAGTACATAAGTTAACCTGTTTGCACCAATGTTGGAGAAAGAAGATGAAAAGGACTTCCTGTTTGGATTTACAAAATAAAAAACAACAACAAATGAAGGACTATTAGGGCCATCAGAAGAAAATAATGCATCGTGGATTGTTTTGTTATTTATATGAACGAAAATGTCGATCATGATGCTGATACATGGAATTAGCTGAAAGCAGGTTTTTGGGGACACATCTGCATTATTTCCAAAATAAATACTAAAATAGTAACGGTAAATCAAACATCTTCTGCCCTTTTAAAATGACAGACATAAAATAACCTGCTGACAGATTTGGCTTTGTTTTTATGAACCCAATATTTTTAAGTAAATTAATTTACTTGATTAAAAAATGGGTTTGTAAAAAACTTGATGCAGACATACAACTAATATCACTTGTAATTATTAGTAGATGCCGATAATTAACTTCAGGAGCAAAAGACGTTTGATATGCCCCACCTTTACAAAAAGTGATCCTACATTAAGCACTATCCTGGTAAGTCTTAAGTCTAGTCGATGGGCACTTTTTTAAACCAATTTTCAAGCTGAAATTCAATCAGCCAGAGCGAAAAGCTTTAAGCTACTATGGAACTACAACATGGCGGTTTGACTTGGAAGCAACTACCATATCTCCAGAGTATGTCTTTCATGAGTTCCTGTTTGAGAATTTCCTGTTAATTGAATGACCAATGATCAAGTTGGTGTATTAATTTTCATTGCTTAAAAAGTGATCAGAAATGCTTGCGTAGGGTCCCGGCCATTTTTGTGTCCCTTTAGCAATTTATTAGCAACCTTTGCTTTAAAAACACAACTCTTTGAGATTCAAAAGCAGGAAATTCAGACGTGTTTTACCATTTCAGATTAAACATTGAAACCTTATATGTGGGAGATCATTGCATCTCTTGTTTCAGGCATTTATCCAAAACTGGTCTAAATCCCATATATTTTCAGGCTTGGGATCCAAATATTAACTCAATTCCTGTTATTGGCCTCAGTCCTGCACCACTCTATTAGTGAATTATATTTATTTATCAGTTTTCCTTACAAATGCTGGGGTTGGGAAAGTGTGCAGAGCTGGTTTGGTACAGGGTCCAATCTCATATCTTTTCGTGGGGCCCAAATTTCCGACAGCGCCCAAGTTCGTGGATAAGGTACTTTAGTTGCCTTCAGAAATTATGAAGGCGGCCTTATTTTGAAAGCTGCAACCGGAAATGGCTGTATATCATGTGAGAGTTGATAAAGCAAGCTCTCCGGGTTGTTAATACCTGGGGCTCCCCGGAATTGTTCACAACAACGGAGGAAGCTGCCCCAGCACGGTCCCTGGATCCTGTCTGGAACAACATCAACGGAAACTCAACGTTAACGCGTTCTGCTGCTAACGGCTGCGTCCTCCTGCTGTTAGCTCCTGTTTGTCACCGCGCTAGCTCTGTCCTTTACCGTCACAGCTGTGGTGGGTCGCTTATAAATATCTACTCAAACCCTGGTGGAATATGGCTCAGCATGGACATCATGTAGCCAGTTCCCAAAAAGCACTAATGCTGGAGATGAAAAGTCTGCAGGACGAGCCAGTTGAAGGCTTCAAGATAACTTTGGTGGACGAGTCGGACTTGTACAACTGGGAAGTAGCGATATTTGGACCACCGAACACACACTACGAGGGTGGTTATTTTAAGGTGGGTAGCTAATGTTAGCTAGCAGTCTATTGTTCTGGAGCTGGTAGATTAAGCATACATCTGTAAAATTTAAGCTCAGAGGACAGTCCAATGTTTAACCTGAGCCCTGAGTTAGCGTATCTGACAACAGCAGTTAGTTAATAACGTTAACTAAGCTTATTTACCTTTGTTCTTCAGTGAAACATGCCTGTTTTATTTAACTACAACATGCTTTGTTTTACTTTAACCAACTTCACTCGAAAGGTTTTATTTCTAGGATGCACGACGTATTATCTTTGCTTCTTATCTAATATGTCGATATTTTCACTGACAGGTTTATGTGACTGTCCGTTTGTTTTTGAAACGGACATGGCAGCATTTTATTCTAAAATCAATTACTTGTGTATTCTTTGAATATATACATTCAGTAACCAAGTCAATAGCTGAAATCAGTGTAATGGAATTATACTCTCATGACACACAAAATGTATTATTAACACTAACAGTAAAACTAACTATTTATGTCATTTTGAGCCTTATAGTGCATAAAGTGAAACATGTCCCTTTTTACAGCACTTACACTTTTAATTGATTATTTCTTCTCCCAAATGAACAATAAGTTTGCAGGTTTTCATCCTACAGCAACGTGTTTAGTATAACTAAGTTTACAGAAAAATCTCAAGCTGTCCTTAAAATATCAAACTTAAGTCCTTAAAACAAAATTTGGACTTTTAAAGATAAAAGAAACAAACTCAGGTGAGAACAGGCCCCTTGATTCTGCTTCAAACTCTTGATCAAAATGCTTCACCTTACAAAATATTGGTGTTGCTTAACCTTGGACATTCTTTATTGTGTATGGCTAATACTCAGTGGTTATACGAACACACAAAAATGTACTGGATTAAAATGATAGTTTCTTTGATAAAATTTACTCAAATGCAGGTAGAAGTAGCACTGTAATAGTCTACTCATGTAAAGTAAAAAAGTAACTCGTGTGAAGTGTATTGAGGGTGTCGACTATGCTTTTCTGTGGCATACAAAGGACAACAGCTAGAGTAAGGTGAGTTGGGTGAGTTCGTTTGATTATTTTGGTGAAGTATATTAACATTTGGCCCAAATGATTCAACCCTAGAGTGACATTTTGGAATGACATATATTGATTTAGGTCGAAAAAGGTTTAGTAAAATGACGATTTTGTGGACCCCGAGTTAAAATGACAGCGAACTGTGTTTCACCTTATATTAGGACTGGGCAGTATGGCCTAAAATTAAAATCTGATTTTTCCACAACACTCGATTAACTAATTTTATTGATTTTTTCTCTCTCAAAAAAAACTTTCCCAGTGACACAAAATGACATGCATCAAGCTTTGCCTTTTTATGTAAACCAAGCAGAATTTCACTCCTAAAGTTAAAGTGTGTGTTATGAAATGTTGATTATGTAGTTCTAACGTTGGTAGGTTTGTCTACTTAAGCACTGAAGGCTGAGATATCTTCACAGTATTATAACATGAATGTCTCTGATCAATATTTAATCTCATTTAAAAAACAAATACAGTATATAAAAGTGCTCGTGCAGAACCTCACAGGGCCTACCATCATGAAAACTGTAAATTTTCAGTATTTATATTTTCAGACATTGCAACAACTTACAAGTAGCAAGTTGTTGTAAGTCAAGAAAAAAAAAATCTTGGTTTTTAAATCTTCTGCAGGAAATAATTTTAATTAATCACTTTAATCTATACATTGCCCAGCCCTACCTAATATATATAATGCCAGATATGAATATAGATTAACAGTTTATTTTAATACTTTTTAATCATTTAAATAGCTTAATGATTTTTCACACTGCTGTTCTGAACTATTTTTTCCTCAAAATGTGAACAGCACGTATCTGATCCATTAGGTATCAAATGTTAACCCAGTGTTGTTCCATTTACGACTTTTGCTTTATTACTAAATATCATCAAATTAAAGCTTTCAGTTTTGAAGTTAAAATTTAGTATTGGGATAAAACTAGTTGATGGAAACATTTGAGCAGGTGAAATGACCAATGTAGGTAAGATCAATACATCCTCAAAAACATACTCAAGTAAAAGACTGGTAGAAAAAAATGCTAAAAATGTATGAGTACAGAAACTTAGCTTAGTTACAGTAACTTCAGTAAACAAAATTAGTTACTTTCTACCCCTGCCGTTATATCAGCTGTCATGTTGCCATATAATTGCTGCCAATACAAATACTTACCTTTCTATACTTTTATTTTCGACATCAATACCACATCGATAATATTATGCATTCCTAATCATGACGTTTTGTTGTTGCTAGCGAGAAGCCATTGATTTTTCTGCTCCTCATTTTTTGTGTCTAAAAGGAGCTTCATAGACCATCCTGATGGCGACAGTCAGAATGATCTTTAATAGAGATACATTTGTGTTCTGGTCGCACCAAAGGTTGTTAGCTTGACTTCCTCACGCATTGATATTATTCTCAGTTGTATAACTCATCAGCCCTTTAACTGATTCAATCAATTCCTGTGTGTTCAGCAGCACAGCAGCTCCGGGCTGAAAAGCCTTTTTGTTTGTATATTCAAATGAACTTGAGGCAGCCAATCCATAATGTATGTTACCTTGCTTTTTAAAACAAAGACACTCACAGTCTTGGCTTTATTATTATTTCATCTGTTTATTATCGGAACCGATGAGCCTTTCAGTGTTTTTCTAGCACACTTCCTCCCTTGAGAGTGAAGATGTGTTGGTTTCTCAGGTCGGTTGTTCCTGTTTTTGACCGTGTGTTATTGACAAAGAGGGCTGGCAGCCTGCACCAATTCAGTAACTGAACTGAAAACAAACACAATGCTTATTTAACCTTATTTAGATTAACAACTCCACTTCTGTTTTCATGGCACCAGGATAGTGACCTCTGATCTGTCAACTACGGGTTGTTTGGACACTGTTTGCCCTTAAAAAGGCACCTACACCTCATTTAGCCCAGCTTCACCTCAAGTCTTACTCTAAGCTTCAAATTATGGAGATGTTGAATAGCACTACTGAATCTTTGACCCAAAATAGTGTGTAAAAATCAACATGAAATATTTCAAAATACCCTGGAGCTGTTAGTCATCCAAGCTTCAAGTCCTGTTCTGTTTGAATGCAGTTGATAATACTTATAATTACTAAGATTTATGATGTTCTTTGGCAAAGGCAAATAAAGCATCTGTCCAAACTTGCCTTACATCTTAAATAACTTCACATATTTGAATCATCTTTAAGAGATTAAAGTTTGTTCAAAGGCTAAAAATAATAATAATAATAATGTATCCATGTTTTTCAGACATACGGGGTAGTATGGCTTTGAGAGCTTTTTCTTCTTGGTGCTGTTAATAGCACAAAGTCATACATCTGCAATAGCACAGTTGTAAAGGTTTATTTTTCAGGAATAGTTAAATGCTCTTGCGTTGTTTAGATTGTGTAGCTGTCCTTTGCTTTGTGAATCCACCTCTTAAAGAGGCATGTACATTTTTTGCCTCTGGTCTTTTTCAAGCTTGTGAACACAAGCAGAGGGCCCCGGCCAGGCTACTGCAGACGGAGTGTTCAAGCAGGGTGTCTGTGTGGGTGCTCTGCTGTGTACAGGATTCCTTTGTCGGGACAGGAATGCTCAGCCAGCCTGTGAAAGCCACCGCATGGTTGTGACTCATTCTTCTGTGCTGGGTTTCCATCCAACCAGTTTGCCTTATTAGAGAAAAAAAATTAACGCCCTTTTCTGACCAGGTAACCCAAACAAACAGGCAGTTATGACACACCGCCACCACCTGTTCCTCCAATGCAGGGCAGGTAATGACGTCACATGACACCAGGCTGAGTCAGGTTTTTATTTCACTGAGTGTTGCTCTCGAAGAGTCACATCATGATGAAAAAGTTCTGGCTTCAGGCACACAACAGCCTGAAACATATTGACACATCACTCAAACAACATTCAACGTATGTCCTGGATTAGTGAACTCACATTGAGGCCAGAGCTAGAGTTTCTGTTTATGCTTGCATTTGTTCATGATAACTTACCCATAGAGTGGCACAGGTATGTCAGCATTTTGTAGGGCAACTCGGAAATTAGCATCGCCAATTTTTTTTGTTTTTTTGGTTCCATGCTGAAAATCAGCTCTTTGAAAAAGAAAAGATTTATAATTTTTTTTGTTGATTCTTATGATCTGCCCCAGTAAACACTACTTTCGTAAGTTTGAAGGAAACACATAATTGGTGAAAGTAAAAAGCTAATATGAAGGAAGTATGGAACTTTGAAATTGCTGACTGACTTTGACGTCTCGACTTTTGGCTTTTAACTACCCCATGTGGGTCCAGTCCACTCTAATTGGTTGACTGGACTACTTTCTGGTAGTTGGTCAGTTCAGCATTGCCCTGTGCCATGTTGTCTGTGACTCAGCATTAGAGATGCATGGCATTGAATTTTTGCCAATATCCGATATGCTGATATTTCCAGACTAGTTATCACAGATACCGATATCGGTTCTGAATTTTTTGTCAACAGCACAAAGCCTCCATTTTAAGTGAATTAATTTATTTCTTTCATGGTTGCTGTAAATTTGTATTAGAAACCGATATAAGGCAAGAAAACAATCTTCGATTAATTATACTTTGGATTTATAAGTGATGATGAGGCAAACCAAAATGGTACATTTGTATATTCTGCCAATATAACAGTAATCATAATAATTGTTAAAATATCAGCTGTAAATATCGGGGGGAAAATCATATCTGTCCATACCTATAATCCCCTTTTCAGGCAAATATTTGCCAATACCGATATTGATCCAATAATACCGTGTATCCCTTCTCTGCATTCATTCTGCGGTCTATGCTCTGGACTTGGCTTGCCAGTCAGAGTCAACGGGCTAAAACTGCTGAGATGTCAAACTGGTGGGTCTGCTGAGTGGGGGCTGGGGAAACAACCTGTTTTAGACCACTGCTGGTGCCTTAAAGCAGGGGTGTTGTAGAATGCCTGATGCCACTGACTTTGTCTTGTGAACAGAAGTACCCTATCAGGTGCAGAAGACATGTAACGCACTAGAGGCATATACAACTCAAAAGCATGTTATAGGCTCTTTATCTTGAAGATTCAAAAAACAAGGCAACTGGACTGTGTTGAGTTTGTTGGGAAGACGTTTCACTTCTCATCCAAGAAGCTTCTTGGATGAGAAGTGAAACGTCTTCCCAACAAACTCAACACAGTCCAGTTGCCTTGTTTTTTGAATCTTCAAGATGACTATGACCTGGATGAATGAGAATCTACACAGACGTTATAGGCTCTTTGACACCCACACAACAAAAATAAACAGTGGCAACTTAGACAGGCATGTTTGTGACTGTGTTGAGTCAATAACACAACAGTGAGCTGTGGATAATTTTGGACTTGGTTTATCAGTTTGTCTGTGAAACTCTTTTGTTGATCCTGCTACAGTGTTAACTCTCATGTCCCCTCGTCCTCTACACTGCCACCACCAGTCATGTGTTAACTGCAGCTTGTGTCCACATTGTGTTCATTCTGGATTTTTTCCACATCCAGTGTACTGACAAGGGATCGGTATCAAAGTCTGGTACCAGTGTGGTACAAGCACTAATACATCTGATACCCACAGGACCTCATCATTACACAGATTAAGATACTCTATTTAAGTACATTGACTAAATGTTAGCTCTAAGGATGCTGAAGTCTTTTTTCTATCTCTGATGGTTATGCTGTCTAATATTGCCCTCTAGTAAAATAAAATACACATTATAGGTCACAAGTGCTTTTTCATATGGGCCTCAGCAAGAGTAAACTTTACTACTGTAACTTTTATTCTTTAATTGGATCAGTTCACGATCTATTTAGACAACTGAGAAATTTTAAATGTATTGATTCAGCGCTGTTACCTGCAGAAGAAGAAGAAGAAGAAGAAGAAGAAAAAAAAAAACAACAATACCAGACCCTTATGCTGAGCAGACACAGGGGACCCTTGGCAGGCATCAAGTGTTTGCATAGGCATTCTTACTGTCAAGTATATCTCCAGCCCAACTTTAATCAAAATGCAGTGACCATTAACTTGTAGCGTTGTCTCTAACGGAATTGTTCATTCACTGGTGCTGAGACTTTCCAAGCTGAAGGATCGTTGTTGGTAAGCCCTCTGCCCTGTCATGTGAATCATTACTGCAGGCTCTGAGTGCCTGATGATCTCTGGGGGTTAGTCAGACTCTGTTTGTGTGTTTCATTGTACACATTTAGTCCAAATGTCAACACACTGATTATGTAACAGTTATTTTTATTTATCACAATTTTCCACTTAATTGACCATACAATGGTCAATCTGTGTTTATTAAGGACAATCAGATTTCTGTTCAAATAAACTGAAACCAGAGAAAATAATTAGTTTTTCATGGAAAAAGCTTTAACCAACTATTTGATAGGAAAAAACTAACCCCCTTCAATAGTTGTGGCATAAAAATGCCTAAAAGTTAATCTGAGGATTTGATATGAAAACTTTGTAATGGAGACACTCAAGTGTTCTGATGTCACTGAAAATTCAATAGAAATGAAAGCTGACAATATTATGTTTAATTTTATTTCCATCCCAAGAACTCTGTCTTCTCTTGTAACTATCTGACCATGGGAAATTCTCAATAAATTATAAAGTAAGATGAGAGTGTGATGTGAATCCACTTCTTTTGATGTCACTTTGTGGCCTAAAATGCTCCCAGTGTATTATGTTAAATCTAATATTTCACAAAGATGCACAGTCCTCTGCTACATCGATTTTCACCGCTCCAAAAGGTTATGTCTGTTGCCTACATTTGCCTATTTATGTGCGAGATAATGTAGAAAAAGTATCAATGGTTTTGATAAAAAAATTTCTGGGAATGTTGGTCATATAACAAGGAAGACTTGATTAGATTAACATTAACATTTTTTTTGTTAAAACGTACTCCTGTTGACTTGAGTACGGATTTTCAGTAATACACAGTTCAGGACATGACTGACATGGCTATAAGCATGCACTGTTGTTTGTCTCAACTCCACCTCAGTGCCTGTTGGTTGGTTGATCCAAAATTAGGTTGAGAGGCTGTTTACAGCACAGCTACATCCACAGACTGGCCTCCAGAGCCTCTCCTCTATTGGCAGACATCACTCAGGCTTTGTCCAATGCTTTCTACAGTCAATGGTCTAGCCTCACCTCCTTAATGAGAATCTGTGACCCAAATTTCCCCTAAATTTCAACCCTTCTAATCTCATTACTAAAAATGCTGTACTCTGGACTTTTAATGGAACAAAACACATGAGCAAACAAAGATGAAGGAGAAACCAACACTGCATTATATAGAAGTCCTGAGAGGACATACACCCATTCATTTTATTTTGCTTCATTTTGCCATGATGACCTAACCAGTCAGTGTTGGTCGTGTTCTAGAGTTCTGAAAAAATCAGTGCATTTTGATACACAAACAATCATAGTTATCCAAAAATAATGAGATAGGTATGCCAAAATATCAAGAGAACAACCAATATCTGCTACTTAAGGCTTTATTCCATAATGTTTATGTATGTCTGCTCAGAGATTTCATACATCATTAACTTTTTGCCATATTATCTAGTCACACATATAGGACCCATTTATATCAAACCTGTGACCTACTTTTGTGTCCCAACCTACCAGTTGAGAACCACTGCCTTAGTTCAACGTTGGGAAATTTGACCTGAGACCGTTTTTAGGGAATTAAATTTTAGCCAGACTTGCACAATAAATTGACTTTTTCTCTCTACATGTAAACTCACTCACTGTTATGACTTGCATAAAACATTTGACAGGGCTTGTAGTTTTGTTTTGTACGTGGAATACATTTATCCGCACTGATGTAACAGAAAGGAATTAGTAGTAACTAGCAAGCTGGAATACGTCTTTTTTGCATAATGAGGTTCCTGTGAGGAACATTTGGGCTGTGTTAATTTTGGTACCCCTCATGTTAGCTCCTTACCAAATAAACTCTGCTTTGCTTTTTTAGGAAGTTCAGGTGATTTGGGTTGCTGTGAAAGCTCACACAAACCCTGGTGCTGACCACAGAAAACAGGGGGTCTCAGTTCACTTCTAAGTAGACCAGAGTTAGGTTGATGTAAGGTGTGAAAGCAATCCGAACCAAACAAGGAACAAGACAAGGCAAGCAAACCAAAAGTCAGTGAAGTGTGGCTTGCATTTAGCTTAATCATGACCGTAAGCAAGCAATCTTGAGCATAGTGTGGCTAACATTAGCATTACTAGCACCACAAGCTTCTGGTTCTTTGAACAGGTTAACATCTACAAGTCCCTCTTGGAGTACAAAGCTACAGTCAATATGCCAGTGCTGCCTGACACAGCCAAAAATGCAGCTTGATCTTTATTTTATGGCACAGAATACTCCTGAACTGCTTTGAGCTGAACAGTGCTATTTCTTGTTAGTGCAACAATTGGCTGGATGGCAGGGACAAGGACTTCAGCTACAGCCCCAACTAGAGGCGGGTGACTATATTACGCAGAATTTGACAGGCTTTGTTCTGCCTGACCAAGATTAGTGTGAAAGCAAACCAAACCAAATGAAAAATGAAACAATGTTGCAACTTCACCCTGAACCAAAACCAAATTTTAGGTGTGAAAGCAACCTAGGTTTCAGACAAAGATCTTGTCCTTCTTCATTGAAATGTGTAATTTGCAACTTTAAATGGCTGTTTCAGCAGTGTTCTGAAATTGACTACAGCTATCATCGACCCCCTGGCAAGTAAATCTTCCTGGTGAAATACTACTCTAATACAGATGAAAGTGTCTCAGTCAAATTATTACCTGAGAAAAAGTTCAAATTTACTTGCTTTTAAAAACACAGAAGTATTCAAAGTTATTTAAAAAAAACAATACACTACATTTTTCAATTCAAAATCACATGGGCTTAAAATATTGACATGTGCTCAGGTGGGGAATCCTTTGCTGTGTCCCTTATAACCACCGCCTGAGTTGAGTTGGGTGGGTGTGGGTGTTATCCACTATGCTACATATACAGCTGTCTTTCAACTGATTTTAAGTAATGAGAAAATTCATAAAAATTTAGTGAAGCAAAAAGTACAGTTTCAGTTTCTCATATACAATGGAGTAAAAACCAAAAGTATTCAAGTACAGAGCAGACACTCAAAAATTGTTCTTTTGTCAGCACTAAAGTAAATTAACTTAATTACTGCCAATCACTGCCCACGGCATAGTTCAGAGATAGGACAAACTGTAAAACAACAGTAAAGAAATCATCAGTCTTTATATTATATGGTCTTGGTTTGTGTTTTTAGAGGCATCAGTAACTGGGCTTTTCATTCTGTCTCAAAACTCTTCTTAGGAGTTCTTAACTCTTACTTTCACTTCCCAGACTTCCTTCTCAAGCCTCAAGTAATGGCTGTACTTTGCAAGAGGCCCTCTGAAAGGCTCAGCTTTGAGGCTTTACCTTACATAAAGTGCAGCATGCCTGTAACTCTAGTATAGTATTGTTCAAAGATCACAGCTTTAAATTTGAGTCTCAATCACTGCATATTCATATTCTTAGAGCTCCAGTTAAAAGATTTGCCATTAGCATGCTAACTTGAGCAAAACTGAAGTCCACTGTGTTTCTCTGCTCTCAATTGGATAATAAACACATTGATGTCCATAAAGACCTAAGCTAGTTTGCTTGAGAGCAAAATATGGCCTATTCTGTGGCACTATATCATAACTGACAGCTTGATACCATTCCTGCCCTATTCTGTATCATGCAATATAAAGTATGCCCTGCACTCTGTCCCTACAACTGTAAAGCTCTCACATTTTTTTCTTCTTTGTTCTCACAGGCCATTTTCTGTGACAGGGCTGTGCTGCACTGTTTATAAGGATCTGAGATTTGTGAAAAAAAAACAACAACAATGTGTTTAAGTGCTGCTGTGTCAGCATCTGGCAGCTTTAATTGTCATCTCTTCAGCATGCAATTATGCTGGGAATTGGATCTTGGTGGTTCAAAATATAGCATGAAACAAACCATTTTCCATATCTTGGTTACGCAATTTTCCCAGAGTGGTTCACTAAACACACTGACAGACCACTTCTTCTCAGCAGCCACATGAAAAAGGAAAAACAAAAAGGTTTGTATTTTGGTGTTGGCCTGGGCCTGTCTGTCTGTCGAGTTGTGTGAAGCAGCTGACTGTGTTTCTTGCCAGCCTTCCTTCCCTTTCTTTCTTCCTTCCTCTTCAGTTTGGAGAGAGAGGATGGTATATGGCTGAGAGGACCCAACTCCAGTGGCAGAAGGGCTTGTCGAGGGCCGGGCCTGGTCATGCTGCAGGAGTCATGTTTCCCCCCCTCTGGCTGTGTCGTACAGAAACAAGAGCAGGGTTGAGAAAAGGAGCACAGAAACAGATCGAGAGCAGGCCATGAGAAGACTTGTCAGTGCAGTGGTGCCCCTTTGAAAGAGGAGCCTGCAGTTTATAGCTGTGAGGGTGAGGCCCCTGTAGGCACTTACAACCCTCCCCTGAAGCCCTAGCCATGTGCTCCTCTGACTTTCTGTACAGACCACCAGTGTGATAATCGTACTTCTCATACTGTTGCTGTTTTTCTTGCTCTAAGTGCATGCTGTCTTTGTTCATGGAGCAAAGGGCCTGTATGAGCATGATAATCTTTCTTGTGTGTTAGGGTATGGATTTAAATGAACACTCGTCATACAGCCCATTTGTTGGGTGGACGGTGTGTTTCTGTGTGCGATGAGTTCTACAGAGAAGGTTAAAAGGTGTTTGTGGAGAACAGAATGGTTTGTTCTGTTCAGGGTCTTCACACTGAGCTTGTTTACTTTGCTCTAAGGTGGGCGTGTTCTTACTCATTCTTACTCTCATCAAGGCAGATTGGTCCCTCACAGGCCAAGAAAGACGTGCAACAAAAGAAGAAAGTATTTGTTTACTTGCATGCAGTGGACGGACATTATCCATGCTTCATGTCTGGCAGTCCTCAGATGAGCCCTCCGTAGTGAATCACCTTTTAACCGTGAATGCTGTTAATTCCATGCTCAATCCAATTATAAGGCATGACATGCAAGTCAGCAGTGGCATGTTTCAGCAATGAGGCTGCGGCTTGCTTTGTGTTTAAAAAGTAGAAGATGACCAAACTTAGTAGGGCTTAGTATTTCTGGTAACCTCACAATACAAAACATATCCAGATACAAAAGCCACGATACAATATATATCGCTATATGCATAATTTGTGGACACTGACCCCCGCTTTTCACAGAATTCCTCCACAGAATTCCTTAAAACTTTTGTTGTTTTAAATTCCAGGTCCTCAGAGATCTGAATAGTAATTTAAAATTTAGAAAGTTTGGCTTCTATCCCCTTCTGAACTGAGCCACTTTTATTCTCTAAGGGTTTTTTTTACAACTGCTGTCCCAGTATTATAGGCCGCATAGATTTTGTAAAATCTGTACAGATACATGTATTGGCGAAGAGTACGTTGAGATAAAATTATAGATAGATATTTTTAGCACAGGTCTAAAAACTGTTATATATTCTTAGATGAGCACCAGTATAGCATTTCGAACAGTTTTCATAGCCAGAAAAATCCTTAACTTTTATTGTTGTATCACGACAGAGACCCCATGATAGGTACGACTAAGGATGGAAATTGAGAGAGGCTCCAATTGAGAAGTTATTTCAAGCAGTTTGAGGCATTGATGTTAATTCCTTTTATGCTTAGTCATTCGTGACTGATTGATGTAGTCTATGCCTTCTACTGCGTACCTTGAATAAATAAAACGTCATGCTCCTGCAAGACGCAGTCATCGAAAACAATAACAAAGGTGTTGCAGTCATTATTTCAACAGGAAACAGAAGAACTTTTGAGTGTGGCATGGTTTTTCACAGTATAATGACCATTAGGGCTGAACAATAAATTGTAACTTAAAAAAACTGCAACAAAGCCTTCTACAGTCTTCAAATTGCAGGAGGAAAATTAAAGTCAAATACATGTCAAAATATTTTAATTTAAATATTTTGCAGCAGAGGTGTTCTGGCCTATGTTTCATACTCAGATAAAAAACAAATTGTATTTGCTTGGAGCAAAAGTTGCAAACAAATTATACCAGCAAATCATTCAAAGTAATATTTTAATAATCCTTTAAATATATTTTTGATTAAATCGAGAGTAATGGTTTAAAGCCTGTTGTTCTAGTCATCAGTGCAGATCAAATTGAAATCGCAGTATAGATCAAAATAATTGTAATATGTAGTAATAATAATAATACCAATAATGATGATAAATAATATTTATAAAATGTAATATCTTCCAGCTCTGATGCCAACACTGCAACAAGTTATGTCTGTGAATAAGTGATTTCAAGCAAGAGTCGAAACACTGGTGACATGCAGAAACTTTTTTAATGCAGCACAACATTAAATATCAGGGTTGCTATGTGTTTGACGTCGTTGACACAGAAAACCTGTGTAGACTGCCTTTTCCCACACGTAATCCACAACAATCAGTATGGTTATCAGTTAAGATTAGATCAGTCAGCAACACTACTGGCATTGATATCAATAAAATAAAATCATATCAGTTCCCTTGAAACACAATATCTAATGTCAGCTTCACACACTTCCACACGGGGTGTGATTGTTCCCTGCCTCCAGTGCTTTGCTTAAGCATTCCTCCTGAAACCATTTGTCCTAAGCAGACATTATTAAGGTTGAGGATAGACAAGCTGCTTAGTTACACTCAACTATGCTGCACACTGATTTTGTTGTCTTTTTTAGACTGAGGAGTCTTTTAGACTACTTTACTGTGTCTACCAAACAGTAAACTACTGTTTTTAATTTCATGGATGGACTTCACAAGACGAGGGAGAAGAGTTAACAAGAGGAGCTTACTGGTTCATGCTGTGTGCAATCCCAGAATGATTTGCAAGTTTGTCTCAGCACTAACCAAAAAAGCCACTTTTAGGAGCTTTTCTTTTGTGCCTTGTTACATTTATCCAGTAAATGAAAATCACGGTCACAGAAATACACCATATTGAGGGAATGTGTTATTGATTGAGCCCAAAATTCAAAATAGAAATAGAGCAACAGAGGTGAGAAGAGCTGAGCAGGGTAATTCATGTTATCTTTTGGTTTTGTTTGAATTAAAAGCCACCTGATGTAAGAATTTGAATACTCTGAGTTTAAGTAAAGCATCTTTATCAGCAGTTGAATAGAGAGAAAGAGAAATACAGTTTTTTGTGAATTTGGACAGAAATACAGTCACATTTAGATGTTTATTATCATTATTATTGATCTTTACTTAAACAAGGTCTGTATATACAGACTGACTATGATACTGTCAGATGTATCCTGACCGTGTCAATGAGTTCTGGCTACTGAAAGAAAAGAGTGTAATATTGGCCTCTGTGAACCAGCTGCATCCTCCTTAATCTTTTCTCCCGTCTTAGGTTTCTTTTCTGTTTTTTTGCTGCTGATGAGATGGGGGACGAGTTCCACCCTGCTGCAGAGCAAACAAGCAAACCAAGCAGCCTGTCTGTGTGTAACGCAGCTCTGTCACACTTCTCCACCCCCCTCCATCCATCCTCCCTTCATCAATCTAAGGTTCAGTGTCACCTGCGTGGGCAGGTCAGCACTCTCCTTCCTTCCCCACCCTCCAGGTCCCAGGGTAAAGCAACATCTTTTTTATCTTTTGAGCAGCTCTTACTCTATAATCATTGCTGCTTAAATCTCATAGTTCCTCTCTTTTTCCATTTGCCAGGGATGATCAGTTATATCTGATATGTCAGAGCTATAAATGGAATTCATCCATTGCTTGTGTAACCATACTGTCTGTAGCGTTGTGTGTTAAAGCCTCTTGGTAAGCTGCATTGTGAAATCATGCTCTCACAGTCTTACAGGGATCAATGCTTGTGCTTGCCCTTAATGCATATCCCCACATCCCTGCTTTACTTGTGGCTAACATTCCCAGGATTGGGATGAATGAAGCCATTTAATGGAAAGTGTTGATGTGCACTTGGGTTTCCCAGCAACAGGATACAGAGCAAGATCATTATCGGTGAAATAACATGGACATAAAGACCCAGAGAAGTTGGTGCCTTTTTACACCTTGAAATGTCAGCTCTGATTGTTGTGGTATTTATCCAAACACCATATTTTCTTTGACTGGAGGAACAAACAGCCCTGTAAACACAGTGGATTTGTTGAATGAAATATGTATTGCACTTTTAGAAGACTGTTGTTTGGCTGTTTGTCCACATATTGTTTTATTGGAAACCTGTTAAACTGACACAGAAAACATTTACCTCTGCAAATGTTGGCTTTCCTGTAAACCAAATACCCTCTAGTATTTTCTCACTATTTGAATCCTGTGTTAAATTGGATAACACAGAGATTGAAATAAAAACGTTATTGTCTTTCTCTGTTTTTCTAATTTTACGGAGACATGAGGTTGAAGTCAGTTCACAAATAGTTTAAATGGCTGTATTCTTGTGTCCATATGTTTTTCTGTAGGACTTAACAAAAAAGAAATCAAGAGTAGATAGGGTTGTTTGCTAGCAAAAGGAGTGTTGACTAAGAAAATAGATTCCTGTGGAGATTCCTTTAAGTGGTAAAAGAAAAACAAATTCTTCCTAAAGCTTTGTCCAGGGCAGGTGATATTGTGATTCCCAAGGAGAGAAAGTCCTTAGAATTGGGTCAGTTTAAGGTGATATCTCTCCTTCTAATAAAAGGTAAAAAAAATTTTGCATAGTTGGATTTGAGGGGGGTTGTGGGAGGCCCTGTGGTAGAGAAGGTAGCATAGGTGTTGTCACCACCTGGAACTTGCATGTACAGTGCCTGGGTCTATTGAAGGTGGCAATGCTGTTGCAACCTGCAGCCATGTGATAAGTTGTGTAACTTATCAATAGTGCACTGGGTCCTAAGTGCTTAGGGGTTTCTTTACTGAGGACTTAACATTTTATGGCATTAGTTCTATGTGTTTTATTCAAACTTGGTTCATTAATTAAATTTTTGATACCTGTATTATTCTTATTGCTTTGAGTGTTTACTTCCTGTCAGATGCTATAGCTAGCCGCTCATCCTAAGGGGGTCAACAATGAAACGGGCATTATATTTACAGAATGAAAAACAACGCTTGACAGTCAGTTGGCCACGACACAGAAGTTGCAAAGACTTTTCCCCAAATCTCCTTGATGAGTTCCACTGCTTCCTATCATCCAGTGGACAGATACGATCTTGCCGATTATTGTTCAGGAAGATAAATCAAGCTTGCACAGTTGCTGCTACCACACCCCCTCCTCCTCGTAGCTGGCTGCTATGTCCTACACTCTTGCCAGCTTGTAATGTGTGCAATGTTGGCTTGAACCCTGCACTCTGAAGGGCCGCCAGCTTTCTAGCAGGGTCAGTCGGACCCTGGGATTTTCTATGTGTGTATGTGTGTTGTTTTTTCCCCTTGCAAGCGGCATTCTCTCAGGGCTGTGTCACTGTTTCCTTTCCAGTCTGGTAAGAGCAGCTTCATTCTGTTTGTTGCAAATCAGCAGGAGCAAAGACACCAAGTGAAACAAATGCTGCTCTTACACAATAGTTGAGGGCAGTTCATACACACATAAAAGATCCTGATGTGCACCTCTGACAAACAGTAGATCTGTCAATAGAGATGAGATAAAACACTCAACTCAATCCAATTGTTGTCATTTTATTGAATGAGTTTTGTCGTTGTTAAAAATTTTCAATTTTTATGACAACACCAGGTTTAAGATTTAGATGTAAAATGGTAGTATTATTTTATAATTTAAAATGTTATCAAAACTTTTGTTTAACAGTGTTCTTGCTTGTGAGCTTTTCTAACAGTCACAGGCATGGTGTTCCACAGAGCTCCATAAAAAGCCCTCTTTTATTACTCATCTGAATAATGATTTATCACAAACAAAATTAAACTCTAGTTAAATGCTTTCATGAACTGCACTTTAGATTGAATAAATGTCTGATTAAAATGCCAAAAAATATTTCTTTATAACAAAGAAGTTATTTTGTGTTTATGTAGCCTAAAAATTGAACTCCCTGATTGTATCCTGCCCATTAACATTGCTGATGATGCACCTAAATGTAATTTTAAGATTTATTAATGAGCTTCAGCAGGGGCTGACCCAGCACTGTGATTTTATGTAGCCTACCACTTGGTGGCTGAGTTGCTGTCATCCCCAGTAGCTTCCACTTTTTTATAATACCATATTTAGTAACAAGGAAATTTCACAACTGGACATATTTTTGTAGCTGGCTCAGAATAAGGAGGCAGCTTTGAAAAACTAAGCATGTCAAGTATTAGCTAGTTTTTAGAAGGGTTGCTTTAGCATTAGCTTTGTTGTCATCAGCTTTTGCTTTCACAGGGTAGTGCCAAGTGAGGTGAGCTGTATTCCCACAGTAATTTATTCTCATGCATCACTCTTACAATAGACAAATGCCATGTCGACCTCTTATTTTAAAAGTCAAAAGAAAGTCTACACAATGGATTTAAATGCTGATGGTGCATTCCTTTTGGCTCTCTCCAGTGGTACCATGTCTGATTGGCTATCTGTTGCACAATGAAAGTCACCTCAGCTGACCACCTGCAAATGGCTCAGAAGTGCTATTGTGTGGATTCAAAGTGTGATTGATTTTTTTTCCTGTCAAAGCAAAAGCTTTATTAAATGTTGGATATTGAAAAATATTGATACTTGCTGGCTGTGAATCGATGTACTACCTTCACACCATGTACTGCCATACTATGATGTATAGATTTTTTCACATTGCAGCCAGGCTTTTGATGCCCATTGTTGACTTCTTAAAAATCATAGGCTCATGTGTTGCTATCATGCTAGACAAGATGGATTATACTAAAAAGCAGATCTTATATTTGTCCAGCAAAGTAATAAAAAATGTTGTGATATGATGTCAAAAAATATTTTGCCTCTCAAAAAATGTAGTTTAATTTATATTTTTGGAATCTTTTCTCTCTTTATTGTGATTTTTCTTGTTTTGAAAGTTATTGTTTCATTACTGTTTGCTATTCATCTCTCCCTAAAGCATGAATATTTCTACACTCTACACTTAGACACTTTCCTGCTTTGTGTACGGCCGGTTTTTAATCCCACAAAGCAGGCAAATGGGGTTAACGCTAATATGGAGCTGAAGTATTATATAGAGCAGAACCCTCTTTATTCCAAGTGAAACCCCCTCCTCCCTGCTCCTGTGCAGCCTCCCCCTTTCCTCCCGCTTCAATGTGGCGAAGACCAGCTGACCATGCCGAATCTGCAAATGTGAGTGTATGTGTATGTATGACAGGGCCGGGGCGGGGGGTCGGCAGGAGGTCTCATGCTGTGAGTGACGTGCATGTGTGTAATCAGTGTAGCCAGTGTCCCTGTTCCCCCCATCCTTCCCTCTGTATTCCTTATGAAGCAGGAGGAGGGGTCTTCCACACTTAGCAGGATTTATACAGTGTGTGTTTTGTGTGTGAGTGCATCGGTGGGTGTGGTTTTAGGACATAGAATAGCAGAGCACGGGTGTGAGTAGTGGATTGTCTCAGGTTTGCGGTGACAGCTGGAGAGGACAAACCCCCTCAATGTCTTTATAGCAGCAGCTCCCCTCACCCACCAGTGTTTCTCTAAAGCCCCATGCACTGAGCAGCTGAACGCACCGTGAGCCTCCCTCCCTCTCCCTCCTGGCTATATTACATTACACTGTCATTAGCTCCTCTGTGCCCAGCCACCTCAGAAGGGTTTGCCATGACTCTTCAGCTGCTATTTTTGGGTTTCTTTCAGTCACTATGGGAGCTGATCAGCATGGTTGCAGAGACCCTCATTCAGCAGGCAGGTGTTGACATTAGTGCTGCAAAAAGAGAAAATATAAGCCCTGCTCTTACCCCCAGCTGTCCTTGTGTTTTTGCCTGTGTGTGTGAGAGAATAGCTTCTGCAGCATTGTACAGACATGCTTTCTGGATCCACTTACCCTTGGGAGACTGTGTCAACCAGCGAAGTCTTTTTTTAAGGAGAAGTATGCATAGAGACTTTTTTTTCGAGTCAAGTAAAACTACAAGTTTGCTAAAATTATGTGAAGCACACTGACTCTAGCAGCAACAGTCACATTTTTCCTTATGCACACTTCAACACTGTAGGGCGTATCGCACAGGTCCCCCAGTCAGGCCTACGTCAAATGGAAGTAGTCATGACTTGCCTGTTGGCATCAGAGAAGTGTGGATGAACTGCCTGCCGATCACATTTCCAATACTCCGTGTCTGCTCTCGCCCTCAGGCTCGCATCAAGTTCCCAGTTGACTACCCGTACTCTCCACCTGCTTTCCGCTTCCTCACCAAGATGTGGCACCCCAACATTTATGAGGTAACTGTTTCAGTACTTTGACACAACATAGCAGTAACAAAGAGACTTTTTCATACACCAGTGTGCTGCTGTTAGGATTATAGAGATTAAATGACTTGGTAGAAAAAAATAAAAGCAAAACACTAGATTAGGGCTGGGCAGTATACAAATATATATGTATTTTTAATTATTTTTTATGAAGCTTTCATATTTTCTGTTTGTAACATATGATATTCCTATCTGTGTTATACCACAGCAACAAAAATCAAGGTCATACATTTTTGGGGGGTATTAAGCTGTCCTTAATCATCAAAATTTGCTGGAAAACTCCATATCCACATTAAGCAGAAATGGAGATGAATTTATTATATAAGAATATAGAAAATCTGGTAACATTGAAGTATAGAGTCCACAAATTATAATGAATTAAAGCAGGAGCAATGAATTCATTCATGTATACATGTTTAAATATCTGTGATGCTCTATACTTACAGCCTTTCAAACCTGAAATCATGCTTCAATTAATGCATGAATGTTGAGATATGAAACACGCTTTATTTTCTTTTTCTCTGAGTTTGGAGCAAAGGCACTTGACAAAACACATGCTAAATTCCAAGTGTTGTTATTTTGAGTTCTTTAACATTCCCTCTTCAGAAATGTATCATGTCTATGGAGCCTCAAATAAAGTGAGACCCGATTTGTCTTTAACACTGTCTGATCCCAAGAACATTACTAATTATTCACTCGTTGAGTGAAACACTGAAGTTAATGCAATAATTGAGGGATGAAATCAGGCTAAATACATTTGTATAATGAATATTTCTCTGTTAACAAGTGCATGAATTCATGCATTTTCATTTGTTAATTAATGCATGAAACTACAAATTGGGCACCCTTTTGAGTGTAATCAAATGTTTTGGTAACTTTATATATATAAATGTCACCAATATTTTTGGAATAATTTGACAGTTCAGGAGTTTCTCTATACTTACTTTAATTACTTGAGTTATACCAGAGTTATAATTCTGGTGTATTTATCTACCTTTAGTTTTACACACACACACACACACACACACACCCACACACACACACATCACTTATGTATATAGAAAGGAACTTCAGGTGTTGGGGGAAGAAGTACCTCCCTGTTTCTAGTTCATATTACTATATTTAGGTGTTAGTAGATAAGCTGTGTTCTGACATGTTAATGAACTCTTGTCTAGAATGGGGATGTTTGCATCTCAATCCTACACCCTCCAGTGGACGACCCACAGAGCGGGGAGCTACCATCAGAGAGGTGGAACCCCACACAGAACGTCAGGTATGTAAGGCTTTGTTGTCACTTTCAAACTAACAACTTCTTCAAAACAACACAAAATATAAGCTGTTTAACTATGTGGATTGACATGCAGTTGCGCCCTTAAATGTTATGGTCTATTCAAAGGTCTCCTTCAGTTTTTATTTTAATCCACTTTCAGTCTTATTATTAGCATTTCCATTTAAATCATAGAGTTTCATTGTTTATTCTTATTGCTCACCTCTGATACTACCTCTGGAGATGAATCAACTCTGTCCTCAGAACATTCAGAGTGAAGGTGAAGTGTCACAGGGGCGTAAATGTCACAGCCTGAAAAGGTAGCATGAATGAGGCTTGTGTCAGCTTGTATAGTATCCAAATGTTGCGCTGCTTTTAGTAAATAATATTTTAAAAATTGTGTATCCTTTTTTTGTACATTACTTGATGCTCGAAAGTTTAACATCTCAACTTTCAATCAGTTCTCTGCCACTTAACTCGGTCTACATCAAACATGATGTATTATTCATACTGTTTTATTTCATTTGGTCACACAACACAAATGCATTTTTGAGCCCCTGCTACTCTCCAATGCTTTCCCCTCTGTGTTGATCCATGACTTTTATTTTTATGTTTTATGTACAAACACAATCTCTCAGCTGGATAGAATTGTGTCCACAGTAATGGGCCCTCTGCTGCCCTGAGCTGCCGCTTATCACAATAGCAATAATGGAAACTGTTTCATATTTAAAAAGGGACATAATAGAGCTGGTAGGAGGTCACAAGTGTTAAAACAGTTTAGAAGAGTCAGTTGTTACCCCTCAGTTAAATTAGAGTATAAATAATGCACATGGTCATTGTCTCTAAGTATAATGAGCAGCTTAGGGTGAGACAAAAGAACAGTGTCCGTTCTCTCTCTCTCTTTGTTCTATTTTCTGTCTGTGTCTACACACTTCTTTGTCCTGCACTCTTGTCTTGCCTTACCTTCATCTGCCCTGATCCTTCTCAATCCCCTCTCACACTTATGTAATTCAATCTCTTAATTTAGGTTTTTAAAATCGTTTATCTCAGATTTTCAGCAGATAGTTTTTAGTCACTTCCATCCAGCCTCTCTTGGGTGATGGCAATTCCAGTGTTTTTTTAATAGAGATCTGGTTCATTTGGATGAGCTCGGTAATGAGAGATCATCTTTTGGCTTTCAAACAACTCCTCACTTGGTACAGTTTTGGCTTTCTTGAGTCCATTATTAAACAATCAACATGAAAAGAGGGAAGTTTCTTTTAAACCGAAGGACTCAGCTCCTGATGTAATACAAAGTGGTGGCTAGAGAATCAGCTCTTAAACAAGCAACTTATTGAGAAGTAGAAGTGCTCAGAGAGTACAATTCTCCACCAAGGCATTTCTAACATTCCAAGCCAAGTTATCAGTACCAAACACCAGCAAAACACCACGTTTTTGGTGGAGGTAACAACTCGGTACAACTTGATTGTCACCTTTTGTCCCACAGTTGGGTTGTCATTTCAATCGAACCAGCACCCAACAAGGTTATCTAAAACAGCTAGCTTGGTAACCAGATGCAAGATAGTGGTGCTGCAAAAACACATCATACAAGCGGAGCTGTGGACCCATATAAGAGGCCTAAATCTGTTTTGAAATATCCAACTTCATTGTGACTTGTACAGTTAAACCAGTCATGACATGAAGCCTTAATGCTCTATTCTGATATTTTGCTTTGATCTGAACTTTTTCTTTGTCTGTTTACATACTGTTCATATTCCAGTTTGAACTTTGTAAACTCAAAGTGACCCAGATCTACCAAACCCTCGCTAGTATTACCAAGCTTGTAACATCATGACTTACCCTTGTAACCTTACAGCTGGATGCCTACCTGGGGTCCACACTCAGGTCTCTTCATCCAATGTTCTCTGTCCTCTTTCATTTGCTCATTGCTTCACTTGCTGTTAAAGTCTACCATCAGTTCAGAAAATATGGTAGACTCCACACACCTTTAACCGTGTACCATTAATACAAATTTTCTCCACCAAATTCAGACCCAGCCTTTGACACTTGGTCAGCCAACACCCTGCTGTCCCTCTATGACAACACTGCTTTTGTCTCCTTTTAATCCCTCTCGGTAAAATATAATCAAACCAAATAACCACCTTTAAAAAACAAACAAACAAACAAAAAAAAAAAACGTAGGCACTTTATCCAGAAGCAGCTTTTGACCAGTTCTCACACTCTCCTTAAATCAGAAGAAGATCATGACAGTTATTTATAACAAATTTTGAGTCTTTAAATCCCCCCCAGCTACTCTTATCAAAGACTCTTGAGGACAGGACCTGCGAGTCACTATCTCAGACAATCAAAGGAATAACGTACTCAGTTTGGTTCAGTAGTTGTCTGTATGTGCTAAACACAGCTTATTACAATGCAGGGTCACATAAAAAAAGAGCACTTATACATTAAAAGTAGAAGCTCTTCCTGCCATTTGAACATGCTCCTGCAGACTAGAATCACATGTTCTGGGCATGCCCTCTGCTCACAAACATATTCAAACCACTAAGGTCTTTAACACCCTCATCACCTCCAACCTGTTAACGGCTCTTTTTGGCCTCCCCATAACCCCTGACATACCCTCCACACTAAAATGTGTTATTGCTCTCTGTAGTTAACCAGCCACATAAGTCATCCTTTAAAATGGAAATATACCTTGCCTTCTTCCCAGGCCTGGGTGGTATGGCCAAAAATGTGATCACAATATATTTTTCCATATTGATCAATGGTGATATTAGTCAAAGTCATTTTTTTTCCTTGTTGATGCAGTTCAAAAATATCTTGACTGAAGCTTTTAAAACCAGAGCTTTAACTAGTTAAACTTTATAAAAAAGTTAATAAAATCAAATAAAATGCATTCAAAATATACAGCACTAAGTGTATTTTTTACTCACTTAGATAAAATGGTCACCACAGGTCAAATAAAGCAATAGTGACATGGCAACCCTTCTTATATTGAGGAGAAACTAGTACAGTATATACTGTAATTCACAGCAAAGTGCCTGATACCAACTTTGTGTAGTATAAAGCTGAGTTCAGCCACTCACAAATAGATGCTGTCTTAGCTAAGCGATAAGATACAGCGCATGTTATGGTCTTGCTCCTTTCTGAATGTTTTTCATGTGGAGCACTGGCCGCACAAGACTGAGATTGTTTTTTTGGTAGCACTTCTATTTGCAAAAGAGCTGCTACTTTGGCCCTAACTTGCAGGGTGTGTGCATGAAGTTGAGGCAGTACCATGAGTATTCATTTTCATTCTCTTGATGTTATCACTTGGATGGTACCTTTTCAAGTGGCAAAAGACATTTTTGGTGTTTACCCTCCTGGTTGGCACCAACCACCAACATATTTTACAGAATGGCTTCATCTAGTCGGCATCGCTTTTGCAATATCTGAACCATTTCAACATGATTGACGTTGTGGAACATTTTTCATCAACACAGTTCACGGCTTGAGCAAGTCCATCTTTGTTCCCCTCAGCTCACCTAACCCTAATTTCTTTAATATTATCCAACTTCACTTCTCTTCCCAGCAGCCCAAATAAAGTAAGTAGGCGTAACCAACATTTGTGCTCCGACTTTTATTGATTTGGTGAGTGGCAACCAGCGTAAAGGCTGCATTGCCGCAACCTAGGTTATAGTGTGGAACGGTAACTACACCTTTAGAAAAATGCACTGACTGGCAGTTGCCACAGGTTAATTCTGCTGTGTCGTATAGGGCTGAACAATATATCGTTATCGTATCGATATCGAGATATGAACATTCAAGATATTAATATCGAGAAGCAACAATATAAACGATATAGATTTTCCCCACGCTAAAACTACACTTTCCACATTCTTTTGTAATATGATGGTTTTATTTTTCTGAAAAATGCTTGGTTTTCACCGAACCCGTAGTCGTATCGTATCGTATCGATATCGAGATATCTGGCATGAATATCGAGATATGAAATTTTGTCCATATCGTTCAGCCCTAGTGTCGTATTGAGAAAAAACGCCCAAAGTTTATCATCATCATCGGCATGGATTTTATGGACGATCCTGTTTCAAGACTGTATTATCGCTCAGCTCTCCTTCAACACATGACAAGTTTATACAGGAAATCTTGGGATGCGTTTATCTCAGGGGACTGAGACATTCACTAGATGGATCTGTTGCAGTCCTCCGTAAGACTTGGAACCCACCTCTGAATTTCACTGATAGCCTCACCAGAAACACTGCATACTACTATTAAGAACCATTTTTAATCGCTAATAACATATCTTGTCTTGGTTGGCTCTGACTTTAGGAAATTCTTATACATATCCTGTCACTACTCTTAACAGGATGCCGATTTTGGCTATTGTTTAATGAACTCTCAAATATGACAAACTTTCTTGTATCGTGTATATATGCAGGTTGGAAATTTAAAATAATTTGTTTCACACATCGAGGGTTTAAGTGCTTAGGACATCAGTTCTTATTACTGTGGTATCGAAGCAGGAATCAACATTAATTGCTTTTTGCTAGTGTCATATGAAAATTAAAACTGTGGTATTGTAACAGCTCCACTTCCTTTGTTCCCTCAGGACCATCCTGCTCAGTGTGATCTCCCTCCTCAACGAGCCCAACACCTTCTCCCCAGCCAACGTGGATGCCTCCGTTATGTACCGGAAGTGGAGGGACAGCAAGGGCAAGGACAGAGAATACATCGAGATCATCAGGTAGATGGAGGAAAACATCACACCTCAAAGTGGATCTTGCTGGTGTTGCATACACACTCTTCCATCTCTTAAGCTTTGACTTCTCTGACAAAAATGTTCCTTCTCTTTCTACTTCACAGGAAGCAGGTGCTGGCTACCAAAGATGACGCTGAACGCGACGGCGTAAAGGTCCCCATCACATTAGATGAGTACTGCGTCCGCACCCAAGTCCCACCCACTGACGATGGCTCCAACCTTTTATACGACGACTACTATGACGACGAGGAGCTGGACGATGATGACGAGGATGATAATGAGGACTGCTGCTATGACGAGGACGACTCAGGCACCGAGGACTCCTGACCTCGCCTGCTTGTGATGTCATCGCCCCCTCGGCCCCACACCTTCCTCTCTTCTCATGAACTGAACTTATTCCCCTCTCCTTCCTTTTCCTGTCATCCTCCTCGCCTTCTGTCACTTGTGCAGTCACAGTATGCACACTAGAACATGATGCATCAGAGAGAAGAAAGCTTCACAGTTCGTTGTTTGTTTTCTTACATGTTTCTTTTTTTAATATGTTGTCTGAGTAGAGGTTACGAACATGACACACAGAAGGACAACTTACACTCATGACAGCTGGTATAAACTTTAAAGACCCTTTTTCTCCCTCTGGCTCTGAGCAGAAGAATCTGATGGCCGTGTCACGCCTTTTTTTCTTGAGTTCAGCATCAGCGGGGTGGAATGTAACGTCACAGGTCAGATCAGATCAGAAGCAAACACGCAGAGAGAGCAGCAGTATGCGCGTTTGACAAAAGCAGAGTTACTCTATTCTCTGAGCCATGTGTGTATGACCTCTGGTCAGCAGGCTGTGCTGAAGCCATGCTCAACCTCTGACCTTTTTTGTGCCCTCCTTTGCTTGCACTGCTCCAAACAGGGAAGTTATCCATTTCAAAATAAAAGCCGTTGACATTCCCGTGTGCCTTCCCTCTCTCTCTAAAACCACAGATCTGAATGACTGTGGGGACAGACTGTGTGCACGCAGCGGGAGATCCTAAGGCTGCAAACAGTGCCCCCCTCATGGATTAAGTTATTTATAGCAGCACCTGTCAGATTTGTTGGAGTAGTGTGGAGCGAGAAAGGTCTGATCCAACAGCTGAACTGAAGAGTGGAATGTAGATCAGAATCCCGCAAACGTCCTCTACTGCCCGCCATGCAGCCTTCATCATAGGAGCACGTGCTACTTGTGGCCTGGATGCACTATTAACAGCTAGCAGAGACGGCTGCTCCTCATGAAATCCAATGTACTGTATTAAAACAACAACCTATGCAGACAGTGCTACTCAATATGCAGTGGGCAGCAAAGCTGAGCCTTTGACAGTCTGACCTGAACTCCAGCTTGAGTGTAAAAAGCCAGCAGTGTTCCTGTAAAAGCTTTGGACTGACATGTGGAGTCCATTTTTATTTCTGTCTCAGAGTAGCACAAGTCTCCAGAGCAGAAGAAGACAAGGTTGAGATTGTGCACCAGCTTCCACCAGAGCTCGCCCCTTGTGGAGGTTTTGTGTACAGACTTTTTTAACCCCCTACCCCGACCCCCACCCACCCCCTTTATGAAATGCGTGGGTGTCAATCTTGACTCATCTGGAGCAGTGAAACTTGTCAACTTGGAAAAATGGCCTCCTTAAGGGCTTTTGCACCTTTTAAAGGCCCTCTGTCTCACCATCCAGCAGTATTTTTGTGTTAACCATGATCCCATTGTGTGTGAACATTTACCGATTTGTAAGTTCTAAGAGAAAGCACAGAAGTTGGAAGACATGGTTAAAGGGTTGACCTCTGTGCATGAACAGGAGGCTGTGGTTCTTCACTAGCATGCTGTTATGTGTTTGTGGTTTTTAGAACTGCTATAAAGGGTCTGGATTTGTCTAAGGACGAGAGTCCTCTTCTTAATTTCAATCTAAACATTTGTGTCATGAATGGGCTGAGGGTTGTCTCTTTTTTTTTCCTTTTGCTGTTTTGATAAAACTTTATTTCCAAATTGTGGTGTGAGCTAAAATGTTTTCTGTCTAATCTATATTAAGTGCTACAGATACTGATCTGATTGTGGAGATACCAGTATTTTTCAGATGAAGTGTACCAATTTATCATCAAAAAACAGAGAATTCAAACAGCACACTGAACTACAGAAGCCCCAAGAAGACATACATCCTTATTTTATCAAGGAATGCACGAAATTAACATTTTTTGCCGATATGGATATGTCAACACTTTGGAACTTATTAAACAAATATGGCGCTGATTCCAAAATACAGAAATAACAGATGTAGTTTTTTTGGATTACATGTTCATTGTATGCAAAGTCTATTCTTAACAGTGACAGTAAAATCAAGAGCCACAACTAGTGATCTAACAATCTAAAGGCAGAAAATGTACATTATTGATGGTTGTAATTCTTTCAGGTTAAACAAAATTTACAAAAGTCCACATACATAATGCTGACATTTAAAGCAGTATACATAGGAATATCTACATATACAGAAAATTGATTTTTGAAGTAATCATCTGCTGATACTGCTATCGTACCAATAAGCCTGTGCATTTGTAATTTCACTCCATGATGGCACATAAAGTTATGATTTTTTCCCAACATTGTTCCTTAGTTATGTCTTTATCTGAGGATAACCTCCTGTGATAATGACTTAATTTCTGTTATTTTTTTAAGATTTTGTGAAATTAAGTTTTTATCACAGAACACCCAGCTCTGCCTCCCTCACATATGGAGTTAAGTAAGTCAGAATCATAATGAAATAACCAAAATGCACTAGTTATCATGCTAATCTGAGAGAAATGTCTCCTTAGTCCATCTGTACCTTATAGTTTCCGATAACTGCCTTTTTGAAGACCCCCAAAGCTGAAAAATGAGTTCTCAACACCATTAATTGACTGGTGTCCATAACACAGCCTATGAATGACCCCTCCCTGTCCGGACGTCTTTGAGTGAATGGGATATTTTTGTCAAACCACTGTTATTTTGTATTTTCTCATTTCCCCCTGGTCATTTGTTTCGCTCTAATTTGTGGAATCTGAGGGGGGACGTACCCAGCAGGTAGTTACAGAAAAGAACCTCAGGAAAATCAACAACAAAAGTCATCCATGAGCATTTTATTTTCTGGCTGAGTGAACCTAAAGCCCCCGGGGGAGTCTCACGTTTCGGCTTCAAAGGACTGTTTACAATCTCTAACTTAATATGCACATGTGGACATTTGACGATCACTTGATGTTTTCCTTTTCTTGTTTATACTTTCTTTTTTTTTCTTATGGTTTGTAAATCTATTTAAAATCTGAAATAAAGATCTTTATTAGACGTTGACTGTTTTTTATTTTGGAAGGGGGGGAAATGCTTTAGTTTTGAGGGTCTCATGGTTTCTGTGCTCTCTTGTAGACACTGGAACAACGTGAGTGATTGAATGTGAATGAAACTTAGGGATTTTCTCTGAGAGGTAAGAATTGTCCTCACTTCTTCATTTTCACTTACTGGTTTTTCTTTGGAAAACTTTTGGTGAAACTGTAGTGAGAGGAAAGTGCATGATGAGACGTGTACCCAGTAGTCACCCTGTAGAAGGTGGTAGAGACTTTAAGCAAATAAGAAGTCTTCGAAGTGTCTTTTCTAAGTAGATGCTTTCTTTTTCCTTGTCTTTTGTTGCCCTCTTTCCAGAAAATGTAAAACCTTCAGAGACATGGTAAGTCTGTTTTTTTTGTACTCTGTACATGATTGTATGTCTGTTTGAGTCACATAATCTGTACTCTGCATGAAATGAGACAAATCTTGCCTGATTTTTTAAAAATTATTATTATTGACATTATGTGACCAGATCAAAATAACTTCAGTATAGAAGAACAAACCTCATAGATTTACACAAAAACAAGACTCTAAAATCAGTTATGACAAAATGTCGCACTGCCTGTCCCTCTTGTGTCTGTGGTTTGCTGGTTTTATTATTTCCATTTTGATCTGTTTCTACACAGGTAGTTACTTTACTGGTGAATATTTGGAAGCCCCAAGTTGACACACATTAATTTTATATTACAGGTTTCTTTTTTTAAACATTCAAGTCAGAATACCAGGGATGCCTGATATTGCATGGTGGCAAATATTTGAAGTGCTGTTTTTTTCCCCAAACTTGTTGAAACAATCTGGATACAGATATATTCACGCCTTTCTGTAAAAAACGCCTTTTGTATTAGAAGTGACTCTTTTATCTCATAGTGGCAGTCAATTTGTATTAAAACACTTTTGGATGCAGAAATATAACACTTGACTTTATAAGTTATGTTGTCTACAGAACGCTATTACTGTTACACAATTCAGCAGATGCCACAATATGTTTGACCAGTATATAAGCTGCAAATACCAGCAGAAATGTTCATATCTGAAGATGCCAATATTCACCTTTATAGGCTAAGATCTAAAGATACCAATACTGTGCTGTTATTATCATGCATCCCTACAGAAAACAAATACTGGTTGGTGGGAAGTCACAAATTTAAAAGGTTATTTCTGGTCTTTTTGCTCTGCTCATCCTAAATTCTTGATTGGTCCAACAAATCTCACATCTTGGTGTTTCATTGAAGACCTCCAGACTTAGCGCAGAGGTTCCTCTAATACAAGCTGAAATTTGCTTTGCTTGTATTATTTGAAGTGTTTTGTGCATGTTGAAATTTGTGTCCTAACAGACTGAATTAAAAAGAAAAGTTATTAGCCCCTTGTATTTGGCTATAGTATGTTGTGTGGTGGTCGATCAGAGGCCTAGTCAATACACGTTAATCAGATAATGTAATTCACCTACTTCGACAGCTGTCAAATGCTAAAGGTCTTTGCTCAGTATTAACCCGACACGCCAGACGGACAGTTCCATATAAACGCCACAGAAATGAATGAATGACAATGGTTTTTTTTGTTTTTTTTTCTGTCTTGAGGTCATAATGAGTTTCACAGAGGTCCAAATAATACCAATATGATCACGGAGATTGTATTAACTAAGTATTCACAGATGATGAAAAGATTCTGTAAACCTTTACCAAAGGGATTATAATTACAACTCTCCTAAAATAGCTTAGGGAACCATCTGGAGAAATACTAGACACATTAAAAGCCTAAGTCACACAAAGGAGTCTATTAACACCTGCCAAATGACTCTAGTGATTTTTGTCCTGTTCTGTAAATTGTTTTTTATTTATTATAAAAGGTAAAGAGTTGGACAAGATAAAAGTCTTGTGAGAACTTTAAAACTTAAAAATAGTGCAAGGTTATATCTCTGATTTTGTGATGCAGGAGGTTGTGTTTTTTATTTTTCCAGTAAATTTCAAAGCAAAACTACCTCAAAATATTTAAAAGATTATGTGTTCAATTTCAGTGAATAGTGCACTTAATCAAGATTTTCACATATACATAAGTTGTAAGAAAATGTCAGATTATTCATATTTTCTTAATTATCATATTGCTGGATGAAAGGTTTATGCTTTTTATAGATGTGTCAAGTGTGGAAGAGATATTATAAACATTATCTTGGTGGATTATTTCTTACTTTTAGCAATACTAACTGGTAATGTATTTTATATAATCAGGAGAGCCTGATTGGTCATCTTTACAACAAGGTACAACTTATAAAGATCTTTTATTTGTTGAATGAGCATCACAGCCAAATGTGTAAGTATAATGCCCCCACAACAATGTGCCAAAATCCCCTCTTATCCTGTAAGAAAGCCTACAGTTCCTCAGAGGAGTAAGGGTCAGGAGCTGGTCTTCTGGAGGTGTTGTCCTTCTGGGACACCCACTTGCAGGTCTGTCTTTGACTTCACCAGTCTCATGAAACTTGGTTCCAAAGTTTTGGAAATAGTACCAGGGCTGTAACTAGATAATACTCCCACTCTAGCACGCAGAAAACTGGATTCCAGTTGCCAAGGATTTAGGCACATTTCCGGGGTTGCTACAGACACATTTAGCTGTGTTGCTCATTTCATGGATGCACAAACCTTTCAATTTGTATCTCATTGTAAAAGTAACTTATCAGGCTTTCCAAAAATGAAAAATACAAGAACAACTGGTATTAAAGGAGAGAAATAATTACTGAAAATAACAGTTCACATATTTATGAGGAGTATGTGTAATGGCGTTATCTCCAAAACACACTATTCTGTGTTCAACTTCAATAATCATTTTATCTAATATGCTAAGCTAATGGTTCTAAGTGCAAATGTAAGTGTGGAGTAAGAACCATCTTGGCTTAGAACTATCTCAAGTGTCAGAACTTGAGATAGGTGACCATAATTCTCATTTCTTACTGTCTTGTGGTCATTGAGAGCCTTTGCTCTTTTAATCAGCAACTTGCCAAAACCAAATTGAAACTTTGTGGTGGTATTTTTATTATAACTATGGCTACAACATTTAATTCACATCAAACCTTGACATTTTCACTATTTCACCGTGTTGCTCCACATTATTCATAATATGCAATGTGTGACACTGGCAAAGCGCATTGTTTTATGTTTTAAATAACGGTTGCTGTCTGTGTCCCACATTACAGATGCTTTGAGAAATTGGCAAGGAAAGTAGATGTAAGTTTTTCTTTGTGTTTTTATATATATCTAGCAAACACTGGAGTTGAATAACTTTTCTAAATTAAGTCAAATTAGCTCATATTAAGTGCTTCCAACTAGGTTCTCTCTATGATTTTCATTCATCCTCTTGAATAGATAAAAATCCTCTTGTGTTATTGACTTTATCACTTTGATGCATGCGTATTATTGAACACATCTCCTTTGCACGTGCATTTGGGACAGCTCAAACTGAGGAGTGAGTATGATGAGATCTGTACCCTGCAGTCACCCCAAAATGTGTGGGTGGTGGAGACTTAAAGGATTTTCTGATGCTCTCCTCATTTGAGTGCCTACACCAAGTTACACTTTTTTGTCTTAGGGTTAAGTTTGGAACTCCTTTTCTCCTCTAGAGGGCAGCAGAGTATATCTTTTGTCAGAGAACATTCATGTATGGTTTTATAAAGCCTAAGTGAGCATAAAGAAAAACGACTTAACAGGACCATATTTTAGCTGTTTATTATATGATAATTCTTATAATAAACAACTCTAAATTATGTATTTTTCCTTATTTTCTCAGCAAAAAGTTTTTCTGCACTCAGGAGTACAAAATGAAGTGTCATATGTGGTCTTATATTTCTTCTCCAGCTGGGGGCGCTGCCATCTTCTTAAATATACAGAAAAGGGAAAGAGGTACGGGCCATTAATACTGCCAGACTATCTTAGGATCTGCAAAACTTAACTCATCACCTGCTGAAACTGAACACAACATACCCAAGTTATAAATGTTTTCTTATGTTGCAATTGCCTCTTTTCCCTGCATTATACAGTAAATGACAACAAAGGAGCTACAAAAGAGAAAAAATTTGCAGATAATTCTGCTAAAAGCTACAGTGTCAGGTGAGCTTTTCCCATAACAGTGTACTCCGCCCTTTCTAGAATCAGTGCAGTAATTTGTAACCTTTTACCACACTCCTCTCCACTGCTGGGCCATCCCATCAGCCTCTCCAAACCCAGACATGGCGATCTTTGCTTCAGACTCCATCAAATTTGTCTCCTGCAGCGACAGGTCTGACCTTTTGCCCCACTGTGTCTGATTCAAAATGCCAGTTCAGCAGAGCAGAACAAACAAAACCCTGAAAACAGTGCTGGCATTTAGAGGTCTGCTTCTCTGTCTGTGGTACCTTTTGTTCGAACAAGGAGAACGCTTTGCTCAAACGACAGAGTAAAAATCAGAGGCAGGGAAAGTCTTTCGTGACAGCCATTTTGTTTCTGCAGCCAGCATTTGCAATATTGATAACACTATCTCAAACTAACTTTTACCCAACTCAGTACAAGACCAAGAGGTGGAGTTGAGGCTGAATTTAAGCCTTCTGACTAACAGCAACAACACACTGGACCTTTATTAAAACAAAAACAGATGATTTGTTTAAAAGTCCCTCCTGTGCAGACTGTTCCCAAAAAGACAGGTACTATTCTTAAATTAAAAATAACATGAAATTTGCTCTAAACATTTTTATTTCTGCCTTGAAAATCAACATTCAGGGTATATATGTGGGTTCAGTTGCTTTTTGCAGCCTCCTATGGACTCTAGAGGAGCTGAAGTTTTTAGCGCTTCCACAGAGCTACAACATGTCTTACAGCTACTGGGCTTGATCCCAACTATGCCTTTGGTTCTTTACTTGAGTACTATTCACCAAGGCTCAATCTTGAACTCCCAGTTCAAGCACTCATGGACTTGTGGCACATAATCGTACCATTCCACAGGGAGTCTTAGTCTGTAAATCCGTATTTCTGTGAATTTCATGTGAACTTACATAGGGTTTCTCACAATAAAGCAATATAAAGGATAGGGGTGTGGGGAAAAAAAACATAGTATTGTGATATTTGGCACAGTGATCATAAGCACTATACTGATGCATGGCTGTCAAGTATTGATATGCTTTAATGGTTTTATTTCCAACATTTAATAAAGCTTTTGGTTCAATAGAAATACAATTAATTATTTTTGAAGTCCACATGGTGGTGCTGTGGAGCCACTTGCAGGTGAATTCAGTAGAAGTGACAATTATTGTGAAGGAGAGAGTTGTACCGCTTTCACACTAAATTAACGGGTTTTTTCAACGCGGGTTAACCCGCTAACAATCGGCAAGTTACTCCTTTCCCACTGCTAGCAGACCCGGGTCTAATTAACAGCAGCAGATGAGCTGCGTGGCTGTTTTTTTTGCTCTGGTGCATGAAGCTGATGTCATCACGCTGATGACATCATCAGCGCGACGAAACATGACCATGTGAACAATGGGTAGGAGCATGCAAGCCGTGGACATGGTGGTCAGCTGCTTTCTGTACTTTGTACTTTTGTCCCTCTTGAAAAATGTACAGACTCGGCCCAGACTGGTACAAAGGCGGATGGAATTTGTTGCTGAGACGGCAAAGAGTCTCAGCAACAAATTGCAAAGAGTCTCAGCAACGACTCTTTGCTGTCGTCATCCATAAATTAGCGGGTTGCCCCGGGTGTGATGTTCCCACTGGAGCCGATCGGATGCGAGCCGATAAAAACCTGTGTCGCTTGCAGGGTCAGTCAACCCAGGTCAAAATGCCGATTAGACCCTTTCAAACTGCCGACAGGAGCCGATTGTTACCGAGTTTAAACAGGTTTTTTGACCAGTCCGAAAGGGGTATTATTAAAAGAAACATGGCAGCACAGGAGAGAAAAAAAGGAGGGTCCCATCTGCATTTAAATCCATTGTGTGAACTTAATTTGGACGTAAGAGATGGACATGACACAGGGGTTGTAGGGAGTGATGCATGAAAATACTTGGCACCACCAGGGAATAGGAAGCCAACAACAGCAATGCTAGGGCTAAGCTAACTGCTGAAAAACAAGCAAACAATTGGCATGCTTAGTTTGTCAGAGCTGTCTTCCAATTCTGAGTGAGCTACAAAAATAGTGTGATCCACAACTTTCTATGCAAAGACTTTTGGCCTTTTGTTACATGCTGGCTGGAGCCCAGGTATGTGCCTCCATCTCAGCATTTTTCACCGATGCAGCAGTACTAAAGCTCTTCAGAACAGTGAAGCTAAAAGTTAAAGGAAAGCTCAGCACAGCAGAGTGGTTGCATTAACTGTCTACGTGTGGACAGTCTGTGAGTTTTACCCCTGTTTTTAATAAAACTGACTAAAGTGAATTTGGCCCTTTTTTCTTTTTGAATGTAAATTATGTCAGAAAAGGTTTTAAATCACAATATATTGCAATGTTAAATATCACAATACTCAGCATATTATAAAATATTAAGAATCACAATAAAATCAAATTGGGATTCAAGTATTGTGACAATATTGTTTCCTGGAGCTGCTTGTGAGTCCCATGACATGATCATTCATCCCCCGGCTAAATGTAAACATTTGGCAAATTAAAGTAGTATACTCGCCTAAAAGAAAGAATGTGAAAGAAGAGCCACTAATTAACTCACAAGTAACTTACACTCTAAGTCATTTCCTTTTTACAACTCATTTAAATAGCCCATGTTATGCTTTTGAGTTTTATCTATCCTTTAGCAGGTTTCATGTCACTTTGTGTCATTGAGGACTTCTGTGCACAAGGCAAAAAGTCTCCCTCACCAGGACTTCTCACTCTCCCTCTGTTTATCGCACCAAAAACTGCCTGAAATAGCTTGTTTCCTCAGCTCTTTAGAGCAGACCTACCAGTGTCATGTCCTACCATTGTTTCCGCAGCAGGTTACCACAGAGTATACCGTTCAACTGACTGGACTGAGCCGACAGGGGTAAAGGGCCCTGAAAGAGACAGGAGCTCTAACTGTCACATGAAGCGTGTTTCAAACAGCATCAAATTGCTCTAAGATGTCTGAGAGAGAGAGAAAACAGTTGGATCAGGGGTTCTCAATATATTGAAGCTACAAGATTTTTTGAACATTACTGATTGTAGCTCAGTCCATAAGGGCTTGAGCAGGGGACTGGAGGGTGGTCGGCTCAGGACCCAATTGAACCATGCTAAAAGGTTGGTTTGGTGGCTGGGGAAATGCAAACTGACTGCCTGAGGCACTGCCACTGGTTACAGTATTGATATTTCAGCTGAAAGGGCTAGCCTGCCCAGCCTCTGGAGCCTCAGGGTGTAGGATTTGCACCATTAAACCTCATTGCATGTAAACACCTACTAAAGAAGTAGGGTTAATGTTGCTGGTTTTGCAGACAAGTCTTCAGAAATGATGAATGGTGAAGTGCCAACCTGGCATGTGCTCCTAAACCTGACCTAACCTGAGTAATTGTGGATAGACTCTAGCAGTCACCAATACTGAATATGTGAACCTGGGTTCAGGCAAAATATGGCCTCTTTAAAGTGATATACTGGCTTTGAGATTAAATGTATTTGGGAAAACAACCAAATTATTGACTAGCAATACTCACTTGAACCTAAAGTATTAATATACTACATGTTACAATCAGATTCAGCAATACTTTATAAATCCCCAAGGGAACACAGTATTTCTGATTCTTTTGATATAGTGTTTTATATAGTAAAGTAATATTCAGGCCTTTGTTGTTTTTGTTCTTGAAATGTTGCTGAATATCAAATACTTTAGTAATGATAATAATAAAAAAAACAGTACATATTGTGCCTCTGGCAATATGTGATGTCATCATAGTGTGTCCCATTACTAACCCTTTTTTCACAATCTCAAACCCATGTGGACTTAAAGACCCAGTCCACATAAGTCTGTGAGGGTTCAGTGCCGCAGGCTTTGCTGCGTGGTAAAATCCCGGCTGCTGTGTTAGAGAGGGATATTTATACCAGAGATAACGTCCTCTTCTACCTCAGGCTCCTGATGACTTCCATGAATCCAAGACAAGCCCTCACTGACCCATCCTGAGAAGTGCGCAAACCTTTTGACCTGTAACGGAGGATAGAGGTTGAGAAAGGTTAGACGAGAGGAGGGAGACTGGAGAGGTGGTCACAGAGGTCAGATTGATTCATATAAAAGATTTCACCACAACAACAGAAGTTTCATGGAAGCAGGGTTGACAGGAAGGATAAAATCGATGGCAACCAAAAGACGTAACAGGTTAAAAATGACCTCTGTGACTTCTCCAGAGTCGATGCTGATAGACACCTGGAGGAACACACAACCTCCTGCAGAGCTTTTGTCCACACTTGTTCCTGCGCAAGCTCTTCTCAGGAAGTCGAGACGTCATCAGGGAAGAAATTGTCTAACAGCTGGTGTGACGATATAGATTGACTCCTTCAGCAGCTTCTTTACACGTATGATTGTCTCTGTCACAGCCTCTGTGTAGGTACATCTGTCTTTACTCTGAGGGAACAAGCTGCACCCAGTGAGTGCTTGTCTACTTTTGGGTGTGTAATAGCTTGGGTGTCGGCCAGAAAGAGATGCAGCATCGAGCCCCTTAATGAGAGTAGAGCAGACACATTAACCTTTTCTCAGGCTGAAAGTCTGTCCTTCATGCTGAGGATTCACACACGCCCCGCGTACCGATCTCATTATTCCCCCAAAGGACGCTGTTAACAGTGTGAGGGGCTGTGATATTCAGATGATTCTCCAGCAGACACTGTTCCACTTTAATAAACTTAACATTATTATTGTCAGACTTTGAAGAGGTCTTCATTTTGTGAAGAGAGTTTGTCCTATAATTACTCTTAAAGCAGTGACAAACTTAAATGCTGATTACTTGATCGGTAAATGGGTTAAGTACTAATCAACAACTCTTCCTCTGTTGATGATTTTTACTCTTCCTCTGTCTGATTAATGGTTTTAAAGGACTTTTCATACAATGAAGTTCAACTTTTTTCCTTCCTTTGCTCTTTTCTGTCTTCATATTTTTGGGATTGTTGGAAAACTTAAATCCCCAATAAAAGAGAATGTAAGGGGCAAAGTAAGAAGTGCCCCCTGATTCACTGATTTGACTCCTTTTCAATAAATTTGCACTGGTCATGTAGTCTGTAGGTGGGTCATATTTTTGTTTAAAAAACATTAATAATAATAATTATAATAATAATGAAAAAGACTGGAATTAATGCTCATGCATCTTTATGACCTACAAAAGCAAACAAGGCCATCGCATGGGTGCATACACTCGTGGACAAAATTGTTGGTACCCTCCCATTAAAGAAAGAAAAACCCACAATGGTCACTGAAATAAAGTTAATAAAATTAAAGGTAAAGGCTATAAGATCGTCTCCAAGCAGCTTGATGTTCCTGTGACTACAGTTGCAAATATTATTCAGAAGTTTAAGGTCCAACCTCCCTGGACGTGGCAGCAAGAGGAAAATTGATGACAAATTGAAGAGACGGATAATACGAATGGTAACCAAAGAGCCCAGAACAACTTACAAAGAGATTAGAGGTGAACTCCAAGGTCAAGGTACATTAGTATCAGAGCGCACCATCCATCGCTGTTTGAGCCAAAGTGGACTTAATGGAGGACATCACTTTTGAAAGCAAATCATAAAAAAGTGAGACTAGATTTTCCCAAAATGCATATTGACACGCTAGTAAGCTTCTGGGAGAATATCCTTTGGACAGATGAGACAAAACTGGAGCTTCTGGCAAGTCACATCAGCTCTATGTTCACAGATGCAAAAATGAAGCATACAAAGAAAAGAACACTGTACCTACTGTGAAACATGGAGGAGGCTCAGTTATGTTGTGGGGCTGCTTTGCTGCACCTGGAACAGGGTGTCTTGAATCTGTGCAGGGTACAATGAAAGTTCAAGACTATCAAGGCATTCTGGAGTGAAATGTGCTGCCCACTCTCAGAAAGCTTGATTTCAGTCACAGGTCATGGGTCCTCCAAACACAGCTAAAAACACCCAAGCATGGCTCAGAACAAAACATTGGACTATTCTGAAGTGGCCTTCTATCAGCCCTGATCTAAATCCTATTGAACATTTGTGGAAGGAGCTGAAACATGCAGTCTGGAGAAGACACCCTTCAAACCTGAGACAGCTGGAGCAGTTTGCTCATGAGGTGGGGGCCAGAATACCTGTTGACAGGTGCAGAAGTCTCATTGAGAGTTACAGAAATCACCTGATTGCAGTGATTGCCTCATAAGGTTGTGCAACAAATTATGCAGTTAAGGGTACCATCATTTTTGTCCAGGCCAGTTTGATTATTTTGTTTTTTAACGTTATTCTGTTGAACCACAATTCAAAAGCAATGTCTGATTTTCATTAGTTGATTTTCAGTAATTTTTTTTATCAATTATTACCTTTGTCAGTTTTAAGTTATTTCAGTGACCATAGTGGGTTTTTCTTTCTTTAACACAAGAGTACCAATAATTTTGTCCACGTGTGTATATACAGTATGAACAACCAACCATTATTTCAACATTTTTATGACTTCTTGTTAAAAGTTTGATATCTAAAAGAAAGTGGGATGAATTATTGAAAGAAAAACTACCCCCATGTGCACAAGTTGAACAGCAGTTGGATGCATAGCTTTGCCCACAAGGAGGAGCCAAAACTGACTAGCACAGGAGCTCTTTTTTTGTATCTCTATAAAACACTAAAGCCACTTATTTACTGGTAGATAATTATTTGTGGTACCATTGTTGAAGGTTTGGAAAGATACCAATTAACTGATAACCAATCTCCATGTTCGGACTCTAGGCGTAGCTGTCTGACCCTGAACAGTCATGCTTGACACATTGCCTTTTCCTTGATTGGTTGAAAATATTAGCAGCAACAGCTGGCATCAGCAAAGACAAAAAAAGGACAAACAAAAACATGCCATGTTTTTATATCCCCTGAATTTTGAGAGAGCAACCTCAAGGCTTATTTAAATTAGTCTTATTGATAGACATCATCTTTAAAGTATGTTTTTCACCTTGTCATGATTTAATGCTAACTTCCTGTAGTTTGTTTCAGAAGAGTCTTATGATGTTGCTGTGACCATGGACTAAAAAGAATAGGGTAGTGCAGGGATGACATATTTTTCTAAGTCAACCCAAAAATTGAGGCGGGACTTGAGGCTTTCTGACCAATAGCAACATCATGTGCTTGTAGCCATGTCAATCATGTCCCTGACTATGCCTAACAAAACTCCTTAATGAGATGAGATGTCGGTATTGTCAGTGGCTGAGAAGAGCTCCATTGATGTTTTACCTTTAAAAAATTGATTTTCAGCAATCATTTTAACCAAATGTCCAAATTTACAGTGTTTAATGTTAAACCCAAATATTGGATGTTGTCCAGCAGATCCAAAACGTTATTGATAACTGCAAAACTCACAACCCAGTTGTACATGTGGGCTGCAATGATGCCACAATACAGGCATCTGAAGTCCTGAACCATGACTTCATCCTTTTTTGGACATACTGAAAGGCAAATGCATCCTTATCTCTGAACCCTTCCCTCGTCTTGGAAGAGGCATTGAGTGATTTAGCAGAATTGTAAGTTATAACACCTGGCTACTGTCCACCTGCCCATCTTACAACATCTATTTCATCGGTAATTTTAACCTTTTCTGGAACCGCAAATCATTCTTTAGCAGGGATGGTCTACATCCAAATTACAATATATTTACTCTTTGCTTAATTTTTTTTCTTGCAAATGCCGCACCTCCTCACGTAGGTTGTAAACACTGGACAGAAATGACATCTTCTCTCCTCTACGGCATAGTGCTATCTCACACCCAGCCTCACTATTGCTCCCACATGAGCCAGCTGTATTATTCACCTGTCCCTCTCTTCACGGAAATGAATCTGATCAATTCAAGGCTTTGTTATTGGAAGAAAAGAACTGTTGACCACAATAACCTTGTACACCCATATATACTGTAGACTGAACAGGGCAGATCAACCACGATCAACTATTCTTAAACTTGCCTTGTTGAATGGAAGATCACTGTCCAATAAAACTTTAAGTTGACATGATTTTATTGCTTCTTTTGATTTAGATTACGTAATCTTAACAGAAACCTAGTTGAAATGTGGTGACTTTAGCCATTTGAATGAAATGTGCCCCCAAACTACAAATGTGTCAGCTCTCTACTGAACTAGTAAAACATTAGCTCCAAATTTGTTGACAGCTATTCAAGCTTTGAAGCGTTAATGGTTAAGATTAATGGGTCCTCTCCAGTACTGTGTGTTGACATCTATGTCTTTTTGCTTTTGTAAAGCACTTTTTACCTTGTCTTGAAAAGTGCTATATAAATAAAATGTTATTATTATTATTATTATTATTATTATTATTATTATTATTATTATTATTACTACTGTTAAAAAGAGAAAAACGTTATGCAAGTGAGAGGACTTAAACACATAAACTACAGAGATCATAGCTGATATATGGACCCAAGCTGTTAACAGATAACAGGCCTGACTGGGAACTGGAATAAGGAGGCCTACATGTTGCCCCATACCTAGGACAAACCAGTGCCTGAATAAGATCAGCTGATAAAACACCCCTAACAGCAACATCATGTGACTTGAACACTTCAAAAATACCTATTATCAGTGGGACTAAAATAAGTTGTGAGGAGACAGTTCTACCTTAATCTGAAGGCTTTGTTAAACATATTTCAGAAAGTTGCACTACGACAACCTTGAGGGTTTAAACATTTTAAGTGATCTTTCGTGATCTTCTTCATCGACTTTGCTGTTATGTTACTATGTGTCAGGCTGCCTCAAAGTGAGGCAGCTCCTACCAAATAAAGGCACAGCTGGCTGTAGACATGCAAGTAATATTAAGGTTTGCTGTGCTTAACTGGTGAACCAAACCTCACTGCATGAGGTAAATCAGATCATAAGTTAGTTATACTCTCTATTTGCCACTGAAGATGAATAACTAAAGAGTTCTTTCTGGTTGGTAGTGAAGAATTTACCCACCATGTTTCACGTTTTTATGCCGAACAGATTCTGATAATCACGAGAGATCAGTGATGAAAATTATCATCTGTTGCACACCCTTTCAACCCTTTTTTGCTGCCAGAATAACGTAAATACCTCTAACTGAGATCATATCCTCACTTCAGCCTGGCTTTGCTCGACAAGCGTAACAGGTTGAGCGCCTATGGGTGCAGACAGAGTGAGTACTGCCCACCTTTCCTGAAGCACAGCCGTCAGTGCATGAGGGCTGAAATGTGCCTTTGCAATCTATATGGTAAGTGGTTCTTTTCACAGGCTGATTACATCAGACGATGACCTCTGCACAGACCTCAGAAGACAAGGCATTAATTATCTCCACTCAGAGCTGGAATAGCCAACATGCTTTACATGCCAAGCTGAGGCCGTCCATGCATGTGTATCCTCGCTTCTTTAGGTTGAACCCTGACATCCTGGTTCACTTTTACCATCAGGTGAAGAATGTGATATTGCAGGTTTCTCCGAGATCAGGTATACATAGCCAGTGTATATTTGCACAGAGGCACACACACAGACGTGGATTTGTTTGCATTTGAAAATGATGCATGCAAATGAGTTTTTGTAAGGTCGTCCCTCCCTGTTGATGCAGGCTGGGGAATGAGTTTCAAGTACAGCTCCCAATTATTACAACAAAGTAATCTAAACAAAACACAAAACATAACTGTACAAAATGCTGTTTTGTACAGTTATGTTCCCATATTTTTGAGGTTTCTTCACCACAAATCCTCTCTGATGTTAGCGTCATACACCCCTGTTTCTGCCCTGCTCAAAACGAGTTGTTTTAGAATAAATCTTCATGTGCTGTGTCTGATTAGACCCTCAAGAAGTGAACGTGGCTTTGACTTTCCAGCTCTGCGCTCTAATGTGTACTGTAGCTGCACAAACATGCCAAGAAATGGTCCTTCCATTTGAGCAGCAAGGGGCTGAAGAAACATCTGGATCAGGGAGTGTCTTCCATTTGGGGGATGTGGCATATCCCATAATGACATGTCAGGGAAGTTTTGAAGAAATACATTTTCTGACAGGTGGAGCAAGCAAAAGAGGTGGGAGTAGACAGACCATAGACACATATTTTTGCATAAAAACTGTTAAAGTAAGAATCACACATTCATGGAATGAGCAACACAGCTAAATGTATAGGTGTCACCCCCAAAAAAGTGCCAATGGGGGTTGGTCATTAAAGAAAGGATGAGGAACCAGCCTTCTTGGGGTGTTGTCTTCTTGGGATGACCACTTGGCAGTCTGTCTTTGTCTTCACCAGTCTCACCAGGAAGTTTGTCCTAATGCAGCGACTCTGTGTGTTGGAGGCAGGATTTTGGGGGTATTATACCCACACGTTTAGCTGTATTGCTCATTCCACAACCCACAATTGCACAATACTTAAAAGTTGTACCTTGTTATGAAAATGGCTATTTAGGCTTTTCACAATTAAAAAATAAAATACCAATTGGTTTTATTAAAGGGGAGACACTATTGACCAAGACAGTGTTTCCGAACTTTCTTTGAAGAGTATGTTTCAACCCTGGTTTGACTTAAGCATTGATTCGCTGTGGAAGGATGGAATATATAGTCTAACACAAACTACATTTCTGCAATATTTTTAGTAAATACATGCAATACTTTTTTGTTTGTCTTAGGCCCTTTCATTCAATATTGATCATTTAAAAAACTTTTTATGCATTCAGATGGCAAAGATAGCTTCCCACTGCCTGTCAGTCAGTCCATCACTTTGGTTCATGTTCAAGAACTCTACAGCAGGGAATGGGACACCTACTTTCACTTGAAGACTTCAGATATGTCAACAGACAGGTTCTGGCCCACCTTGTTTTCATTCAGGTAAAAATGTTACTAAAGGCCACCAAGAGAGACCAGACAGGAGCAACTTTTTACATGAGATATTTTTGTCATTTAGGTTTTTTTTGACTCCATCCTCTTTATGTTTAACAGCTCGGGGCAGCTCAAATCTGTTGTTACTTGTCTTAAATTCCTCTCCATCAGGTTAATGCAGCTCTACTGACTCCATGAAATGGATCTGTGATAAAGCAATGGTCGTAAAACCTCTCAGTCCATGGCTTATGTGGCACTTGACTCAAAACCAAGCAATCTAGTCAAATGGAGCTTTTTTTGTCTTGACAATCAATGAAGTCAGTGGGGCCCTTCCTTTTTTAGACAGATGAACGCGTTTGTTGCCATAGCAAAGTTTCCAAGGAAACCGTTCACATGGTTTAAACCCAAAGATAAATGAAGAGAAAAGATAGAAAGAGCAGCTGGTAAATTCAATGAAACTGAACAGAAGACAGGTGCTTCATTGTCAGTTTGGCAGATGTGTTTTTTTCTGCTCAGTCATATTAGTGTCATGAGATTTTATAACTTTTAATATGATTTCTGACATAAAAACAGCTAATATCTAAGGTGGTGAAAATACAGCTATGTCTGATAAGATGAACGTTGAAGAACAAGGTGTCATGCTAATGCAGAGGTGAAAACAGCTGCAGTTCCTTGAGTGCCCACTTAAGGCTGACTGAAGAAGAACTGAAAGTCAAAAACCCACACTCCATGTTAAAAAGCTGATTTTTACAACAGATATAAAGATGTTTGTGCTCTGATTCACAGAGCATTTTGGTCTAAATGGTTCATGTCTTTACAAATTAAATTATAAATATGTGCCTTTCTCAGTCTGTCCCTGGCTTGACACTGGCTCATATATATATTTTTAAATAGTGAATTTTTAATGAATTAACAAAATTAAACCTTGTTTTTCCCTTTCAAAGCGTGTATACATACTGCAGAATGAAACATACAACTTAAATCTGTCCTAAACCTTGTAGAGTCATCCTACAGACAACCCTCCCTCCACCTGGAATCCCACTTCCTGCTTTTCCTGGCCTTTGTAGATTGAGTGATGCCAGTTTGTATGTTTACACTTTTTTCACCCTGGCAATGTGATGTTCCTGTAAGCATTTGTCGGTTTATTCGCTTTTCTGTCTGTCTGTGAGCAAAATAACTTGAGAAGATACTCATGAGTTTTTATTACATTTTCAGGTAAAGTTGGTCATTGCATAAGGGAGAACTGATTAGAATTTAGTGGTGATTCAAATCCGGATGTAAATAAATGTTAACAGTGCAAGATTTGACAAAAATTCACCTTACAATGTGGCGGAGGACTGTGCCCTTCTGGTTCTAAATATTCTCACTGCTCTGTTAATTTTCCACAAAGCCTGTGGCTTATTGTCTGGAAGTGAAACACAACAGTGACTGTGTAATATTAATCAATGTTAACTATAACTGTCTTTATAAAATTATCCAATGATACATAATTAAGTGCTTTTGAAAAAAGTGCATCAAAGACACAACCGCTTTAACAGGCACTAAATGGACAGTTATTGATGTTTGATTATTGATTGTGTTGAGGAAGTTGCTTTAATTGTCTTAAATTCTGTGTGTATGTGTGTATATATATATATATGTTCAACTATGACAGTTGTATTGATATTTTCATATAATATTATTATTATTATTAATAATAACAGCAGTATTTCTTATTATTATTGTACTTATGCTTAATATAATGATTATATAATTATTATGAAGAGTCCTTTTTGTTTGAAAGATGATTGGTCTGAGTCAATAGCCTAATATATCATGACATTGTAACAGGAGCAGTTACCAATTTTTGAGGATATTTGAGCATATTATGCATTTTTATCTCTTATTTTAATATATTTGCATGATTATAACCGTAATAAATTAAGTGTTTTTTGTCTTTTAATACTAAAACTGTTCTGTTTCTATCTCTGTAAATCCCTGTGAATATCTTTGCTCTCTAAATAAACTTCCTTGACTCCCATGGCCTGAATTACCTGTACTTAAGTTTGTCTTCTGAGCGTGTCCTGTCGTCCGTGAAAATTAAGCACACTGAGGGTGGCAAGGTTGCCCAGCCCTGATTTATTTTCTACATTTTAATGCACAAACATTTCATTAAAACACATAAAAACAGTGACTGACTTCAGTTTAACGGAGTCAGTGTTTGCTCATCTAAACATATGAAACCACCTGTAGGGTTGTTCCTCCTTTCTTACGTGCTTGATGTGTTTTCTCGTCTCTTCCACCGGGAGCTCAGGGTTTGATGTCATTGGTCAGCTGCAGCTATAAAGAAGCGCGCGCCAGGAGCTCTGGAGCCAAGACCGCGTGAAAGCGCAGAGCAGCGCGCGCGGAGAGAAAGCACCTGTTACGGAGGGAGAGAGAGGAGAAGAGGAGCTGGAGCTGTGAGTATGAGCCGTGGACATTTTCAAAGACAGAAAGAGAGAAGCTTGAGGACAAAGTGTGAATACTTCATGATAATGTTTTTAAACGCGGGATGATCGTGCGTGAGCTAAGGAAGTCTCCTGGCACCTGCTGAGTTTAGGCGTCTGTATCTTTAAACCACTTTTTCCTTCGACATTTTGTCTCGAAACTCGTCAGTAAATTTGCTTTAAAAGGGAAAAACTATGCTTTTTAGTGTTTTAAGTCTGAGAAAGTGTTTTTAAACAAGGGACGGTCTTTCCTGTCTCATCTCTTATGTGCGCAACTTAAAGACAGAAATAAAGCTTAATGTTTAAAGGATGCAGTTTTAGCATGGTTTCGGTAATGAGAGTGATAAAGGTAGAGGAAATGTTTAAGACAGGGTAAGTGCCATTTTTTTCAAACATAGAATACAATCAAATAAGCTTTTTTTTTAACATTCAAATGTATAAATATAATGAAGGAAATAGTTTCAATTGAAACTTTAAGGCAGTCTATGGTCAATAAAACAAAAAAATTAATGTGAAGCAACTGGTTTGCTTTGCATTTAGTAATAAAGTAAAAACTGTAGGATTTTGAAAGTTTCAGTTCATATCATGTTGCTGTTTCTAGAGCCATGTTGTCGCTTTGTAATTCTCTCTAAGAAAGCCGTCAACTACCTCTTCTGACTCAAGTTCTCTAATGATGCTGCCCGGGGACCCAGATCTGCCAGCCTTAATACACTGATTTACCCCAATAATGGTCACTTTCATTGGATACAATTTAATCTTACCCAAGCTAGTAGATGCAAACTTCAATCTATCAAACACCTTTAAAGAAAAATAAATAAATTTGCATTCAACATGTTGACTTGCACAGCCTATTATTATACCAAACTGAGACTTCTAACATAACAGCCTAACCATCTTGCTCATACTGAAAACTAAAAAGAGTTGATGTAATTTATCTTTAAAAGCAGCTGAATTTACCATATGTATACATGTTATGGATATGTGGACCTCATCATTAAGTATGATAGATTATAACCATATCCCCATAGTGTGTTAAAGAGCTACAAGAAATCCACCAGTAGATCAAGATCTACATGTTTGTGACCCCTACTCTAAGATCTGTTGAGACTTTTAAAGCTGCAGTTCTTTTTTGAGAGCCTTTTCTTTCACTATGAGCTCCCAAACTTCAGCTCAGATTAAGTGCGCTGTACGTCTGCAGCCTTTAAACTGTTAAATGTTCATCATAGACTGCAATGCTTCAACACAAAGGTGCTATTTTAATCTGAGATCCCTCTGGAGTAACTGTCCTCTGATCATTTCCCCCTCTGTGTGTTATTAACCGTAGATACGCCTGACTGCGACCGCTCCTCACACCCACACATCCCACTGTCAGGTGGGATCATGTGGGTCCTGGATAAGATCCGTGGCTCGGTGGAGACCGGCGTGCTGCGGCAAGGAGAGAACGGAGAGAAGAAAGGCGTCACTCCATCCTACAGTAACGTTCTCACCCCTGACAAGATTCCAGACTTCTTCATCCCCCCGAAGCTTGTCAGCAGCCCTCCAGATTCAGAGATACCCACCCTGAAGCCTAATGAAGGGCTTCAACCTTCAACATCAGAGCAAACTATCAACTGTGGAAAGAAGATCAGCAGTCCAAGAAGTCCACGTCTGGTTGCCAAGCTGGCAGGAGACACTAAGAACTTGCTAAAAGCAGCAAACCGTCACATCATCCAGATAGAGAGCGCAGACGATGTTGTGACTGGAGACACCAACGCGGACCCCCAGTCACAGACGGCAATGTCACTGCCCTATGTCCCCAAGACTCACACACCTTATGGCTTTGCAACTTTAAAGGAAAGCCCCCACACTCGCCGTAAAGAGTCGTTGTTCCACTGTGAGCACACCAGTCCCATCACCTCTCCAAACACACAGAGGAAGACCCCAGGAAGAGGAAGCGAAGGAGGCAACCACCTGAACCCCGCTGACTGCAACACCTCTCACATGAATCCTTATCGATACTTCAGCGGAGGAGAGAGCGACACTTGCTCTTCAGCCGAATCCTCTCCCTTCAGCTCTCCTTTACTGTCACGCTCTGCCTCTTTGCTCAAAATCTTTACCCATGAGACCCAGGCCAAAGTGGTCAAAGCCAAGCGGACATTTGCTCGCCACAGCTCTCTCTCCACTGACGAGTGCAGCTCAGCCGAGCCAAGCCCCAGTGTCCAGCGACGTCTTCATATACCCACCTTCCACAGTGGCAGCGGAGTGTCTGACAGTAAGCAACAACGTGAGCAGACCATCAGCCTGCACAAGGGGGGCACTGTGAAGATCAGCGCCAACTACGACCCCAGCACCTCCCGTCTGCTCATCCGGGTCCTGGCAGCTGAGAGTCTCTACGACAAGCACTTTGACATCAAGAGCATCAACTGCTGCGTGTCCGTCTACCTGAACCCAGGGAAACTACAGAAGCAAAGAAGCAACATCATCAAGAACAGCCGCAATCCAGTCTTCAATGAGGACTTCTTCTTTGACTCAATTAGCTCAGTGCAGGTGAAGAACCTGTCTATGAAGTTTAAAGTGGTGAACAAGGGCACCAGCCTGAAGAGGGACACACTGCTGGGACAGAAAGAGGTGCCACTGACAAAGCTGCTCCCCGGCCTTTAGAGCAGGAGCACCTGATATTCAAGTGAGGCAAAAAGAGAAGAAAAACAGGGACACTGATGTTAGATGTTTGCACTGGTCTTTACACAAATGGCTGCTTTTATTATACAAGATAAAGGCAGTCAGAATAAAACAGGAAAATATTTTCTCTAAGGAAAGATATCTGAAAATAAAAGCAGCCCAGGAAAGGATCTAATTCATGGACAGATGAAGGATTTATGGAGAACCAGGCTTGCCGGCTCTGTCTCCTGTAATGAGACCTCATTAACCAGGCCAGGCTCATCATTTTAATTTGACAGATGAAAGGGTTTTCCTCTGAACCTCCATCCAGCTTCTTCAGCCCATCCATGTTCAAAGGTTCGAGACACCTGTGCATCCATGTCCTCGCCTGCACTCATCATGCGTGTTGGGTTTCTTATTAAAATGTGACATGAATCCACAGGATGAGATCTTACATCAGCTACAACATGTGTGCTGCACAAAGATGCTTTTGTGAGTCAGTGGGAGCTTTGAAGTGGCACTACATCCTGATGTGCAAATGACCCTTTGATCCCAGTTGCCAAGGCACAGGACGCGGGACAGAGAATCACAATAGCTGCATCTACATGTACAACAAAAATAGACACAAAACATAATCAGTTATCCAAGTAGGACAAAGTACTTTGCTTATATAATCTAAATTTGTCAGTGTTATTTTCTTATTCTTACCAGAGAGTAGAACCGTCACCTACAATTGCTGAAATGAATACAAAATCCTGAGTAAAATTTTACTTAAATAGAGTATTTGTCTGCGGAGAGGCTCCCGAAGGATGAAAAGCTTTACAAGTAATGTTTGAAACAAGAATGGTTTGTATGAATCCCAAATAAGTATTTTTAATTCATTATTTTATCAAACACACTTTAGATTAAAATCATGTCATGATTAAAATCATGATTAAAAGTCATGTTAACAACTCAAAAACTACTTTGAAACTTTTCCCTTTTAGTCCCATCAAAACTAACTTTGCAACTTAAAGTTTTAAATACCTTGAAATACACTGATCTATGTTCTACAGTATGGTAATATTTCCAAACTGCACTTAAATTTTTCAAAAACCTCATTTAAGGGATGCACAATTTGGGCCTATAACAGCATCAAAAGTTAATTATTGGTTCTAGCAGATTTTTTTTTTTTTTTTTTGCAGACATTTAAAGCCGATAAATCCGTCTTGAATTTTAGCCATATCTGTGCTGTATATCAATTATATTATCAATTATATTGTTGACAGAATGTATAACAATGCTTCACATTATCATGTCTAAATATCTACATAAAAATAAACAACAACAGCACAGTATCAGTAACTTTAGAAAATAATCATTTTCCTGTTTCATATCAGTTTCTTAAACAAACAGACAGTCACAATGAGAGGAAAACGTCAGATCTAGTATAAAGGAGACCTGTGTCCTTGACCAAAAATGTGTATGCATAATTGTGTTTTCTGAATATTGGCTGAACTGGGATTGGAAATATCGGCATATCTGATTTCAGCAAAAATCCGCTATCTTACATCCCTACTTCATTTTTAGGGACATGCTTTTGGGTTTACCTGAAACACCCAACATTTGCAGTATAGAGTGACATGCTTTTCATCTTGTTATTTCAAACTGAGAGAAAATGCGTTGAGTATATTTTATTGCTTACTGGCAAATAAATTCGCTGCAGACCCTTGAAGAGCCTGTGTGCAGGTTTAGGCTGCAGCCTGTCACGCACATCTCCCGCAGTGTGGGCACCTAGATTAAGTCCAGTGCAACTAGGCAACAGGCTCATGCCAAAATAGGAACACCAATTTCTCTCTGCTACCCCGCTGAAGCATATAAGGGCAAAAATACAAACAAACAAAAACAAACAAAAGAACTGTGTGGTAGCTTTTTGATTGTCTTGTTTGCTTTTTTAGGGCACAAAAAGAGTGAATCTCTGTTTTATGAGCATAGACTCTCTTTGCTGGAGCTTTAAAAAGCTAATTTGAAGATGTAGAAACACAAAACAGTTGTCAATTTATGCAACCACAATAGTTGAAAAAAAACTGCATGTAAATGTATTCAGTGTTTTAAATAAGAAGAGCACTAATGTCACAATGCAGAGCACCAGGTGTACAGCATTGATTTGTCAATGACACACTGGTGTTTGCATGACATGCTCAAATATTATAAAACCCTAAAGCCTTACTATATTTGTACATTTGTGTGAGTGTGAGTAGCTGTGAAAGAGACAGAGAGAAAGAGTTGGTGTGTCTTAATAAGCATGATATTTTGTCCTAAAATGGTCAATTTTCTATGTAAAACGTGTGGTATTTTGTTGAATGCCACTGAATGCTTTGAAATGTCTAATGATGTGCTGAATTTTACTGTATATAATTATATTTGTTCTGGTTTCTACACTTGTCAGTGAAATGCTCATTATGCAGCAGCGAGTAAGAGGTGTGATGAGAGGCATGCTAATTTCTATCAGTTTCAGCCTTAATGAAACCCTGGAGGAAAGAGGCAGAAATGTCAAGAAGGAAATGAGAAAAACAAGGCGACGAGGAAGACTATAATGTGTGTTTTGACAGCCTTTGGTTCCTGTGTCATTCTCTGCTGCACATCTGAGGAATTACAAAAAATTGCATGTGACGGCCGTATGGAGTGCTCGGACGTGACAAAGGAAAGAGACTAAAATCAGAGAAGAAGTCAAAGTCGTCTGAGCAATGCAAATAACACAAGTATTTCACACTCTGCCTCGGAGCTTTGTGTGAAGATTTCTCACCTGGAGTGTAGCTCACCTGTAGCACTGCTTCTGATATCTGCTCTCTTGCTGGCTGTTTTAGAGTGCAACTTGGTGCTTTGTGCTTTCTCTGTTGCAAACATACAGTGCCTGCTTGTAGACTTGTATTTTCTACACAAGTGACCTGAATTGTTTCCAAATGTGTTGTTACCAAACACGTTTTTTCATGCATGACTAATGAATTGATTATTGACAAAAAATACATTTTAGTGGAACCTTTCTGTTGATTGGTTGGTCACCTTGTCCTCTGTTTATAGATAAAGTCTGCAGATGAAATACATGTGCATAAACATACGCTTAAAATATGAATGTGCTCTAAAAAGCATCTTTTCAAAATTGTTTTGTTTGTTTTGATCTTTTTAATGTGCTAAATGATTTCTGGGAAGTTTAAAAAGACAAGAAAAAACAATAAACACTTAAATGACCACTTTTGCCAGGATGTGGTGTTCTTAGCTGTGAGGCTGATTCCCTGGGGTGTAAAAATGTAACACATGTTTTATGTTACTGCAGAGAGTAACTGTTGTGTGTACTCGTATTTTCTGTTTTATAAATTGATTTTTTTTTAAGAGAAGAAAGATAGTGGATAGGTTTTTGAAAGAGAGCAGAGGAGGACACTCGGCAAATGGACCTCAGGCAAGAATCGAACCTGGACTGGCCAAAGCTATGGGGCGTGCCTGGTTGTATATACTGCCAAGCCATCACTCCCATAAATATAACTTTAACTTTTAGTCAAGTAAGTCTTTGGGAAGTACTGTATATCACTACATTTCACAAATCTTCTGAGTGCTGAGTAAAAAGTAACATATAAATCTGGTATTAAGAACAAGTTTTTATTCCACAAATGTCACAATTTCAGAATTTTCACTCTGATACTGAAACTATGTTAAGTATCACAATACTTTATCCAGAAAAATAACTGAAAATTAAACTGCTGGTTTAATGTTTAATGATCAGAAACAGGACACTGGTTGAGTTTAATATAGTTTATTTGGGATTTAGTTCAAGTAGTTATGGTTACATTTTAACGATTTACTATTTTTCAAGGCAAATTATAAATCTATAGTCCTCAAAATAAGTTTGGAAATGTTATTTTGGTCAATTATTTATCCCCTTTAATAATGCCAGTTGGTACTGTTTACATATTTGGAATACCTGATTAGTCACCTTTACAAAGAGGTACAACGTGTGAAGTCTGTGCATCTGTGGATGCACAGACTTCACCCCACCCCCCCACACACACACATTCAAAAACAAATAAAAAAAGGGCCAAAATCCCCTCTCCTCCTTGAAGAAAGCCTGTGATTCCTCAAGAATCAAGAGAGAGGAACTGGTCTTCTTGGGGTGCTGTCTCCCTGGGACGCCAACTGTGCTGTCTGTCTTTGACTTCACCAGTCTCACAGAACTTGGTCAAAAGTTTGGAAAAAAAAGTTTAGAAATGGTTGCAGTGGATTAAGGTACATATTTTGGGGTGCCATTCACATGTTTAGCTGTGTTGCCCATTCCAAAAGCACGATCCTTACAAGTCATACCTCTTTGCAAAGGTCAGATCAGGCTTTCCAGTGATATAAAATACAATATTAATATTATTAAAGAGGATAAATAAATGACCAGAATAATGCTTCCAATTTTTTGAGCAGAATATATTTGGTGTTAATTGTTTATTTGGTTGAAAACAGTGTACTGATACAAAACTATGACTCATGAGGTGTACAAACACATTTTCACTGATAATTTTCATATCATATCATTTCATATATCAGAGCAAAATACGACTTTGGGGAGTAAATTATATGAGTTGGCTCAAATGTCATCAACTATTTTACTACAATAAACAGAAACAAAAAAATGCCTTACTACACTCCAGCTTATATCATTTTTACATGACAAGAAGTGCACTTGAAACACTCAGTGCTCTAAGAACATATTAAATGAGGTACTTGTTACTTTTACTTCAGTGGATTCAGAGGGCTACTGACAGTAGGTAATAGTTGATCAAAGTATTTTTACAATAAGATAACCTGCAGGCTGCACAGACACGAGGAGTGTTTCAATACTCAAACATGATTATCTTCTCAATACGTCAATTAAAAAGAGGAAATATTATGCTCATGAGCTCATTGAAACAACAAAAAATGAATCAAAGTGTTAAATAAAAAAAAAATACCTGAGTCCTGTTCTACTTATTAAAACTTGAAATGCTAACCTTGATCAAATCCAAAGAATAACTAACAGATTAATGTTTTAATTGAGCTGTTTGTGGGTCTTAATCGTTGTTGTAATCATGCTTTGAGAAGCAGTTTAATTTTGTGATGGAGAAGTTTGACTGAAAATCATAAAAATGAAAGAAAAAAGTCATTTAAGGTGGGGGGCAGGCTCAGTTAAATATTGTTTTTTTTAATCGACGGGCAAATACAATTTATGAAGATTTTCAGTGTTATAATGATATGTGTTTAAAGTCTTCCTGCCCCGACAGGTTTTCTGTAGAAATAAAGCGAAAAAATACCAGTCCACTACTAGACACTGACATTTTCATGAAGACTTAGATAAGTATTTGAAGCTGCATGTGCTGTTTCTTTGTGTCCTGCTTGTAAAAAGTATATTTTCTCTCACTGACAGCTGCCTACTAACTCTGTAAATAAGTGTGAAATACTTTAATTAAAGAAAATTATGCTCTGTACACAAGATGTAATTGATTTACTCTTCATTAGTGCACTCATTTTAGATGCCATAATATTGAATCAGCCAGCCAGAGTCTGTTGTGCTGACTGAACTGGTAACACAATCTAATGCTGCAGTAGGACTATATGGTTTGTATCAATGTCGTTTCAGTAATTTGTGCTAATGTTAGATATGAAAATGGAAAAACAGATGCCTGACCTAACACCAAGTAAAAAGACTGTAGTAAAACCATTAAAGGAGAGATTCTTGTTGACTACAGGATAAATTCAGTTTGATGGAGGGCACGTCAAATCAGAGTTTTTTTTATCTGAATGAATATTTGAAGTGACTTTTGTGCTCCAGTTGTTTCTTTGTAATTACCTTCATTTGGGAATCCATTGGAGTGTTTTTCATACACTTTGTTTTAATGTCATTTTATAAGTTGTCTTTCGGTTGTTGTGCAGCTAAAAGAGCCTTGTGTGGTTGTGGTTATGTAAAATAATGACTCACAGATTGTCCAGAATACAGTTTCACTGAGATCTTTAAAATCTAATTTCACATATATAAACAAATTGCTTCTCTGTGGTTAAATTATATAATTTTGATCAAATGTTTTACTATAGTTCAATACTAAACTAAACAAATAATAGACTCAATCCCACTCCAGCTATTACTCTTTACAGATTAAACAGCGCAGTGTACTCATACTACTCAGGACTTAAAGTATAATTTAATTACGTTTTTACTTTTACCTAAGCAAATACATGAGCTGCTCCTTTTACTTGTACTCGAGTAGGCTACATTTTTTCAAAGCAAGTATATGTATGACAATATCTGTGCTCTCTTTCCACGCCTGACCGTAACCTAAAAGTCAACAAAACCAAGCTGTTTAAATCAACACTGATAACTCAAGAAGGCCATACTCATTTTAATTCTGCTACCAATGGACCAAATTGTTATGAAGTGTGGGACACCAAAAGTCAAATTAATGAAGCCCTATAATGAGCAGGGATTCAACTGGTTTGGTTCATTTTACTAAAGTTCTTTTTCAGTATAATTTTAGTGATGCATATACATTTTACAGATTGTAGCCAGCAATTTCTAATCTGTTGAAAAGAACAAAATATCTTCAACTGATCTTCTTGTTTACTAAATATTGATAGTTAGAACTGGATTACTGGCTACAGTAATATAATGCATTTCCATTTAGTTATACCTAGCACACTGAAAAAAATATTCACGTAAATGTAATATCTGAACAAATCTTATTGTTGGTACTGAATTTGACATTTGTAATGGCCACAGAAAGCTTAAATTAATGGTTTGGTATAACATGAGGTATGTGGGTATGTGCATGCTACGCTTACTTTTGTCACCCTCGAGTATGTCAGTGCACCCGTGGGGAAAAGTGGGGAAGCATTCAGTACATTTCCATGTTAATTGAAAAAACTGATTTAAGAAAAAAGGTGCAAGAGTAACCAACAACACCTTTCAATAACATAAATTCAAAAAGTTGAGTCAAAATTATTTAAGATCCCATGCTCTGGTGTATTTGAAAATGTACATCATGTCCTCTATTAAGAAAGGATTTGACTGAAGTTTTATTAAAAAATAAAAAAAAATTGGTCTCTGTAGAGGATCAGATGCAGTTTTTCCCTCCTTTTTGTAAATACCCTGATCTGAGGCCACAGGAGGCTATGATAATGAGCTCTGTGCTGATTGGCTGCCCAAACAATGTCTGATGGAAGAGTAAAGGAAGAGTTATGGGGCGCAGACTTTCAAAACAGTCATGGGGTCTGAAAGTCAGTCAGTCTGGAGTCAGAAAACACTTAAAAATGGAGGCTGTATAGCTACATTATAAACCCCAGGAATTTAAAAAAAAAAAAAAAACAACTGAGTGTTTTAAGGGGGATTGTCTTTAAAGAGGCATAGTTTCTCCCTGATCTGAGAGTTTAGTAAAAGGTGTCATGTGCTACTTCCTTCTAACAACATTAAAAGCAAGGTGAAATTGATTCTACAGGACATAAAGCAGGTAGAAAATCAAAACAAATCAGTAATAAAAAAAAAAATAATGAAAAAACATCAAGAGAGTTTATTAATGCTTCTCATTTTTTTCTTTTGAACAAACTTCCTTCAAGAGTTTTTTTAGCTAGCTGGAGTTTCTGAAAATTACAGTTTCCATAAGCCAAAAAAGTAGGAATTTTGTTCACAGCTGGCAGACACTTCATTGTTTCCTCAGCACATCCCACTGCGAGGGGAAATGGCTCTTGTGGCTGATGGGATGAAAACATGCCCGAGCCTGTTGAGGTAAATTCCTACCATTTTCACTCAGGAAAGCATCATTCTCTTATTCTTTCTCCTTCTCCTGCCTCTTGCTGCTCCTCGTTTTTCCTCTTTCCCTCTTTAATACAAAATTTACCACAATGATGTTTTACTGCTGCTCCCACAGACTAATGAGTCTTGCTAATGATGCCGTCCTACCAAAAGTTCAATTTTGGACAGATTTTTAACATCGTCTAGATAAGCTCTGCCGGCTTTATTTTAAATGAACAGTCAACAAGAGGGGGGAAATAAAAAAAGTCTTATCTCTGCAATGTTGTTTTTAATCAGCATGGTAAACACACCAATCATCAGCTAAAGGTAGGGGTCCATGCTGAAAAAGTAACTATGAGTGAGAGGAAAAAGGGAATTGAAAATATTGAATGTTGAAAATAAAACTCAGATTTTTTTCTGTATAAGTCGTTTATTTTACATTTACTGTGCAGATTGTTGGATTGCCAACTTAATGTCACAATAAACAAATATGGAGACTCATATTCTGCAGTTGTTAGCCAATAAATAAGCAAACATTTCTTTGGATTTTGCTCATGTTAATGACTTTAGATTCATCATGGTGGTGGTGGTGGTGACCACAGACAATTTAAAGCAGGGATATACAGGATTTTGGTTTGGTGCACTTTGATGGTCAGCAAAGGTCTCTGATTGCAGCTGCACTGAAATAAAACAACTTATGTTGAAGCCCCCCCAGTGGACGTTGAGCATGTGTTTACAGGCAGAGTGTTACAAAGTTAGCAAAGACAACATGAATATAGAAGAAGTTCATGAATGTAGGGAGGGAATTGGTTTGATTGTTATCAGTGTCAATTAAATGATTAATTCTGCTTATTGGTCCAATAACTGTTGATCAGTTCTCTGTCTGGGACCAAGCATAGACCTACACAGACTTTCTGTGCCAAAAACGTCAAAAAATGGCCCAATCCATCTAATTGTAACCGATTATTTGTCCAGCTAACCCTAAAGTGTGCTGTGCCAGAGTCATCATTTTACCATTTTACTCTCCCTATCACAACACACCAGCCTCCCAGATTTTAAATTGCAAATGTCATAGATGTATGAAATTTACAATTCCAGATTGGGTGGTCTCTGAAGAAATATCTTTGATAGCCAGTGACAGTAAGCAGACTGTGAAGTGTCACCAAACAGATGTTTCATACTTTTACAGCTAATAAACAGGGTAGAACTGTGGCCAGATATATTATTAATAGAGAAGGCCAGCTTGAGGAATAATGGCAACAATAAGATTCATGATGGTGTCCGTAGTCCTCCATGTTTGTTTTCCTTCTATGTTTTTTCACACAAGTTTCTGTGAGATCTCTTGCTGTGGTTACAAACAATGGCAGATGCGGTGTGGTCCTGGTCAGGCTGAAACATCTACATCTAGGGCACATAAATGTCAAATATGAGCCGAAGCTGTCTTTATGTTTATATCTTTAATTTGGTTGATGTTGACATCTTTGATCACAGTCACGCTTTGTCTAAGTTAAACATCTGTGCTGAGCTTTGCTCAAAATATAAAATGGATCAATTACCAGGGGGGGTTTATGACTCTGTACAAACCAGCTCTAAACAGCCTTTCACTAAACATCTTGTTTTTGTGTGAGTCCCTTTAGAGGGCCTGATTACCCATGTAGGTGTTTGTGATCAGTCTGGCTGATTCAACCTGGGAGAGACTAAAAAAGGTGGGGCTATGGTGAGAGATTTTGATGATTTTGATCATTTTTAAGGACCATCTGGAATAAAAAACAGGTAAACAAGCCCTCTTACAAGTAGAAGTTCAACAAATTTCACAGGGCTGTGGAGCTGCAACAAATTCAACTACACCCATACAATCCTGAGAAAAGGTCAATTTAGGGTCTTTTTTAACTAACACCTGTGTGGGTTACCAGGGCCTGTAAATACAGTGACCTCCTTCTCAATCAGCTCCTCTCTTTCAGGAGGTATGCAGACATGAGTTCAGATTTGTACCTCTGTGGCTATGGATGAAGATACCAAATGAGTGGCAGGTTTTAGTAAAACGTCTCAGTGTGATGTCACAATGATCCCAGATTCTAAAAAATGTTAATCAAAATTCATACTTGAAAATATGGATGGATCATAAATAATAATACAATAAAACATTCAGCCACAGTAAATACTGGAGCGCAACCACGTCAACTTTGCAACAGGGGCATAGCCAGACACACTTAAACAGCCTGTTCTAAGCAGGGCTGAAGCAGAGGGGTTTATAGGCATAACAGAGTCAAATACTGAGTTTTTTTGCATTGGCACAACTCTTAAAAAACATTTTCTGGGGGTCTTCTGGGACCAGTGTTATGTTGTTGAAAAGGAATATAGTACAGGGTCTTTGCTACATCAGCAGGAGCTGACAGAAGTTTTCCTTATGCCCCGTCTCCAACCAACTGTCTTCTATAACTTTTCCTGCTCTGATGGAGCATTTCCTCCTGTTATTATTCAAGATCCTTCACAAGCAAAGACGCAAATATTGTCCATATCCTCTTCCTCTCTTCATGCTGTCTGTAATTCATCACCCACATGTGCACGCACACACACACACACACACACACACCCACACACACACACACACACAAATACCATTATGTTTTCTGCGTCAGCTGCACACAATACTGCCTCCACCCACTCACTGTTTTCAGTATCCTTCATCTGCCATTGTTCATTTCCATCCATGGCCGGATGTCTCTCACAGCATGTAAATTAATTTATAATGCTGTCTTCTTCACACTTGGGAGGAGGACGGTGGGACACAATGCACGCTGGGGGTCTGAGGATGGCCGCAGGTTCTGGTTGCAGTATTGAAACCTGGTGTCGGGAAAATTTGATTGTTGGGGGTGATTTTTCTCCCCGACTTCAGGAAGGAAAGGTTTAGGGCTGTTATTGGCTTCAGGATCACTATGGCAACTACAGAGCTGAGTGCTTTCTGAGTGAAGGAACGAGATGTCTGCGCGTGTATGTGTGTGTGGCGGGGGGTAGAGAATTGCAGTTTAAATTGCCACCCTGTATAATTGTTGCATGCTGTGCTTTCTTTCAGTGCTGAATAATGACCTCTTCTACTCTTTCAGTGTTTGTGTCCAGTCAAGAACAGTAAATGTGCCTTTTTTACTTAAAAGAATGTGTTTCCCCCAAAATTAGCTATCTTTAATGATTTCATTTTTCCATGGTCGACTGATTAAACTACAGTGAAGCAGCTCATGCAGAAGTTTTATTTCATGAAAGAGCACTCACTGGCTCACTGGCATAAATTAAGAGCAGTCTAAAGTTTCATTTATTACACTTGAACTTTTCCCACAAGGAATGTCCAGATATCCCTGTGGGAGACTGTGATCATTACCACTGTGGTCCTGCTCACAAGAGACTGCACGGCATGAAACTTCCTCAAGTCTCTTACAGTTGTCTCTTTCATTCTTAGTACTACAAATGACCCTTTTTAGCACTGTGATTGGTCCACTGACCTACTAGTCAGAGAATAACTCTCATTGCAACAGTTTCTACAATTGTCCGGCAAACTTTTGTCCTGTCCTTGCCTTATTGGTGCATTACAGCAAAATTGTGACTGTTTTTTGGTTAAAAGGTGAGCTTTGAATGAATCAAATAGTGATTCAAGATATCAGCTATGTTACAAGGGAGTGTTTTTCATTATCCTATGGTAAATCATTCAAAATGCTGTCTTTGGATTTGACATGGTGGACCACAATACTGTCCATTCAACCCACCAGTGATCTCAAAGCAAACGCACTTATATACATTTTTTATTTGGGGGTGCCTTTCAAGTCACCCAAGGTCACCTTACAGAAGTAAAAGCATAAAAGCATAAGCAATTGCAAACATTATTAAAACAAAACATCAACATAAAAACAAGTGGGGTAAACAATGTCCAGTTAGAGGGAATATGCCAGTTTGAACAGGTGAGTTTTGAGTTGGGATTTGAATGAAGTGATGGAGTCTGACTGTCTTATGTGTGGGGGGAGGGAGTTCAAGAGTCTGGGTGCTGAGCAGCTGAAGGCTTGGGCACCCATGGTACTGAGGCATGATGTGGGGGTGAATAACAGTCCAGCAGAGGTTGAGCGGAGGGTGCGGGAGGGAGTGTATTCAGGTCGCCGAGGTAAGTGGGGGCTAGATTGTGGAGAGCTTTGTAGGTGAGGAGAAGGTTTTTGTAGTGGATGCGGTATTGTACAGGGAGCCAGTGAAGTTGGATGAGAGCAGGGGTGATGTGGTCAGATGATTTGGTGAGGGTGATGATCCGGGCAGCCGAGTTCTGAATGAGTTGCAGTCTGTTGATGAGTTTGGTGGGGAGTCCGGTGAGGACGGCGTTGCAGTAGTCGATGCGGGATGTGACAAATGAGTGGACCAGGATTTCGGTGCTGGATTGGGACAGTGATGGGCGGAGTCTGGAGATGTTGCGGAGGTGAAAGAATGCAGTCCGGGTGACGTTTTGAATATGAGGTGCAAATGAGAGGGTGCTGTCCAGAATGATGCCGAGGCTCTTGACTTGAGGGGAGAAGGGTACAGGGAATCCGTCGATGGTTATGGGTGGAGCTGGGATGTGTTGTGATTTGGTGAGAGTGGATTTGGAGCCGATGAGTAGGGCCTCGGTTTTATTGCCGTTAAGCTTCAGGAAGTTCCTGCTCATCCAGCTCCGGATGTCTTCAAGGCAGGTGATGAGGGAGGTGGGAGGGATGGCAGTGGTGAGTTTGGAGGAGATATAGACCTGTGTGTCATCGGCGCAGCAGTGAAAATTGATCCCATGGTGACGGAGGAGTGTGCCCAGGGGGAGGAGGTAAATGATGAAGAGAAGTGGACCAAAGACTGACCCCTGGGGGACACCCAGTGAAACACCCGAACACCCAGACTTGTTGTTCCTTATTTGCACAAATTGTTGGTGAGGTATGATGTGAACCAGGAGAGTGCAGCACCAGTGATCCCAATACCAGCCAGGCGATCCAGGAGCAGTGGGTGGGAGATGGTGTCGAATGCTGCGCTGAGGTCACCTGCACCTACACCTACATCCACGATGAGATAAGAGTTCTTACAATGACAGTATCATCAAAAACACCACAGCCCTCTTGGACCACCACTGTTCTTTCACTGTTCACTGGAACCATGCTTGTAGGTCAAAGGTTATGACATAGAGGGTTGTTGCTGTATTTATGGCTGGGTGTCAGCTGGTCTTTGGTTGGCCTGAAATGACCCCTGCCAGAGTCTGCACCCTATGACCCTCTGCCTCCGTCCTGTGGTTTCACCATCATGATCCCGGACGCTTCAGCACTAAACCCTATGAAGACTTCAGACTGAAAAAAACCCTCTCTGATGGCGTTACCATAGCAACTCTGGAGACCTTTGCCTCAGGTGAGGGTGAGAGATGGGGCTTACTTTTCTCTTTCATTTAAAGAAACATTAGGTGGCCATTGTTGCAAACGAGACATTTTTAAGCACGTAGAATGAGTTGAAGCTCAGGAGGAGTGGGAGTAATAAGCCTCTGGAGGTCAACCAGGGTGAAAAATATGTCTCAAATAACACCATTAAAGAGAATAATCATGTTTTACTGGTATTGAGATTTCTTGGTTAAAATTCTGGTCACTTTCCTGAAGAGTTTGAAAACGGTTTGTTACTTTAAATCTAAGAAAAATTGTGAAAACTGAGAGGCAGTTTTTATCTTGAATCCAAAAACATATTTTACTCATGTCCTTAGAAGAAGAAAAAGAAAAGCACAGAAACATACATTTACACGTCATTATACTGACAAATGAAGATCAATTCACATAAACTATTTTTTTAGCTTTGATGGATTCAATAAACATTTTTCATAATATCAAAATGTTTACGGTGTATTGTTGCGGTCTGCCTTTTGCACTTTAAGTGATGGAGTTATTGCAGCTCTAATGAAAGAATGATATTGAGTCATTAATCATGTTGGGATGCATCTCATATCACTGCAGAGGATGTAATCAGGCACTTTATTGCATTATTGACAGAGATAAGTGTAAAGCTGTAGCATTTTTTGGACCATGTTGGGTGCCTGGGTCTGGATTGTTTGTGCTCATTTTTAAGGTGTTAGGTTCTCCTTACTTTCCGTGAAATGTTTCTCTTTCATGTGCACCATTGGACTAAGAGACAGTAAAAGTTGCTCTGTTGGACTTAGGTTCTTATTGTGCCTTGGTTTATTATACCATTTGTGTATGTTTGCAAGTGTTTTTGGTTTAAATAGTGCTTTTTCTGATTAGCTTGTTTTGTGCTTTAACTTTTCTGTCTGTATGTTCCTGACTGCTTGTCAAAGCCCTTTGTAAACCTATGGTTTTAAAAGTGCTATACAAATATTGTTAGCATTATTATTATTTTTGATATAGAGGGATCCTCCTTAAATATAATTATCACAACATCTTAGTACTGACAGAAGAACCTCTGTAACACTCAGACTGTTTTACAAAATGAAATATAAGTTGCAAAGACTCAACTTTCCTTTCAAAATACAATAAATTAAATTAAAGGAAATAGAGAGTATGTTGCCTACTGATGTCACAATATGTGCGCTAGACTAGTAGTTCCACCCACTGAGCAGCAGAGCAATGTCTGGTAAACGCTTGGAAAGTGTCTTGCTTTTAGTAATTTCCAGTAGACTTGATTCTTTCTGATGATATTCATCATGGTTAATGTAGATAGTATGTAGATGATGTATTTTTGAAATTGTTGAAATAAAACTTAGAGAGCCAAAAAGTTACATTTATAATTCAGTGTTAATTAGCCTAAGTCACAGGATGTTGACCTGTAGTAACTGTAACTCTGCATCTGTTGGATTTTGTAAACATCCAAAATGAGATTGATTTTTTCTCTGGCTTTCTCTGAGTGTAAAGTTAATGCGACACCCAAACTAGTAAGACACTTCATTTCATGAAAAATATTGCATAAGTATTTGGCCAAATAAAAGAGAAAAATAACTAAATTATTTAATAAATTTGTGATACAAATCTAGACAAGTCCCCTCTTTAAAAATCATTTACTGTCAAACCAGCTGTTGTTAATAGGCTTTGCTTTGTTTTATGTCAGGAACAAGCATGAAAACATCTGTTGTCCTCAGTGCATCATCATGTAAGATATTGGTAATTTATTTCCAGATTGAGTTTCTGTGTTAAATATTTTGATTTTCCTTCAAGTTAAAAACTTGAAGATGGCGAAAGAAGTGGGTTTTATATTTATCATTAACTGAATGTGTGTATTCTCAGTGGTATGGTTTCAGCTGCTGTAACATCACATCTTCATTTTCATTAAAAACTAACATTATTGCTCCAAATGTTTTAACATCATCATCTGAGGATCTATACTGCCCATGGTAGATATGAAAACATAACTTGGAACTTTTCTGTTGAATTTAAGTATTAAACTGCTTATTTCCTCCAGGTTGCTGTTGTCAGTCTGTGCTGTTTGCTGCTCAGTGGTTGGCATTCGACTCCCTCACACCGACTATGACGTCATGTTCATGCCCTCTACTGAGCAGATGTTCCATCGTATGCCTTGTAAACAAAACCAGGGTTATTTTCATCACCTTACCTCTACTCACATCAGTGTAGCCACAGTAGCAACAAATTATTCATCTCTTTATCATCCTGATGTCTAAAAAGACAAAAAAATGACACACTTAATCACACCCTTGCTTCAAATTCAGTAAAAAATAATGTAATTTAATAATGCATCTCACTTTGATGTGTGATTTTAATACCATGACCCCATTTACATTTTACATGACAAAGTGAGCTTGTTATTTTGATCGGGAGCAGTAATCCTTTATTCTAAGCAAAGGTGCCCTGATCAGTCAAAAGATATCCTTGTTGGCTAATATTTATTAAGAATCTGTGACAGCTGATAAATAATGCCTGTGTTCACTGATACCATCACCTGTAGGACACCCCATGTAGCACCATTGTGTTGTAAGCAAGTCCACCCCGTTGTCCTCTCATCTGCGGTTGCAACTTCTGCTGCTCTTTTGACCTCTCAAAGAAACTGTGGTGAAACACTGTTTAAAAACAAGTTTGTTCAGATTTAATCCAGTTTTGAAATCTGTGCTGAGGCTGACGAAATTCAGGCAAATCAACACCAAAAAAGCATCACAACCGCTAGATGTGATTTGTTTGAGATCCTGTCACAAGTTTTTGGGTGCATATTCGATGGCTTGGAAAAATGACTATTTGGTGAAGATTTGTATGTGATGTGACAAAAAGAGAAAGTTAAAATGAAATTAAGAGACACAATTAAGGTTTTGCCAGGGCCTTCATTAAATAATGTTGCTTGGCAGTTATTTTTTTGTTTTCTTAGCAATATAAAATAATTACATCAGTTACATAATGTTACTAAAATGTTCTGAGACTTATTACCTTATATTTGTTTTTGTTCCGGTTATTGTTCTATCTGCAGTGCTATTTGACCCCTTTCTGAGCCCTGCCCCTGGACAGAAAGTGATCTTTTAAAAGCCCTGCACTCCTTGGTAGCAGCTTGCTTTACTAATATTATGCATGATCTTAGAGATGGTGTCTAACGTGAGCTGACCGTATAAGCAACATGTGTTTATAATTACAAATAAATATTGATAGAGGCCCAAATATCATCAGTACCAATAAATCACCATTGCCAATAAAGGAACTTGTGAGCTTTGTCCCTTGGGAATGATATCTGACGCTAGCCACCAAAGGCCTCATAATTCACCCACTCATAGGCTAATCTACTCAAAAAACTATGTTGGCTCAACTAGGACGTTACAGTAAGATTCTTTACAGCATTTAACTTTTCCTCTTCCAAGCCCCAGTTTGGAACTTTAGTATGTTGGGATGTTGGGGTTATGTATCCTCCAACATCAGCTGGTCAGGTTGTCAAAGGAATCAACAAACACTAACTTCACTTAAACTGAGCCAAAAATGAACGTTTTTGACTCAACTACAACGTTCCATTATTTGTGGGCACGAGAAGATATCATAATGAACCGGAGTACATAGAGGGTGAACCTTGCAGATTGAGTCACAGGTAGAAAGAGGAAAATAAACCTGTTGTGTAAACTAAGGAGCAGGACATATCACAAGTTACCTGCTGGTGCAGATTATGAATGAACAGTGAGTCCATGTCCGCCAGCTTGAAAGCCCATCGTTGTCACAAGTGGAACTTAGTAACATAGTAACTCCACATAACTTCTTCTGGACCCTTTATCAGAGCGCTTTACTTTCTGTAAGCCTTCAAACTGCTGTCGTGCATCATAGTCCTGATCGGTAAAATGGGCACTGCAAACACAACACTTCATAGTCACAGAAAGGTGAGTCCTGATGTCCATATTTAAAACAACAAGCCAAATTTAGTGAAGGCCCACGTCATGTGACGGAATGCAGTAAAATCGTGCTAGTTGTCATTACTTTTGCTTTTCTATGCATCTGGGATAAACACAGGAGCAACCCATCTTTGTAATATGCAGGGAGTTGATTTGTTTGGGTTTATGCTCTGCTACCTGACCCCGCTGCACCACTCTGACCGTTTTCATACAAAATCTTGAAACACAAAGTCCTTTACATAGAAAAAAAGTAGAAAATTCAAAACAATGAAAATACAAGACCCTACCTACCCTCTTGATCCACAATCAGCACACACACACACACACACAGACACCTACTCTCACAAACAAAAACATTTGGAGGAGATTCTAACAGAAAACAGCAAGAGAGGACTGAGGAAATGCAATCTTGAATTAAAAATGAGGAAACACAGGAGCTAAGACTAAAATGATAAAAAAAATAAGAAGAAGAAAGAAGACAATAATACTAAGGAAGAAAAACACAAAAAAACAAAAATTGAAATAATAAAATGGTAAAATGAGAAAGAAGAGCACCAAATGTGTAATAAAATCTGCTGAAATAGGATAATGAAAAGAAAATCAATTAACAGAGAATAAAACACAGAGCAATACATCTGAATGGAAATGGAGAAATAAAGCAGAGTAAAAGGATAAAAAATTTAAATAATAACAATAATAAACAGAATCAACTAAAAGCAGAATTAAAAGGGTAGGTCTTGAGTTTGCTTTTAAAGTAAGAGCAGTAGGTAATGCCCTCAGGTCTTCAGGTAGACTGTTGCACAGACAAGGGCCATAATAATGAATAGAAGCTTCACCGTATGTTTTGTTCTTAATTTTGGTACCATTAAAAGACCACTACCTGAAGACCTGAGGGCTCTACTGGGCTCTTATGGTAAAAGCAAATCAGATAAATAAGAAGGAGCAAGACCATTGAGAGAGGTTTTAAAAACTAATAAAAGAACCTTAAAATCAATTCTAACAGATACAGGGAGCCAATGCAGAGACTTTCAAATACATCAATAAAGTAATTTAAGAGCTCTAACAGATTGTTTTGTGACATGTCAACCCAACACTGAGTATAGCAGCCTACTCTATGCAGTGAAGCAAAAGGTGATACTCATGGAAGGGATAAAATTTCACAAGCTCAGATTTATGTTTGAAGACTTTGGTCTGTTGGTTCCCAACATGATTTCCTGACGTATGAAGACATAAAATGAACATATTAACTGTATATTTTGTCTTGAAAAAATTCACTGAAAAGTGAATTTAAAAATTTCACTGAGTCCCAGAGTATGCCTCTGAGCAACATATCTCTCTGGTGCAGTCTCAGCTTTAGACTCTCACATTAACGGTGACAGTCTCAGCACAGCCTGAGTAAATATGCAGGGAAATTATAGACAGCTCAGGGGCTTAGTGTTCTTTCATGAACAAGCCTTTAGGGTTTGTTTACTACCCATAATGCACTTTGGGATCTGACTTTTAGTGGGCAGCCTCAATTTCCTGTTCAGGAGAAATCAGTGAGCGTTGTTTGTTGTCCAGATTAATCAGTCCTGATAAGACAAAGAGAGAAAAAATGGTGTCTGTTATGGATTAGACGGCATACCTTGAGGTTGCCATGGTGACTGGCCAGCAGCAGACACCTGTGAATTAACATTTGTGCTGCAGCACCAGGATCTTAATTAGTGACGCATAGGAGGGGCAGGACTCTGTGCATTATCCCGCTTCTTTGTCGACTCAGTGCGCCCATAAAATCAAAGAGAATGAGATGAACAGGTGTGCTAACCTGATCCTTTCATGACATTTACACAGACGCAGAGGTGAAAGCAGGCTTTTTATGTCTGCTCATTACTACTGAACAGCCTCCTCTCATGCATGCTGCTGTAAAGATCAGATAATTTAGCTCACAGCATAGCACACCAAAGAGCGGAAGACAGTTTTTTGATTTTAAAAAGCGGCCATAAGTCTGATTCTTCTCTTACTGAGGGAGCTGTTATAGGCTTAAAACAGAAGGATTTTCAGCTGTGAGTCCTATTTTCTTTATCATTATCATAAAAAAAAAAAAAAATATATATAATATATATATATATATATATATATATATATATTTTTTTTTTTTTTTTTTTTACAAATGTTGCATTGAACTTTACCTTGCCTTTCGTCGCCAGAGAAATGCAAATGCTGCTACCTTTCCGACCCTGGCTCATTTTGTGGGTGTTTTTAAGTCGCTATCTCCCTCCTGATAAAGCCGTAAATACTGTCTCTAGTCCAGACAGTTGAACTTGGGTGGTGCTGGGCGCTCACTGCTTACTACTCACTACTATTACTCACTACTCTCCTCCTCCTCCTCCCTAATAATACAGCGGCAAATGTCCTCAGTCCAGTCGGGCGGTGCTCACTAATATCTCCTCCCCAAAGTCAGCTACGCAATGCACATGTGTATAGCAACTCAAACTCTGAGATGTCATTAGCTGTTCACATGAAGGCAGCGAGGTGTGGGCAACACAGACCCTTGCAATCTGAATAGACTGCGGCTCACTCACAACCGCGAATCGGTCCTCATCTTTCACTTAAAAGAGCCGTTCAAAAGACTTGATTTGTTTGGAACATCACATCTCTAATGGGGATAACAGTTCTACTTTAGAAATTTTAGAAAACTAAAATAATGTTTGCTTACTCTCTCCTAAAGTTTCTTTAAATTACACAGAGCTCCTAGCCCCATCTGCTGCATTGTTTAGTCTAGCTTCCATGCTACCTCTCTCCTTACAGAGCCATAGCTGATCAAAATCACTGCCGCTAATGTACTGAAATTTACCTCATACAACCCCACTTTAAAGGCCTTTACGAACCAAGTGGGATGCAAATAAATGTCATGAAATTGTGAATTTTGGAGGTGATTGTTAATGTGTCTCTCTTTTCACATTAAAAGTGACATGCTTTTGTGTATATGTTGCGTACATTCTAAAAAACTCAGTGACTCAACATTGAGTGGCTCTGACCTAGGGCTGATTTTAATTCAACAGAAACTATGGATAAATCTGATTCTGTAAAGGATAGGACAACTTGTTGCGCTTCACCATGTAATTCAGGAGCTGAGGCTGTACCACCACTGCTTCAGGACCATCTGGAAGAAGATCAGGTAGTAAACACTCTCTGCCATCATACTGCAGCTCCAGTACTACCCACCTTCATTTATTGTCTTTAAATGTATTATCTTTGTCATTTTTATGACTGTTTAAACAGGCTGCTTAGTTACAAACACATAAACATCAACCACACTATGAAACAGGGAGCCATGTTGAATGCTTTCACTGACTGTGACATATGTGCTAACAACAAATGCTCTTAACGCAAAACTTTAGAAAAATCAACCACAGTCCAAAAATATACAATACTTTTTGTTTTTTCAGCTCTGCAGCATTACCTCTTTGTGTAATGCTTGTCCAATTTAAACTAAAACAGAAACCAGCCCTCATCTCAATGGTAGTGCTTAATAAGTTTCACATATTTCAAACAACGTTCAACTTCAGATAAAGCAAAAATTTGAAAAACAGAAAAAAATAAACTTTTGACTACTTTCCATAAAAGTGAGAGCTAGTTCACACAGGACATGGAAGAGAGATGTCCTGCTGCAGTCAGAAGACAGGCAGCTGATGATTTAATCATTGTCTACCACCCTTGTCCATTAACTACAAATGCTCACAACAAGGCAGTCCATTCATACACAGCACTGATCTGTGCTTCATCACTGACACGCACTCTGCAGTTGCTGGAAATTTTGATTTTGCATACAAGCCTTGTCTTTAAGCTTAAGTGTCTGGGTTGACCTAATGGGGGTTTTAGCAATGAATTCTCAGGACAGTCTGAGCATGCTGCTTGGATATCCCAGGGAGCATCTTAATGAACGCCTCAACTGCCATGCAAAATTGTACATCAATTTTACAATTAATGATGGGAGTATTCCTAACTAATATTGAAATAGATAGGGAACGTCTACAGAAATATATCATGCCTTTTCTTAATGGAAAGAATGCAACTAGCAGACAGAAATGCAGAAGTGTTCCAGTTTACTTGAATTCACCTCTCTTTTCAACAAGATTGAATTAAATGGATGCTTTACTGTCGTAGTCTTGGAGAAACTCAGCAGGTCAAGAAATGAAACAGATGTTTTTAAAGCCTCTTAATCTCTTATTTCCTTTTCATTCAAGTGAAGCACACTTTCATCCCTGCTGAATTCTTTGTTAGAGCTGCTTGCTAGTTTGATTTAATCCACATCTCTTTTTGCTGTTTTCAGATATGACTCATGAAGCAGATTGTTGACTTATCCATATACTTCAGAGTCCTGCTGATCCTGCTTACTGATCACACAGCTTTACAAGATTCTGTCCTCAAAGGCTTTAATATGCTTGTTTAAGCTCTGAGTTTAAGTGCCTCAAATGAAAGTTTTGTGTTCAATGTGAGCAAACAAGCAGCTAATAAGTCTGTTATCTTTATGTTCCCATGATTAAATACAAATCATTACTGTAAACATTTAATTATTGAATTGATCCTTTGTCTATTTTTTAATGAAATATCCTGTGAACAAAGGTTTGAATTTATTAAGGGCAGAAAGGAGGAAGTAAGCTGCTGGATTTTTTGCAGACAAAACATTTCATCGACTTGTCTTATTTTTTCTATTACTGCCTCTATAATTACTTTGTGTGTTACAGGAAATGTCAGATTTGCTCTTCTTTTTCAGATCGTTGTCTCTTAATGAGCATATAAAGTGAGGGTTTTAAATTGACAAAAAAAAGAAAGAAAAACGCCTGCAGAGATGGTTTTCATGAAACCCTGGAGGGGGCTTATTAAGACAGCTAATGCTTTACCAAGCTGGGTGTTTTATAACAGAGAAATTAAGTGTTTACTCTTATTTCTTTAAAATACTTGTGAACATTATGCTTGAGATCTGAAATAGCTGAAAAAACTGAAATATTAAGCTAATAACTAGATCTACTATGTGATGGTGTTGTGCCTCAGTGGCTTACACATTGCCAGAGGGTGAAAGCACAGAGGCAGCAGATCCATTAGGACAAACAAATTTGTGGGTACGCATTTAAAACCAGGTTGTATGCCAACCACAAAACAGCTACAGATAAAATAATTAATAATAAAGCCTCTGTCTTCTCTCTGGTCCCATGTTTTTCCAATAATAAATTAGCAAAGCTGTCTCAACATTATTTAAGCTTCCACCGCAAGCTTCCAGTCACAGTCCAGATGAGAGTCTGCCCTGCAACAAATCATCCAACAAGTGTAGTAAAATACTGTGTCTGCCTAAACTGAATACTTGACGCTTGTACCAGGAGCTGTTGAATGGTCTTTTGTTTTTGCCTGAGAGAAGGCATAGGTGCAGAAAAGTTGTTCAAGTATATTCTCATGGGCCTCTAGCTTCTTGGGTCATTGAACACAGCAGCAGAGAGATGGAATTGAATATGAGAAGTGGCATTGGTGGTCACATTATCTGCTCTAGTGTCAACGCTAGCAAACCCCACCTAGGTATATTATGCCTCTATTTGTCTCTAGTAGGTTAGACTACTGTTACTATTTACTGTTGATATGAATAAACCAACCACTGCACTATGTGTAGTTGTACAACCCGTCTGCTGACCTAGCACACAGCAGATGCAGAGAGCCTTCCCCCTGAACCAAAGGCAGGTCATGTTGGATTGTTAACAAGAGCTGGCAGCGGCTCTTAATATGTAATCTTCTTATGTAAAAGTATGGACATCCTGCTCCTCTGAATGCGACACACCAGTTTACTAAACTCCCAAACAGACATATTGTGATATCAAGTACTTCAGACTTGAGACACATTGTTCATATTTCAAATTTGTTTAAAATGGCAAAGTAATGATATTCCTAACATGATTAAAACTGTCATTAATCACAATTTGCCATTTTTAACATTTAAACCGCTTGACAACCATAACATAGACTGTATGTGCACTAAATTCAAGTCACCCCCCAGCTTAACCACATTTTCCTTGGTCTTGTCCTCACACATTTCACAGATTTGTTTGTATGATGCAACTGTTGCCAACACTGTGAACTATTCCTGAAAGATGACTCACCCTCACCTGTTTTCTTGCTCCTTAAAAGACCCTGGCTTCACAGCGGGATTATGGATGTGGATCACCAAGAACATAGCCACAGCCTCCGGTAAAACTCACAGTTTGTTCGGGGCAAATCCTTTTTTTCCTCCTCTTCCAGACAGAAATTCTGTATTGTGAGACATTTCAGAGAATGTGAAGTAGCTGAAGGATCACTCCTTAACAATCCATTATTATCTTTGAAGACTCTTCAACCAGATTAGTTCAATTTAAATATTGTAATGTCATTATCACTCCAATGTTACACAAACTTTTTTTTTACCTTTATCTGTACATGAACATCCACCACCTCTGCAATCTGCAGCTTATATTTATCTCAGCAATAAAATGTCAGGAATCCCTTACATCAGTATAGCTAACTAAACCAATTTACTCTGAACTTGGATGTTTTCAATATCTTAGAAAAGAGCTGGGATGGATCCACTTGGGTCTGAGGTAAACCATGGTGTCATCTGCATAAAGCTGGATTCCAGATTTTTGACATTATCCCTCTCCATATCCAAATATATCAGAAAGAGAAGAGCTATCATTTGTGCATTCAAATTGGCCACTTAGTTCATAAGTTAAATCTGAAAGCTTTAAATGTACCAGTAAATTGCAAACTAGCTATAGAAGATAGATCTTTGCTTCACATGTTGATACTTAATTTGATTTGAATTTTTCCAAAGAGCACAGTCACAACACAATGGCTGAATCTTTATGTTACCACACAGTGGAGATGTTCAACATACATTACATAAATCCCTCATATCTTTAATCTGTTAAGATTGTTGGAAACAACAATCTTACTCACAGTCACTTTGTGTTTCCATTTCCTTTCTAACAATGGAAGTATAAGACTCTCCTGTTGAGGTCTGATGTGAGCAGCACACTTTGGATTCAGTCCTCTAAATGACTGCAAAATAAACTTTCTTTGGCAGCAGGAATACAAACCGTTCCCATTCTCACGCCCTTCTACACTGTCCACAAACCTTTTATTAACATTTGACTTACCTTGTGTACACTCTGTGCTGTGTTGAGGGAAGCAATGCTTATTGGATGGTTTGGGATCCTTGCAGAGTTCACATGAGGAAAAGATGGAAATCAACAACCACACTGAACAAAGAGAATCTACAACTGTGAAAAATTGAATTAATGACACATTTTTGCAGTTTATAAAAATGCTTGATCCTTTATATAAAAAGATGTTCCCTAATATGCTCCCTAAACATACAAAAGATGTGAAAACAAAATACAAAAGATGAAAAATGAGATCTGTTCAGTCCACTGGAAAAAAGCCTGACTGACCGGCTTAGTGTATTACTTGCACAATGAAGAATACACAGAATGTAGTTGGAGAAACAACTACAGAGGCACACTTCCTCCAAGTCTTCAAATTCATCAAAAACTTGAACTGAATTTATCCTAAAATACTCTGATATTAAACTATGGAGAGGGTGTGCTGTTGGGTATTCTCTATGTGTGAATGTGAGTGGTTAACTCTCAGATACACAACCATGTTTCAAACAGGCCTTTAAGGATCAAAATAACTCTGCACAACTGATTTTACACCAGGTTTTCAGGAGGTCCAAGGTAAAGTAAGTTAAATAGAAACAAATACGCTTGATGTCACATCTCCTGTATAAGTTCTCCTTTTAGTTTTTATTCTCATGTGTCATGTCTTGTCACTCCTGTTTTATTTTGAAATCACTCACCGTTTCAGGCTGTGTTTCCTGCCCTCTCCTCTCTGTGTGCCTCCCTGCTGCTCCCTGATTATGATTCCCTGCACCTGTGATTCCTCCTGTGTCGCCTGTTTGTTGCCCCTGTTTGTATTAAACCCCTCTTCCCCTCTGGTTCTTAGACAGATTGACTTTGTACCTTGTGTCATCGCTTTCCAGCTTTCCTTTCCGTGTGTCCCTCTGTGTATCTGACTTTTAATAAATATATTTTTGACCATTCTTTTGCCAGATGATTTTGATACCTCTGCCTGTTTTCTGCTGATCTTTCGTGTACCGAAACTATTGCTAATTAAAGATTTTCTGAATTTAGGATGTCCGTCTGAGTTGGGCTTTTGGGCTTGAGCCCTGACCATTCCTTATTTTAAGGCAAACACACAAACTGGTGCTAACTGGAGCACATGTTCAGTTGCTGTTAGTTAAGTGCTGGGCATAAAAGTATGAGCTCAAAATGAGAAAGACATCTTTGAGTTTCAGATATTTGTGGCATATGATGGGGCTTAAGTGTCAGGGAGAGCAAAAATTCATATTCAAACTATTAACATTGAGGGCCTATTTGGACAGCAAAGCACGTCAGAAGTTACAAATCAGTGACCATTTTTAATTATTTTTAAGTTCAGGCAGCAGCACTTTTAACACCTCTGCTTAGGACCACACCAGCGCTGACAAAAGATGTGGTCATTGGCTATGTGGGAGGAAAAAAGATTTCACATTGGCCTCAACTAAGCAACATTATAGTGCTAAGTGTGTGTATGAACAATGAAAGAAAGTCACTGTACAGCAATGTGGTAAACCTAAAGTCTCTTCTTTTAAAGTTTGATCTCTGCAAATAACTGATATTATGAGAGATGTGTCCCTTTGCAGAGAGTATCTGTCAGTCTGTCTGAGGCCTAACCACAGAGTATACGCTGGGGAAAATTGTCTTGGTCCAGCTCTGCTGCTATTTGCATCTCCATTACTGCTGCTTGAAAGCAATCAACAGTGTTTTAAACCAATCACTAGTTGTTCAAGTTCAATGTGATTTAAAGAAGCAGACTGAGGCTTTAATCGGGGTCAAAGAAACATCTGCCGACACTGTAGTTCTGTACATTAGTCAGAAGCTGGAGCATGAAAAGCTTCACTCATGAAATGTTTTTATTACTTGACAGAAGTGATTAAGATTGGGTTTGTTTTACTGTGGAATGATGTTTTTTTTGAGTATCAGTCTCACACAACACAAGAGAAATGCACCACACATTGACTTACATAGTATCTCTCTTTGATTTTAAACTCACATCACAGGGTTTTTTTTTTGGGTGGGTGGGCTGGGTGGGGTCACTTATAAATGAATTTTAATATGTGATTCCCCCTATTTTTATATGCTGGGATGTGATACTGTTATGAAGAGCTAGAAAAATGTGAAGTAATATTAGAAAGAGTTTGATAATTTCTTCATTTAAACTGCAAAACAACATTTTTATTTGATCTAATTTGATCAAAACTGAGCTTTGGAAAGATTGACAATGGAGTACACAGAGGAGCACAGACTGTGCAGACGTTTGTCTCTGCATGTGGTCAAGATGCATGTGGAGAATAACACACTGAGACTGCCTCTTACAAAATCATGTCCCTCATATGGAGTGCAAGGGCAAGAGTGTCTGAAAAACTCCTAATCTCACCCTGCTGCAAGTCTCCTTCAGGTTAATTTCATGCTGGCTGATGTGACACGTGTTCCAGAGACTAACTGGAAAATACTATTAGACCATTTCATATTAACCTGTCAAGCCAAGATTATGTATTCACATTGGAAGTAAAAGACGTGATTGGAAGTTACTGAATATCCTCAGTGGACAGAAAGCAGAGTAAGGAGAGAGACTCTTTTTTATTGCACAAGTTAAAGCAGAGTTTTGGAAAACAAGAGCCCAGGTGTCAGCTTTTAACAAACAAACAGTATGGACACATTGAGCTGAGCACATGGCTATCACCGCCAATCCCAAAATGCAGGCAGTCTGATCCCTATCTGTGCCTCTCACGGCTCTGTGACCAATCAATATGTTTAAGCTTCTCTGCTCTCAGTCTGCCACCATTGAATAAATAAACCCTTAGCTGGAAGGCTGCTCATTTTCCACCTGAAAGTCACAGTCAGCTCAGCAGTAAAAAGGCTCTGTGAAGTTCTCTGCCTGCTTCAGTCCCTGAGCTTGTTACAAAAGTCTCATTGGTGATTAAGTTGATGGTAGAGTGCATTGTCTTAGTTGCTTTTTCATGTTAGGTATGAGGAAAAAGATGAGATCAGAGGAAACAGTAAAGCTGCTGATTATAAAAGCAGAGGAGTAATATTCAAGATGATTAAGTAGTAACTCGGTTTGCATAAATGTTCCCTAGAGACATAGCTCTAAAACAACCTTGTGTGATTAAAATACTGATCGCTACAGCTGTAAATCTCTTACTAAACAGCAAAAGCCATCTTAAGAGCTTCTCTGATATAAAGGCTTGCTGTTTTTCTTCTTACTCTAGTTGATCTTTTTGCTTTGGACTTTAAATTGAATCAGCAGGTGTTATGAGGACGTCCGTGGCTCTGTGTGGTCTCATTGGAGCAGTTCACTTCTGCAGAGAGGTTCTGTGATGTACTTGTCAATAGTAAGTGATAGTGAGTGTATCTACCACAAAGGTATGCTGCTGTAAACTGCTCTAGTCAAACCTGGGCTGTCTGTGCAAGGCGAGAGCCTCAGCATATATGGGTCTGTGCATGGACATAACTGCCAGGCTGTAGGCACACTCTTGTTTTAATTCAGAAGGCTGCTGTGTTTTAACACTTTGCATGTGCTCTGATTGACTGTTTTGGTCTGCGGTACTACTCCTTCCAATGTCCCATGTTTGGTGCCCCCTTGCAAAGTCCAAAAGGGGAATTTTCTGGCGTTGAAGATGTTCACTCGTGCCACAGACCAACCAGCTGCTTGGTCTGCTGTAGGCTCAGGTACATGTTTGTGTTTCATTTAAACAGTGATCAACTCAACTCAACTCAAATTTATTTATAGAGCACTTTAAAAACAACCACAGCTGAAACAAAGTGCTGTACATCAATAAACAAGACATAAAACAATTTGATAAACAATGTGGCTTTTTTAGAGCAGTGTAAGCATTGAAAAACTTGGAGTTTAATAAAAATACCAAAACAACTCGGAGCACATTAGACATCACAGTGGTGTGTGGCGGAGCTTCTGCTGATTGCTTCTCCTGGGGCTAACACATTTACCATAAAGTACCTCCCTCAACTGCACTTTTAAAGATAAGACAAAAACATTTGGTAGAACTAACTTATTCATTTATAGAAAAGAAACTAAGGGTAACAAGAAAAGTTTGGCTTCATTACAGAATGATCAGCACTTAAACTGCACAGCCTTACTTTGGGGCAACGATAAAAACACAGCATCACAGACTCAACAAAGAGACACTAGTGATCAGCACCAGTGCACTTTCTGTTCCTGTGATTAAAATAACTGTGGATAGCATTTAGAGGAGCAGCACACATTTAGTATATCTGTAAGTTTGGATCTCACAAACATGTATATTTTGTTATTATTGACCCTAATCAGCTACGTAAACCAACTGAATTTAAAAAGCATTTTTCACTGCTGAACTTGTCTCTGTTATGTAATATCTAAAAAAAGATACACATCATTCTCAGACGTTGAGTGCTGAAGATCTCTGCTCTGTAACTTTGAAAGCAAAGACAGATCAATAGGAGCAGTCAACCCTAATCTCTGCTCACTCAGTGATTATTATCACCTGTAACAGGCTGAAAAGCATCAAAGCTAAGACCATGTACTGACCAAAACCACAACAGATACAAAGGAGGTTTTATCTTCGTCTTCTGGAGAGGAAGACATTGTGAAACATCTGAGTACTTCAGGCTTAAACATGGTTAATACAGAGGCTCAGACGTGATTTCATAGATATTAATCAAGCACCCAAAACAAGCAAAGTAAATAAATAAATAAAGTCTGAGTCAACAGCTGATTTATGTGGCACTGTGATGTAATAATGTTGCAGTTCTGTGTAAAGCCCTATCAATGTTATGCAGTGCTTTATATTCAAAACAAGCCTAAAGCAGTAAAAGCAAATACATTCTACACAACAAATAATTAAAGTAAACAATGGGGCTGATAAAACTCAAACATCTAACAAACATGTGGATCATTATACTCCTGGTAAAGAAGTATGACAAAGCCAGTGGTGAAGGGTGGCTGAGGACTCTGACTGCAAGTAAGAAAATCTGGGACCTTGACTGCAATTAACCTCTGATTCATACAAAAGTTTAAAAATATGAGGTTTAATATTTAGGGCCTGGAAATTTGTGGCTTTTCAATAAGTATTAAAAACTATAAACTAATTCTCACAGGCAGACAGTGAAGAAAGGAAGTTCGAGTGTAATATTCCTCCCCTTTCATGAAAGCCCAGCCCAGCAGCGTACAGAATAAATACCATTATTTGGATGTTGATGCTGTGAGCACTACAATAGTAATGACTGTAAAAAAGTGGATGTTTTCATGCCTTTTGCCAAGTCTGCAAGAAAAAGGGATGTCTTGGTTTTCTTACCGTCAGATTTCTGACATTGCTTGTATTTCCTTCAATTGCTTTTTTTCTTTTTATTTTGGGACAGAAAATCTGTTACTTGTGAGCCTAATAAAACAAAATTTGTGTTTCTAAATAAAGGTAATGCAGTAGATTATAATCATTTCACAACTGCTTCTTCCCATACTCGATTATGTGGATGTTGTTTATCAAAACACCACTGACTCTATCGTCAAACCCCTCAATATTTTGAATAACTCCTTGTGCAGATTTGTCTTGAGATGTCCATTCAGAACTCACCACTGCCTCATGTACGAAGCCCTAAATTGGCTTCATCCTAAATCCAGGCGTCAGTTTCACTGGGTTTTGTTTTTTTAAATGTAACCATTTACATGTTCCACCATACTTAAAACAGCTTCTGGTCCCTTATACATCTCAATATCCTCTTAGACATATGACCAATCCATTTTTCATGGTCCCTAAAATCCATAAAGAAATAGGTCGTAGGTCATTCAAGTCAAAGCACCATCTGATTGGAATAATCTTCCTTCCTCGTTAAAGTCCATCACCTCTTTTTCCGTCTTTAGATCAGATTTATTTTCACACTAACAAGCAGGCTGTTCATGTTTTTGATTTTTTTTTTTTTTTTATCACTTTGTTCGAAGTTGCTGTTGCATTCTGTTGCTCCTTATGATTGTATTGTATTGTATTGCAATGGGACTGTGTGCATGAGCGCGAGCACAATTTTTGTGAGATGGTGATGGTGTGGGAGGAGTATGGGGGTTGTGGAAGTGGTAGAGCAGTGTGTTTTGTGTTTGCTGTGTTTAATTATAATGTACACTTTGTGTTTTCTGTGTATTACTGTTATGTATGTTCTTGTGTTGTTTTGTATCTGTGTTGGGACCCCCTCGAAAACGAGATGCTGCATCTCAAGGGGCTACCCTAAATAGAATTCAAATTGTAAAGTGGTGCGTTTTTGATAGCGTTCACGCATTGCAAAATTATGTCTTACTTTTCAGTTTAAGGCTTTGGCTTTGCAAACTCCACACAAAAAGGCCCTAACAACAAGGGGCTCAAACCAGCAACCTTTTTGCTTTGAGGCAAAATTTATCCTGGTTGCTGATTAAAATTCATCCAAATGATTAAATTTAAAGATTCTGATCAAAAAGAGTCTGATTGATCATCTATGTAAAAATCCCCTAAAAGAATGATTCTATTGTATTTTGGAGTGAATGATGAAAAGCAGATGTGAAAATTCACTGATGAAAGAGTATCATCTTGGTCGTCTGTGAACTAGTAAATAAAGAATAGAGGTGCAGCTAAAAACAAAGGAATGCTTAAAATAAATGAAATAACCAAATTAAACCATGTGATAAAAGAACCATCATAAGCCCCCAACCCATTTACCATTTATAAAAAAATGTAACATTGAAAACCAGGTGGAGATGCTTCAAAGAGTGAGAGAGTCCATCAGAGCTGTCCCGATTCAAAACATAAAATCAATATTATTGTCTAAAATCAGGTCATTGATAAGAAAAGTCTTGTTTAAAATAGATCTGATGTTTGAGTGTTCCTTGAGATGTGGGGGCTGGGGGGTTCCTGGGTCTGAATGGGTTTAAAGTTTTTATTTGGCTGATGAGGATTTATTGCTAATTTATTGTATGCTTTCTGGACTGTATAACAGGAACAGTGAATGTTGCGTGTGATGTAGGTGAAGAGGCAGAATCTGGGTCAGTAATCAGTGTTGGGGTGTCCAGGTGTGCTGTTGGGTGATGAGTCAGGTGTGTCTGAGGGTGGAGATGATGCAGGAAATGTTTGCTGTGAGTGCTCGGGTGCCTTGTGGACTGGGGTTTATACAGGGTCTTTTTCAAACCGGCCACTACACACTCTCCCTACCCACTATCCCTCTGTTTGCGCGTCCTCGTGGAGAGGCCACCATATTAAGTCCGTCCCAAACTGATTTGTGGGGAGGGGTAGTGGGCTATAAAACCCTCCACAAGCGAGTCTGCACTGATGCCAACTCGCTGAACATGTGCAGCATTAAATTGAGTCCGGTTTCATGGAGGAGTCATGGAGGAACCAACATACAAATGTAAGTTCTACGCAAGTGCCTGCACAAACACTGTTAAACTAAGAAAAATATTTAATGATTGTCATACAGATGTTTACAACTTAAGATATACATGATATTGATTATCAAATTAAGGCCTGCCCTGCATTAGTCCAACAGTTTGTTTTTTGACTAAGAGTTTTATATTTACTGGGACTGTAGAAAAAACCAAAGACTTCATTAAAGCAAGAATTAAAAACGAAAAGCTCTTCAGTTTAAAAAAAAGAAAGAAATGCAGCTAAAGAAGCGGGGGAGTAAGCTTTTTTTCTTTTTGTTTTTTGTTGTATAAATTGACTTTACATTAAATTATAGATTAAAGAACGATTTATTGGTTCAACTGGAGCCTGTGCTGGAGAACTTGTGGCAGGTTGTGGGGTGAACTGCACACAGCCAGATTGAGAGGAGGCTTTCAGTGTGATGACCTGCGGAGGTGGGTGACACAGCTGTTGCCAGTGGAGACAAGGACCGGGGTTCAGAGTGATGGGAAATCCTCCTTGCTGAGGTTGGTAATTTTTTTTTTGTCAGCTGGAGACCTGGCAGTGTGTTAGAATATACCAAAGAGTTCCTGCCATGTTTACCCTTACAGGCTACCTCCCATGGTTCAGTCTGACACAGAGTGGAGTTGTCCGAGTTGGATCCAGCAGTCAGCAGGCCCTGTGGTGGCCTCATCTGGACATAGGACAGTCCAGCCCAGCTCACCTATGGTTGCAGCAGGCCCATGGCAGTAAAGATGTCCAGAATCTGCTCCACGTCTCTGATCTGAGAGGATAGATATTCTTACTTAAAGGTCAGAGATTTTCTCAGTGAGGTGAAAACAGCTGTCAAAGCCTAATGGTGAGGTGAGTGGAGGCATGACTTCTTTACGCTTCTTTTTTAAACTTTGCTGATGAAGAAAAAGCAGAAAGAAATCAAGGTTTCTCTTGAGTTCTTTCCTTATGTTATATATTATATAATAAGAGCTCAAAGAGGAGAAAAACAGCTCAAAGTTGATTGGCGTCCATCTAAACTACTTAATTATGCTCATTCTTCATTCTGACGTCACACTGGGTGAGACTAACAAAACCAACCAATTATCATCACCAAACACTTCAGTTCTGTCCTCTGAGAGCTCATCACAGCACTTGCCTGGACTTTATTTAGGATCAAAAACATGTTTTTATTTCTGACTTGACGTGTGTATTTTTGTGTCAGTTTTACATAAATATGTAATACATTATGGATGTCAGTTGCAGAAATCAAAAGAGCATGTAACCTAATTTCTGAAGGACCTATTCTCTGTTGCTCCCGCAATTAGAGTCCTTGTTGTAATAATCACGCTCACACAGTCTGGCCTCTAATTATCATCACTGACTCTCATTTAGATACAACACCTCATTTTCTTTTCTTGGCTTTCCTCAGGCTGACCCTGACTGTAAAAGAACAAACAACAAAAACAACAGCTAAACACTGAAGGGGGAGATGTGTCTGGTCAGGTTTATGACCAAAAATTCCCCTCTGTAGGATAAACCTACTTTGTTAAAGCTAAAACTAATAACTCTACATCTTTCCTCATCTTCAGCTTGTTGTGTATAAATGTACATATGTACACATGTGCATGTGTGTAGGTACTGGCTGAACACATATGTATGAGGATTTCTGGGAGCTCCACTAATGTTATAAAACATAAAAAAAATGTATTTACAAAAACTAACAAAGAAAAAATAATCAGTATAGCATTGACCTTCCCCTGGTAGAAAGCATATGGTTCTTCAGTGAAACAAGGGTGAAGAACTGGTCTTCTAAAGCCCCGTTTCCACCAGAGGGTTCAGTTGGGTTCATCTCGGTACGGCTCGCTTTTTGTGGCGTTTCCATAGCCTAAAGCTGGGACAGGACCCCTTATAAGCAAACTATACCGTCCTACTTTTTGGGACCCTTCTGTTGGGGTGCCAAGCATACCGATCCGACCCCAGAAGGTGAAGCTAGAAACACTGCAGCCCATTGATTGGTCGAAGGAGACGTCACTTCCCGTGCAACAGCAGTAATAAAGAACAACACAGCCCCGCCATGTTTAAATCTCCACTCGTCTTCGTGAAGATAACTCTCAAGGCTTTTTTGTTTGGAAAATGGCATCAAGATCGAGGGTCCCATGGTCTACTGTGGAGGTGCAGACCTTCCTAAGTATTCTCGGTGAAGAGAATCGTTGCTCTTTGTTTACTGTGTCGCGTTTTCTTCTTCGTTGTATTTAATAGTCAGGTACACTGTGTCGTAACGTCAGGCAATCGGCATCCGGCTTAGACGCCGCCTACCAAGTAGGGTACGTCTGGCTGTGGAAACGTAACCAGGATCAAGCTTTACTGATCCGGCCTGAGCCAAACTGTGCCGATCCATACTGGACCACTTGGTGGAAACGGGGCTTTAGGGTGTTGTCTTCCTGGGACACAGCCTATTTGTCTTCACCAGTTGCGCTGAACTTTGTCTCAAGTTTTAAGAGGTAACTGGGCTGGCACCAAATAATGCTGCTGCTCTACATTCCAGAACAGCAGCTTCCAGTTGCAGGGAGTCATGGCATGTTTTGGCACTTTTCACATTTTGCTATGTTGCTCATTCCAAGAATACACAATTCTTACAAGCAGTACCTTGATGTAAAGGTGACTGATCAGGCTTTTTAATGATTTAAATACAACACCTATTGGTATTATTAAAGAAGAGAAATAATCAACCAAAACAACATTTCCAAACTTACTTTGAGGAGAAGAAACTGTAGCTGCATTAACAATGAATATACCCTCCTCTTCCCCTCATACCTGCACTCTCCCATGGTTTGGATCTCATGGTCTCTGTCTGCGGATTTAGAGGAGTGATGAGGGGATTACTTTTGTATTTGGTTTGCTTTCCATCTGCAGAGCTGAGCTGAGAGCCCTGAGCTCCCAAAAAATCAGGCAGACAAGAGGAGTATGGATTTCCATTTCAGGCCGGCTTAATAAATCTGTCTCTCTTCTTTAGCGTCTTCCTCTCATACTGCAGCAACATTTTAGACTCTGCTGTTAAAATGAAACTCTTAAAATGTGGGTTGTTTTTCCAGCTTTCACAATTACAAACACCATTCTAACAGATGAATCAACAGCAGAAGCTGAAAAACAGATAATGAGCCACACTCTAGTTTGTTTTTTTGTTTTTACTGGAAGCAGCTCGTCAAAAACGTGTTTAATGGATTGCAATAACAGTTTGTCAGAGTGACTCTCTCTTGCACCCTCGCAGAGCTTATTGAATATTTTAAATTAGAAAGAAATGGTTCAACTTTAAAAGTGTCTCCTCATTTTCACAAACCCTGCTGGAGTCACACTTCTGGATATTAAACTTCTGACCTCAGTTTTAATGGAACCTTATTGATCTTTTTGTAAATGTATTGATCAGTTTTATCTTTTATGTGTTTGTAAATACCAAGGAGAGGGTTGATAAAGAAAACACTTAAGATTTTACACAGAACCCTGTTGTACTGTTTTTCTAAGACAGCTTGTGTTTTGCTGAATCACTATTGATCTTTGCTGGGAAAAGAGTCTGCTTCACCATTTAAAGTTATTTATTCTGTTTTGAGTTGCTAAGAAAAATAGACATTTCTCCTATTCTTCCTCAGTTTAATAAAGGAGGGTGTGATTTTTTTTTGGAGTAAAAAAGCAAAATCACAAAATAAATGATTTTTGGGGATTTTCTTAGTGCACTTTCTAAAATGACTCATAAAATACATTCTCCTGAGATCCATCCGTTCATATTTTCCACTGTGGTGGAAGCTGTTGTTTTTTGTTCTCTCATGCTCTGCACACCACTGAACATGCTTTGCATGATTATCACAGATATGATGTGAGTGCAGAGTGGCACAGGGGTAACGTCTTTTTTTTGTAGGCTAACCTTGAAGTTAGCATTGCACCGGCATCTGTTGCTCATTCCAAGAATACACGATTCTTACAAGTAGTACCTTGATGTTAATGTGACTGATCAGGCTTTTTAATGATTTAAATACAATACCTATTGGTATTATTAAAGGAGAGAAAGAATCAACCAAAACAACATTTCCAAACTTACTTTGAGGAGTATGAACTGTAGCTCTACAAACAATGAATATACCCTCCTCTTCCCCTCATAGGCTAACTTTGAAGTTAGCATCGCACTGGTATCCTTGGTAAAATAGCCATACTGAATTTTTCAGAGGGATTTTGGATGACTGATCAAAAACTTTGTGACATGTAGCAAGATTAAACTCCTCCAAAGGACAAGAATGCCTTCAGCCCCCCCCCCCCATTTATCCTTTCTTATTGTTTAGATATGGACTATTTGGTATCAAATCGCTTATCGTAAGATTTTCTACTCAGTTGGAGTGTTTATATTGGGGGGTTATCAAAGTACAACTTAATATTTTGGCTAAACGTAAGTTGATAAAGTCTTCGTTACTCATCTAAGGCCCTCCTCCTGTGAGACCCTCCTTAGAAGTCAAAACCAGAGAGACACATGCTTCTCTCTCTCTTCTTCTTTGACATTCATCCCTACACTTTGTTTTTACGTCTTCTTCTACGGTCTGATCCATTTTTCCTTTTTATCAAACCCGGCTCTCCTAGCTCTCCTATCTTTTTGTCAAAGTTTTGCTGAAGTTTTGTAACGCACCCGTTTTTTTAAATAAGCCAGTAAGCTATGAGACTCCAAAGACTTGTTTCATAGTAAATGGACTTTTGCTCTTAATTTCAGAAACAATTTTCATCTGGCCAATGAATAATTAATTTCTGGAATTACGAATCTTTTTTTTCATCTAATTGATACCTCAAAGCTCCAGCTCCAGCTTCACCTTTAACAGAACCTGCTAGTCCAATCCAAGACGGCACTTCTCTCTTGTGAAAGCTACGAGACCAGCTCATGTCGGCACACCATCTCCCTGGATCCATCGCGCTGGTTGAGTGTGGACTCCTCAGCCTCCCTTTGGGACGACTCTGAACTAGAACAGACCTTCAGACTCTTCAGTAGCTCACAGACAAGTTTGAGATCTGATCTAAAAGTAACGTCATAGTAAGACTGCAGTTCTGAACTCCTCCAGATGGGCTTGAGTGTCTGGGTTTAATTCCCCATTAGTTACCCTTGATTTGGCCTTTCTAAAATAGATTAATTCATTAAATTAATCCTCCATAACCACTCAATATACTCAAACGTTTCTTGAGGGTTCATAACTTCTTTCCTTATTCACAACATCATTGATCAGTATGACTCTGACATTTATTCCTTCTCAAGTGTTTTATTTTATTTTGTTTTGTCTTATATATTCATCATATACTTTTAATAAATCACCCTTAAATTTAAAGTTCTGTCTGTTGGTATTCTTTTTGGAAGACTGACATCACTGTATGAGAGCTCTGTCTTCAGACTTGAGATTAATAAGTTTGATTTGATTGATTTATCTGATTTGATAAAATAATTAATAAATCAATTAATGAATTAAATTTTGCCTTTTTTATATAAAAAGGATGGTGCCCCCATCAACAAATGAGATATAAATGAATATTAATTTTTTTAATTAATATCCAGAAAAATAATTGCTACAGACAAAATAAATTTCATGCAACTTACATATTGTATTCTTAATGACAATTTGTACAAATGAGTACAACTTTCATGGTTTTAGAAGCGTAAATGTATTTGGCAAGGGTAAAAAGCTATTGTCAAGCAAATAGAATCAAAATATGGTCGACTTAAAAGTCACAACCACGCCTCATCACAGTTAGGTGAAAGCAAATGTGCAGTAGCAATGACATAGTATAATGTTTTATAGCTGTATTAATAGTAGCAAAAATAGTGTGTGCTAATAGTGACTTACATTTTTATGACATTCATATAAACAATTAGTTAAATAATTAACAAGGAGTTATCTAATGATAATCCAAGTGGCAACTGGACTGGTTCAGATTCTTGAATACATTTTGCCTCTTTCCTAAAAGGCCTCTTCAGTCCTAAGAGTTGACTGGGAAAAGATAGAAATATAAAGCTTGAGCCTACCATTTATAAGCAAATGATCCGGCTGGTCACCTGAGAGTCAATGGCAGAGTCGTTGACTAGTGTCCCCCTGAAAGTGTGACAGGTGGGCATTTTCTGTTTTGTTTGGGTCACATAGTGTTTGGTCCTTTGGCCTCTGGTGGAGATGTGTCATAGTTTTCTACCTCTGTTAAGCCATGATGTCTCTATTTTGACAAAAATGGCTTCCTTGACACCTCTCTCAAACCAGCAGTTTTCTCTGGATTAAAAGCACATGATTTAACCAATCAAGGAAACACCCATCAGTCACACTCTAGCCTTTTGTTTTTCTTGGGTGAACAAACAGACTGCAATTAAATACGTCATGTTTGTTTTTAAACACTATTAACAAAATTGGAATTTAATGTTAATTTTTAAGGTTTCATTTGCTCATCTGACAAGAGACGTGTGCCACTCTGTAAAATATCAAAATTATTTTTAACTATAACTATTACTCCTCAAAAAAAGTTTGGAAACCCTAATTCAGTTGATTATTTCTCATCCTTGATATTATCTATTTTAATTGTATTTTATATCATTGGAAATCCTGATTAGTTGCCTTTATGAGGTACAACCTGTAAAGATCATACATTTTGGTAATGAGAAATGGTTAAAAATTTGGGAAATGCCCAAAAAATTGTGCCAAAATCCCTTGGACAAAAGCCTTCAGTTTCTTAGTGAAATGGGATGTCCAATTTACAGTCTGTCTTTGACTTCACCTGTCTCATGGGATTTGGTCCTATGTTTGAAAATGGTCCACAGCTGACACCAAATAATGCTGCCACTCTGAGTGCTTCAACCAGCTCCCAGTTGCAAGGGATTTTGTCACATTTTTTCGGGTGCTTCCCACACGTTTAGCTGTGATGCTCATTCCATGAATACATGATCCTTACAAGTTGTACCTCTTTGTAAAGGTAACTAATCACTTTCCAGTGAAACTTTCCAAACCTTTTTGAGGAGTATACTTAGCTTTGCACTTGAACAGCCTAATGTCGTCAACAATTAAGACACACATTCTATAATGTACTCTGCTTTATTTTCCAACACAACTGTGGATGAATATTGCCTAAAAAGATGTTATAACTGCCTTTATGGTAATCCTTGTGGCTTCTTTCCTACTTTTTGAAAGGGTGTGCATGCAATCTGTTTTTGCTCCACCTTTGATGGTGTTGCTACTCTTTGTGGCTGAATGACAGAGAATTAAGTTGTGCTGTTCAAAGGGACCTGCAGGTGAAATTCAGCTTGTTTTCTTTCAGTGAATCTAGTGATGGTAGATGTCGGCATGAACAGGGGGTGAACCCAAGGATGGTCTCAGTTATGGAGTTGAGAACCAGAGAGCTAGAGAAGATTGAGCTATCACTCTGTTTTACAATTGTGCCCTGCTCCACAGTCAAAGGTGATCAACCGTTCAACCCCATACAACAAAACCATTTTGGAGATAAGAGGGAAGCAATTCATGATCAAAAAAGTTGAATAGCATAGTACAGACACATACAGACACACATGCACCTGAGATAAGGGTTTCATTCACTGCCTTTCTGATCTATATTTGAAATAAATGTTTAAATACACTTAAGGTTTCACAGTTTTTTTTTATTTGGGAGATGTATCTTTGGTAAAGACTTCTTTGTCTTGTGCATGGAAGTACTACACAGAGGAGACATAAGATGTAAAGGCCACATAAAACTTGAAGAAGCATAATATAGGCTCTTTAATGTGAAATATTTGAGCTGCATTAGAGTTGTAACTCAAATCAAAATCCAACTAAAGGAAGATCTTGCTTTGTGACTCTGAGTACTCTAATTAAGGTCTAGCAGACCATTTGACCTCATAGTGTACCCGGAGGTTAAAACAAAGAGGGAACATCTTTTAACTCAGGCTGTGTGCCCAAGCAAATGAAGAAGAAAAACGTTGTTTGTGAAATCACAGCAGCAGGTATATTGACTGACATGGACACTTGTTATAGAACTAAACCTGTTTTTTTGGGGGTTTTTTTGCTCTTTCTGCTTCCCGTTATCTCATCCTCTCCTGATTCCTCTTCAAGTGTGCACTCAGAGTTTTCTCATATGAAGTCACATGGCTGTCAGATATCCCTGTTGTGTTGAAATGACACCATACCCTCATTTGCTCACTGGCTGCTGTCATGGCAACACTATGTCAAGCTTATAGTTTAACACAATAATAGGACAATTTACCCAAGCTGAAGCTGTGTGATGGATGATGAACGAATCAAAAGTCATTTGTTAATGGAAATAAAGTGCATGAGGTTACAAGCTCCATATGCTGAAAGAGATTTTACTTTTGAAGTTACTGCATTATTGTTAAAAAGTGAAATCACCCAAGTGCCAAAACACAGTTACATTCTAAAATATCTAAAGTGCTACACAGTTTCCTTATTTCTTCACTCTCATTAGAAAGTTTTTCTCCTAACATAAAAGTCCACTGAATCATTTTCAGTACTTTTCATTATACAATGCTTCATTTTTCATATATATCAAGTTATAAGTCGACACTGTTTGATTCAGTTCTACAATAAGAAAAGATGTGATGAAATAGATCTCTAATATTTTGAGGTAAATCCTCACCTCTGGGAATAAGCAGAGAGATGCATACTGAACTCTAAGCTTCTGACCACCTGTATGGTGGACTTGGATAAAGCCCATAATCATGTGCCTTGAGGGGTCATGTGGAGGTTAGTGCTGGATTCTGGGGTACTGGTACTGTTGCTGTGAGTCCTCTGGTTTCTGTATCACCACAGTCAGAGTTTTGTCTATAGATTCGAGTATCATCTGCATAACAATGAAAAATGCTATTAGATATATGAAGGATATGACTGAGAGGGAGTAAATAGATAATAAACAGCTGGGGCCTCAGGACAGCCCATAAGGGGGGATAAAGGATAAAGTGACTGTTATTTGAAAGGTAAAAGTTAGGTGTTAAGTTACGCAAAATGTATTTTCATCTTCTGATATAATTTAAATGTATTCCTTTTTTAGCAAGACTTCAGCATCAAACGCTCATTTAAAAGCCCATTTTTCAGTGCTACCATCTCACAGGCACTGCTATGACTGCGATAGTAAATTCAGGCTGCACTTGACATTTCGGGTAGTCCTTAAGCACGCTTGTGAGTGCGCGACAGTTTACTTCCTCGGCCCTGGCACATTTGCAGGAGGTGGGTTCATGGCATGGTTCAAAGGCCAAGATCACAGGGTTAAAATAATATAAAAGGGCTTCCCAACAGAGGCTGTTACACATTGTTGTCATTTCAATGAATAAATCCCACATCTTGCTGCCACTAGCTGTCCAAACTGTGTTATCACCTCCACTAAGGAGGTCATTTTTTCCCAGCACTTGATAGTTTTTTTGAAGGACTTGTTACTAGTGCCAGGGAGGACAGTGTTACGCTTTTTTGACAACAATTTTGGAAATGCCTTGACAGAGGCTTGTGTTGTGTCATATGTTTTGTCATGTCCTTCAGTGTGACTATGGTGTATTTGATGTGAGTTTTCATATTGTATACGTCATTTAATCATTACTGTCACTGTCACATTAAAGTTGTTGTGGACCTCAAGAGCAAAATCTGCAGCAGTGCTTAGCCAGTGGGGATCCTGATAGGCTGACTAAACTAAACAGGGCTCCATGCTCATTCTTTACCTAAAAGATTTCTAAAAATCACTCCTTTACAAAAACCACTCCACCCTATCTTGACTGACCATTGTACTTTCACTGCAAGCATCCAAAGCAACCAAAAGGTAGCTCTATAGTTCATCTAGAAAAAACTCCTCCAGCCCTCACACAGCATACAACAACAAGCCGTAAACCTTAAGTTTGTGTACCCTTTTTTATTGCACTCTAAAGCCTTTGATTCAGTCGCTCAGCTTCAGCTCCATAGTCTCTTAAGTGTCACACCCTGATGTTTTACAGCCTCGCTCTCTCCTGCTGTTGCCTTCACTGCATACAGCTCTCCACTGCTTCACTGTCTGTCTGATGGGAATGAGTAGAAGTGAGACTGATGGATGAATACAGGTGGGAAAGGCGCGAGACTAGACAGAGGTTGGCATTTTTTTAAAGAGAGCAGCAGTGGGTGGACAGGCTTTGATGGAGGCGGGCAGCAGAAAGTCTCCACACTCCCTCATTTTGCAATTTTATTATCTGTTTTATGCCTTCTGTGCGACTTCCCCCCTGTCTGTAAATTTAGAGGTGTGCATCATCGTTCGATGGCTCTGCTCGCTCCTGGTGTCTCTGCCTAATGCTTTAAAAGTTGATATTACTCTTTTATGTGTCTGAGTTGGCACAGAGTCACTATTTGCATGGATATGACTCTTTTGATTAGGGAGGATGGGCCCTGAGCCGCCCTCCTCTCCATTACCTGTCTAATTAAAGCCCTGGTAATGAAGGAGAGCAGGGGAAATCTTGTTATCTCTAAAAGCCTAATGTCATTCTGGTGTGGAGCAGCAGCAGCAGGCTGAGAATTAAAACAGGAGAGGGTCTAACTGAAGTAAGGTTATGTAATATCGAATGAGGAAAGAACAGAAACAAATGGGGATGAAATGTTAACCATCAGAATTCTTTCAACTGATTTAGTGCTTTAATGTTAATAGTTATGACAGCTTGAAAGTTTTTTTTTCCCATTGTTTTCTCATGTGAGATAATATGATTTCTATTTATGTTTATTCCCATAGAAAGGCTACCGAGATCACATATGTTTTTGCAGATCTGGGCCGTGACAAGTTCCCATATCCGTGTGTGTTTGACTGTTTGCATCATAACTTGGGTGTCTGTTAAACAATGATTTGATTTAGGTTGACAAGAAAAGAAAAATTTTGTCTCTATAGAGGATCAAATAAAGCTCCTTTTCCCTTCCCTTTGGAAATGCTTGGATCAGAGGGGGCTGGGAGACTATGTGAGGCTATGAGCTCTGTGCTTATCAGACAAGACAAACAGAGGAAAGTCTGCAAAACAGTAGCCTTGTTTTGTAAGTATGGGATTACAGCACAGTTGACAAGATGGTGTTTTATCGAACAATGTTGCTGTAAAATTTAAACCCAGACCTTGTTGCATCCAAGCCTGTTGTGGTGGTTCAGGTTTGCCTCCAGTTAATGCTGTGATGTTTGTTGAACAAGGTGTACAAATTTTCTTATATTGCAGAAAAAGGGTCATTACTAAAATGCCTCTTAAATCAAAACCTCCCCTCAGAGCAGAGAGTTTATATTTTAGAAAAGTAGATCACTGCAAGACAGTGGCATGAGTTGGGGAGGCAGTAGCTCAGTCTGGAAGGACTGGAGGGTGGCTGGTTATACTTCCAATCCAACCATGTTTGGAAGTTGGTTTGGTAGAGGGGAGATGCCAGCTGAGTTCCTAGGCACTGCCAAAATGCCCTTGAGCAAGGCACATAACACCAAAATTTCACTCTGACACCTCTCCATTAGTGCATGACTGTAGAACCAGTTTGTGCATGTATATTTCAGCCTATGTGTGTGAAGCATGTCTCAGCAACAGAGTGCAAAGAGTTGAATTTCCCCATGAAGGATTAATAAAGTAAGTCTTCTTCTTCTTCTTTTTCTTCTTTGATCCCCCACTTTTCATAAAATCAAGTGCAAAGTGGGGAGTTCATGTACACAACTATTTCCTTATGACTTGTTTAACAATACAGTATTCACATACAAAACAGATGTGCTTTTCTATACAAAACAAAGATCCATGAAAGCTGCTTCAGTTTCCACTCAGCAGGTTAATATACCAGTGCAGATCAGCAGCAGGACAGGAAAGATGCGTCTATCTGATGTTCTCGTTAACACAGTTAGGTTGTCTGCCCACGGCAAACTTAGAGGGAGGATGATATCTGGATTGATGAGGTACCTTTTTAGTTGCTCATGGATTACATTTCACCCTGTGGTGTCTCTGAACTTCAGCTTTCAAACTTTTCATTGTCAGTGTGTGTCTGTGTGTGTTTACCTGAGCTCATTTGCACTCTCTGCTGTAGGCGGTAGTTTCTTTTCTGCACAGAGGGCTAGACAATCACTACAGCCCCCGCTAAAAAACTTGAATCTGAGAGACAGCAAAACCATGACCTGAATCTCATTATTTAAGAACTGTAAAAAACAAAAAAAAAGTACAGCCACTGTGCCATATTTTATCCCTCACACTCTGGGATTTCCTCTGTCTTTAATTAAAATGTGCCACTGCCAGTTTGGGGTGGCAGCACAGAGGAGCCACAGGAGCATAGTGAGGGAGCAGCCGCATCTCTCTGTTGTTTTATGAGCTGGGTAATGAGATAGGAGGGGAAATATATGACTAATGAGTTAGTTCTTTTAAAAGTCCAAGCATTAACACATTACTTTATCATTTGAAAGATAAAACCATTATAATTTGCGTCATGACAAAGCTTTATGTTGTCATGTAGATGATGACACTTGGAGAATGTCAATACAGTGTTATTGGTCGCAGCTTAAATGCTGCACCATGTCATCTGAGTGCTTTCAAATACACGTAACTCCTCTTTTGTCCATCTATGTTTGTCTTTACATGCATGTGTCTGGCAGCAGCCCTGATGATCACTGATAATGAAGAAGGTGGAAGCTGTTTCACATATTCTTTAGTTCTGCAGTGGTAGGGCTGAGTTTTCTACAATTTATGTGGCTTACAGGAAAAGAGCAGCTTCCAGGTTCTTAGTACTGATTACTAGGGTTAACCTTGCAGAGCAGATGGACCTGCCTGATTCATTGTCTGAAATCCTGCATGTCCATCTTGCTAACCTCCATTGTCCAATGACTTCACCGGCTAAATGCTTAACAGCCCAAAAGGTGCAGATGTGACGACAGCAGGAAGTGACTGCATGTTTAAAAATGGCAGGTGTGTGAAATGGTCTCTGTGGATGCGACAATATATGCCGTTTTATCAGAAATTGACTCAATTTCTTCTGTAAAAGAGGACAAAGGAACGTCACTTTAACCTCTCTAACGGGAAATCATGTTTTTGCTCTTCTCCCGACAGTCAATCACTGCTGGGAAACTGGACATGCGGAAATGATGCACCAATGATGCCGGAAGTATGGTAGCCCAGAGTCATGGTTACTCAGCGATACCTGGCGAAATATGCTCTCCTCATAAGTTTAGTGGGAGAACTTGGTGGGGATTGTCGTTGATGAGGTTCTTATCACATATAAGTAGTAAATGATACATCTGTATGGTATAATTTAATTTAAGACGATAGTCTAAGGACTGAAATGCAGTTTAAGCTAACAGCTAACAACAGGTCTAGCTGCAACGTCATACTGTGGCTTGATATGATTGGTCTGTGATGAGTGTGCCGAGCAGAATTATCGTCCAATCACCAGCTGCTGTTGTTTTTGAAGGTTCCACCTCTGAAAACATTTTTTAACAGCTCTTACCCAGATGGACTAGTGAAATATTTCTGTGAAGGTTATATGAAACTGTCTGTCTGGCGTGTCAGGTTATACTAGAGTTGCAAATGGGCAGACAATTTCTGGTAAATTTCTGGAAGCATGGGGAATTTTGGAAATATGGAAATATTCCAAACTGACAGTTTTTCATGGAAATTTAAGGGAATTAACTGGGAATTGGGGGTTATTTCAACAAACTACATCATAAACAAACATAAATATTAACATTTTGTTTTGTCAGAGACCCATGCAAAATAATACAATTAAAAACATTTACATATTGACAGATTTATTTTTGAGAAGCACTTTACTAAGCTTTAATTATTTTATTCAACAATCAATTTCAACTTTACTTTATATCATCCACAGGCTCAGATGTGGCCTTAAAAGTCCAGGGTTTCTAGAATCATCTGTGAATGTTTGTGATTGAGGACTGCACAGTGCATAGGGCCATGGCGTCAATATCCGTGCAGTAAGCAGTGTGCTATGTGCATGATATTGAGAAATAGCTGGGATATTCTCAAGTATATTTTCATGAAATCTGGTCGCTTTAGTCAAGATAATACTAAAATATTTATTTTTCCAGCTATATTTAAAATCCCCTGTAAGTGCCAACCCTAATGTCCAGGTTTATTAACGTTTATTCCCATAAATTCCCATTAATACCCATGTAAAGTTTCCAATTTTGAAAATTCCTGAAATTTTGCAACCCTACTGATTACAGAGCTCCACTCTTTGACTTCAGGATCATATCGTGATGAAAAAGATTCTTTTTGGACGCATCTCCATGCCACCACAGTCTCTCTGTTAATTTTACTTCTATATAGGAGTTCATTCAAAAAACCAGGAAGAACTCCAGTGCAGTTTTTCACATTTGCTAAAGCACTAAATGAGCCAAATGGTCTGTTACCTAAACTCATTTACTGAATTGAACTTTTTTTTTTTCAAAACATTAAACTGTTTTCAAGGGTTAGGCACAATTTGCAAATCTATTCTGCTCTTTTTTTTGCAAAACTCAAAACACACTCTCCCCCTCTTTAACACATTTGTCATTCTGATGCTCTTGTGATGCTGAATGGTGGCCACAGGAGGTAGAGGTTATAGATATGGAAAACAGGAGTCAGTCTTGACCACCAGCAGGTCAAAACTGAAAACACTCCATGCTAATCAAGTTTTCCTGATGAAACCACTGCAAGTGATTTCAGACAGCTCAAATTGAAGGTTGTCATCAAAGATCAATGCCAACAATATTTGAAATAATGCAACATAAAAACTGCAGCTCAGTTGATTGTATATTTTTTTCAGAAAAAGTACTTTGAAATTAACTTTGCTCTAAAAGTTTCCATTTTAGCTTGTTTAGCTAATTTCTGATGATCAGCTGCCATGAGCGTGCTATGGGTTGCACTCATGTTAGCTTTGTGGTTACATGGTATGAATATTAATGCAGCTTAAGGATTTTTTGTATCTATTTTTTTTTAAGCTCTTAAGGTGTTTCTGAGGATTCAACAAAGGAAAGTAATTGTGTTCAAATACTAAGGTCAAAGGCTGAACATAATTAAAGGCTTCATGAAACATCAGTATGCGTCATCATTGTCTGACTGGTACAATGGACCCTTTTTTTTTCTTTTTTGCATTTATAGAAGAGCACCAAAATGAAGCTCTGTCACCAGCATACCTCAGTGCATTAACATTGACTCTGTAAGGCTATGTTATTTGTTTTAATTCAATGTACCAAATGGCTTTGGATTGGAGTATGTTGTGCAGAGACACACACTCATAGTACTCTTTTCCCCTGCTGAGTCCGCATGCCCATTTCCCACCAATATTATGGCTCTTTGGGGACAGAGCAAAAGAAGAGTCAAATTTTTCTCCCAATTCCATCTCCTCATGTTCATAGTGGAAGTGAAGCATCACAGGAGTGTAGATATTACAACTTGAAATGGCATGTGAAGGGGGCAAGAGTAAGGAACTCGATCAGGGGTACTCAGTGAAAACTAGCAATTTTTCTGAACCTTAGTGACTGTGAAAATGCTCTAGCAGTGAAAATATGAATCCGAGTTAAGGCAAAATAATGGGCTCTTTCAGGACAACACTCTGTCTGTGTGCTCTGGCCCAGTATAAAATACTGCAGTGTTAACACATAACAACCCAAATAAAAGCTGGAACTCTGTCCTTAAATGAATGCATTATTCAACATGTCAGAATGCAGATGTAAAAACATCTGTGTATTTATGTGTCATGACCTCTCAGATAAGGTGTAATGTCCTAATCAGGACTCTAAAATAAAATTAAAGGTCAGGCTCATCCACCTTCTTAATCCATTAGTCGGCAACATATAAATGCCCCAGCAGTGCTGCACCTAGACTAGTGGCAGCAGGTCACAGCCCCTCTGTCACAACCCCTTAATTCAGCCTCATATACACAGGCTGTTGCAGGGCTTCATTGCAGTGAACTGTCTCTGAGGGTAATTACACCCTCAAATTCATCTGTCTCTGTAATTATACCCTGAGCAGACACCCAGCCCCTTGCAGCTGAACACAGACACACTGAATCAGAGGATCAAATGTTTTCAGTTCACTGCTGGAGCAGGGTTATCAGCCTCTCTCTTTTGAAAGGGAGCAAGGAATACTCGTACTTTTGTGTCTCAGCTTCGATTACTAAAGAAGACATTAATGCCAAACTTGCAAAACCAGCTGACACACTTAAAGGAGTTATTTTTTCCTCCAATGTTGCTTCATACAAATGCCCTCAAGCGCCTGTACACAATTTTCTTTTCATAATCATAACTTCTCTAAGGTTGTTTTCACCCCTAAATTGTTTATATGTGAACATAGTAATCACTCCCTGTTTCGATACAAACAACCGTGCCAAGAGTGTGGTCTTGGCTTGCTTCTGATCTTCTGAAGGTTCATTTACAGAGAGGACACGATCGACCTAACATTGCAGTGCAGCTGGATCTGTCAGATTTATTGTCTTAAATCAGTCAGATCCATTTCGGCAAGCTCCAATCCACAATGATGTAACGTAAAACTCTGAAAAAAAAATTGGCATCTTTTTAAAGGAGGGAGCTACAAGTGTGACAATAGCAGGAAGTGCCTGCTTGACCAGAGATTAGCATAGATGCTAACAGCTTTAGTAGCAGTTTTATCAAATTTAGGCTGCATTTTTTCCTCGAGACATAAAACCTTTTCAAGAATTTATTACTTATTTGCCTCCCCCCATCTTTTTGATAGTTTTGAAGTTTCAATCCTGCCCTTAGCTTTGTCTGACCACAAAGCCATCCTTCTCACCGCATCATTCAGTAAACTCTCCTCCCATGCTCCTATGTGGTGATTTAATACGACGTTATCAAAGAACAACGACTTCTGTTTTCAATTTAAGGAGAAACTCGTTGAGTTTTTAGAGTTCAATAAGGGGTCTGTTGAAGACCCCAGAATATTGTGGGACTCTGTCAAGGGTTTCATCAGGAGCCACACAACACTATTTGCATCTAATCTATGTGAAGCACGCCTCTCCAAACTTGAAGAATTGGAAAATGTATATGCCAAACTGAATGCCTCACTTCAGTCTAATTACACTGAACAATTGGACTTGCGGTTAAAAGTTGTTAAAAAAAGAAATCAATTCTATTCTTAGACAGCGCTCTGAATTCTTGCTGCACAGGACAAGACAACACTATTATTTCCTTGATTCTAGATCACTTAGTTGCGATGAAAATTCGTGCAAATGAACAATTTGCAGATATCCCGGCCATTAGGACCCAGCAGGGGCAGGTGGCCACTGACCCAAAAAAGATTAATGATACTTTCAGGTCCTTTTACTCTGACTTGTATAGATCAGAAATAAGTTTCGATAAGACCAAATATGAGGCATTTCTCAATGGGATGGAATTACCTCGTTTAACATCAGATGATGCTAAACACCTGTCTGAGCCTATTACTTTAGAAGAACTCAAAGCCACAGCACTCGATATGCAGAGGGGCAAGGCACCTGAATGGGACGGCATTCCAGTAGAGGTCTATTTATCGTTCTGGGACATTTTAGGCCCTTTGTTGCTTTCTATGATTGAATACTCAATTGAGCATGGTAGATTCTCTAGGGATGTCAATATGGCTCTCATTTCCTTACTATTAAAAAAGGACAAAGAACCAATTGACTGTGGCAGCTATAGACCTTTGAGCCTACTTGGTACTGATGTTAAAATTTACGCCAAAGTCTTAGCTCTTAGATTACAGAAACATATAACATCTCTAGTTCATTTGGATCAAACTGGCTTTGTAAAAGGGCGCCTAGCCTCTGATAACCTCAGACGTTTATTGCACATAATTGGCGCTAGCAAAGATGTTACAACACCAACAGCAGTCATGTCTTTGGATGCAATGAAGGCCTTTGACCGACTTGAGTGGTCATATCTGTGGGCTGTTATGGAGACGATGGGGCTAGGGAATGGGTTTATCCAGATGGTTAAGGTTCTTTACACTGCTCCAACAGCTATGATCTTGACAGGTAAAATTTGTTCATCAGACAGGGTTGCCCTTTGAGCCCTGGGCTATTTGCACTATCTCTTGAGCCGTTAGCTCAATTCACAAGACAGTCACAGAATATTAGTCCCATCACATTTCCCTTTACGCGGATGATGTATTGATTTTTATGTGTAATCCTTCCTCATCTGTAATTCATTTACTTAATGTGAAAAATTTGGTGATCTTTCAGGTTTTAAGATTAATTGGCCAAAATCTGCATTTTTACCTCTTAATCAGACTGCCAAGCTGGCTCACCTTCCAGCAGACATTTCCAAGGTTGAACATTTCACATATCTTGGAGTAGAAATATTACCCCACCTTAAACCAGATTGTGAAGCATAATTACACAGGCATGTACAATAAGGTGCTGCAGGACCTTAATAGATGGTCAAGCCTGCCCATCTCACTACAGACCCGTGTTTCAATTATCAAAATGAATACATTACCCAGAATTAATTTTGTCAGCTCAATGCTCCCTTTACCCCCCCACTGGCGGAAACTCCATTCAATTATCTCTAAATTTATTTGGAATAATAAACGGCCAAGAATTAAAATGTCTACTATTCAACGGAAGAGGTTAGATGGCTGGCTGGCAGTCCCAAACTTTAAGTTATATTTTTGGTCTTTTTCATTCAGACCTTTGATCAGTTGGTTCAATCCCAAGGCTCTGGTTTCCTGGCACGCACTAGAGGAACAGCTGGTCTCCCCATGGAGACTACAGGATGTTATTTTTACCAACATCTCTATTAAACAGTGTCAGCTAAGGTTTGGACCTCTAATTACACATATAATCCAGGTGTGGCGTAACTCCCAGAAATCATGTGCTATTCTTTGTCCATGGCATTCTGAATCCCCAATGTTTAATAACAACCAATTTCTAATAGGTCAGAGACCCACTATTTTTTCTCAATGGGAAAAGAAAAGTATTCACATCCTAGGTGATATTTACAATGACACTGGTCTTCACTCGTTCCAGGACCTGAAAGACTGTTATGATTTACCAGGTACATCTTTCTTTTTTTATCTGCAGCTTAGAGCGGCCCTCAGGGCCTACGGGGTTCCGTGGGGTCAGCCGCTGGAACAACACCCATTTTACAAACTTATGAACAGAGAAACATCGAGGGGCTTTGTCTCTATTTTTTATATCTTCTTACTGAAGTCTTCTTATAAAGGTCTGCCCGTAGACAGACAGTGGAGAAGTGATGTCCCAGATTTGAGTCCTGATTTTGATTGGGACTCAATCTGGTTCAACATTTTGCTAACTTCTCGTAATCTTAATCACCAGCAAATCCACCTGAATTTTGTTCACAGAACTTATCTTACACCAAGAAGACTGCATTTAATGGGTCTCGTGGTTGACTCCCAATGCACTCAGTGTCCCCTGGGGGCTCCTGGCACTTTCCTACACATGTTCTGGGAATGCCCACCTGTGGCTTGTTTTTGGAACGGGATATCTTCTCATTTGTCAGATCTTTTCTCTTTGACTATCCCTGTGTCAGTAACAATTCTACTACTGAACGATTTATCTCAGCTGCCAATGCCTAGGCACCAGAGGAGACATAGGGTGAATCCCAGTTCTACCCCTTAGCCCTTGTCTTACCCCTTACCCCTTGGTTTTGCGTGTTCACGTCTAGTGAAGTGGTGTCCCAATTCTCCGTAGGGCTAAGGGGAAGGGCTAAGACAAAGGGGTACATAGCCCTCGAAACGAAGACAGACCGGGACCTCACTTGAAACGAAGGGGTATGAGAATTTCCCATAATACACCGCACCCGCCGACACGAGGAAGAGCGGAGACCGAAGAAAGCGCTTAATTATAAGTAATTATTAAATCAACCAGGAAATATGAACCATGTTTTGAATTGTCAGTCGTATTTTACAGTTTCTCATTATAATGAGCTAGCTTTCACAGCTGTAGCTACGGTTGTTGTCGCATCTGCCTACGTCACAACTAGCTAGCGGCTCTGGGTGATGACGTAGCGGGCATCGAGTGGTGTCTCATTTCTCAGCAGTGTGTTTTCACCCCTTCCCCTTAGCCCTCTGTTTTGAGGGCCAGGGGGAAGGGGTAGGGGAAGGGGTAAGATGAAGGGGAAGGGCTAAGGGGTAGAATTGGGATTCACCCTTATTCTTGCTGGCTTTACTGCTGCCAAGAAATTAGTAGCTGTGAGGTGGAAACACCCTGATAAGCTCTGTGTTCAACTGGTTTCTCACTTATCTGGATATAATTTATTTGGAGTTGTCCACTGCTCGTGTGATTGGAATAGAGGAATCCAAGATTAATATATGGGTGTCAATGGTGAGAAAATTGAAGGAGCGGACCTAGCCATCTAGCTTGCTATTACCTTTTACCATTGGGTTCCTGGGGTGCCCTGGGGTGATTGGAGGGACTGGGATTGTTTTTTGTTTTTTTTTTCATTATTATTATTATTATTGTGTATTGTCTTTTATCCTTTTGTTTTGTTTATTTTTGGGTTATATTCTGTTCTCCTTTGTGTGATTTAAAATTGAATAAAAATTTGATACAAATAAAAAATCTAGGCCGCATTTATTTATTAAATTAAATTTGTAAGAATGTGGGTAGCTAGTGACTCCCCATGGACGCGTGGACTTGTCAGTCATGTCCCTTAGAACCTTATTTCTAAAACTAGAAATCCTCAATTAAATAAAAATAAGTCTTGTATAAAAATCCCTCCCATTCAGTGAGAGCACAAAGATGTATAATATATTTAGACTGAAGCCATTTTGTTTACTAGGCTGTAAAGAGTCAGGGAAACTGTTCGTTTCTCACATACAATCAAAACACCTCCAGCATCCAGCCTCAAGTGGACACTTGAGGAACTACAGCTTTTGGCACTGAAGCATGTCCTTTCATTGTCAGCTCCAGTGGTTGCCACTGTGTGCATTGTGAAGCCTCTGATATCTGTTCATTTTTCTAAGATGTCCCCTGAATATAAGAAACACACTGAAATAATTTCCCTTTTTATCCTGATGATAGCAATTTAACACCTTTCCTCGATTTTTCAGAACACGCTTTTAACAGAGCCATGAAGGAAGAAGGGCATACAGAAAACATCACAACCCAGCTCAGAAATTAAGACAAAAGATGACAGGAGTCAGGAATTAACTGAGACAGAACAAAGATTAATAACAAATGTACAAAAATAAACAACGATGAATAAGATGACCTGTTCTGGTCTGTATCAGTAGTGTTTGTGAGGATGAAATGAATTGTTTTTACTAAAAGTAACTAAAATTAAACTAAATGGTCGGGGTGATATTTAAGCGGAGAGGGATTCAGTGTGTCAGGAAACTGACATGAATATCCTGTGGGGAGCCATAGAGCCAGGTGTCCTCAGATATGATGCAACTTCATGGCAACTCAGAATAAAAATGGCATATAAATATGGTAGTGAACACAAACACTCTCACAAGGGCCGTCACACTTTAATAATTGATACTTTCAATATTTATAACAAACTTTCTACATCATATAACACCTTAAATTAAGTTGCTACAATACATATGATGAAGCAAGGTCAAATTTATGTATACTTATTAACATTGTTGAAAAAATGGAAGCAAAGTTTCATGTTGAGACCTTCTTAAAATTTCTTTTATCCTTTCATTGAACTGCTGTTGCTTAAAAAATATTCATTAACAATCACGTGACTAGCAGTGACTCTACAGACAACATTACAGAGAAACTGGGCAGTTAACTTTAAGTGTTGGCCGACATGAACATGCAAAGAAAAGTTACTTTACAGTTCAAACAAAAACCCTCCAGTTTAACAACTCAGAGGGAGACACGTTTTAGTGCAGAGCCATTGTGAATATCAAAATAACAGTGAGCATATGTGCTGTGTTTTCAAGATGCTCTCAGAGAGAGACAAAAAAGGACTCAAGTGCCACAAACTGCCTGCATCTTAACATTTCTAGAGTGATGAGAGGCTCAAAATTGTCATTTTGAAAAAGAAAAGTAATTTTCAAAAGTAAGCTGGAATGATGCCTAATGAAAAAGAATCTGTGCTATCTGTAAACTGTGCTATATACATTTTCACGATGATCATTGAAAGTCTGTTTGATATCAGCCTCTGGAGTCAGAGAATCAAACACTGTGTGCTCCTTGTGGTAGCCGGTGACGCTGCTCCTGTCAGACATAATGACGTGGAGGTTGAGGTGAATCTTCAACCAGTGTTTTTCTGCTGTCACCAGTACCTTGTCCTTCTACCAGTCAGTGCTCTGACAGTATACAGTAACGGCGCTGGTTCAATACTCAGTATTTAATGGATCATAAACAGGAAGTCCACCAGAGTTGGTCCTATTTTGAAACTACCCTTTATTAAAAAAAAAAAAAAGAGTTTAAAAATACATTTAAACCTCAATTTAGGTAATTTGTTGTCTTTCAGAGCAAATTGTTCATATTTATTCACATGTTTGGTATTCTTCATTGATTTGGTCAATATACTGTCTTATTGAGTGCAAAATGTACATTTTCATTGATATCTTTGTTGGCTAATTTCATACTTAAAAGGACCCATTGCTACTCTGATTTTATTATTCGGGTCAAAGTTAGGCACGATACAGAAAAAAGTACTTTCAGTAATTTGTGTACATTTTAAAAAAGTACATTTTAATTTTACTTTAGAGGATACAAAAAGACTTACTGTTATTTATACTTTACTTATAACAAAAATACAAGAATACAGACAAAAAGACAAAGGAATCAGCAGTGAGCATCAGTTTTGATGTTTTCATTGGTTAAAACCACAGCAGCCCTGACAACAACATTGACTGGCATATATATGTGGACAAATCAGTGCCACATGCATGGTGAAATGATTTGGTATCCTATTTCAGTTGGTTAAAACAAGGATGAGACTGTCCAAAAGCTGAACACATTGATGTTTTGTGTATTTTTGTGAGGACACAGGACACAAGGCCTAAAAATGGGACTGGTCCTGCTAATTCCGGATGTCTGGTCAGCCTAATTCAGAGTTAACTGTGCTTCTTACCTTGCACACCGGGCAGACAGTTTCATTTATCTCCAGGGTATATTTCTCAGCATATCTAAGCAACAGCCCTTTAAAAGTGCATGGGGAGGGCAGAACCTTTCAAAAGTGTATCTGGAAGGTGATTTGAAAAAGATTCTGCCAGTCTCTTTCATTACAGACCAATTAGAGGATGTGGATGAACATAGCCATAAAGTACAAGACACAAGCTGGTTCGTAAGTCAAACTCATGCTGTAAACTGTCAGGAGAGGAGTGAAAATATTTTTTCCATCAGGAAATATTTCTTCTTTATTTAATGAAGGGCTGTTGTCAAGCTCTGGTAAAGCTGCCACAATAGCAGGCAACATCCATGCTAATCTCTTCATGAGTAGCTATTGTTTGCAGGCTTGCAGTTGCTTCTCGCTGTTGCCACACTTGTAGCTCCTGCTGGGTTTTCCTCAAAGGACGCTGACTGATCTGTGCCTCTGCAGATGAAGCTCAAACATTTATGACTGAAGCTTTGAAAGATAGATCTGCAGATGCCACATCAGGCAAATCCAGCTGCATTGCAAGATTAGCAAACATGCTCTCTCAAGCAAAAACAAGATCGCTGTCATCTTATATGCTGCTTTTGAATCCAAGATCTTAACCACAGACAAAAAAAGTTGTCAGTGGTGAAGTGTCCACTCTGTTCCCATTGCTTCCTAACTGGTGTGTTCGACTCCTGCTCTCCATCTGACTTATACACATCACCAGCATCACATGAAACAACAAGAAACCTATACAACGCTGTGTGCGCAAAATAATATTTTGAATGGTTTCAGTACAGTGTAAATGTAGCACTGTTTATTGAGGTTGGTTTGTTGTTTCTAAGCCAATGACTCATGAAAGTCTGCTCATACAGATTCTTCTAATTTGATTTCACAAATGAATTTTGTCAGTTTGCTCCAACCAGCTGGATTTTGCATTTGTTTGTTGTCCCCAAGATTTAGCCATTTTGATATTGATATAAAATTTAATAATAATTAATATTTTGGTTGCAAAAATATTTATTTTTCCAAGTTATTGGATAAATATTGTAATTATATTGGTCCAGAGTGATGCATTGAAGAAGTGTTTTCAGTCAGTCAGTAATAACAACACACAGCCATCACATCAAGATCACCCTAGCATTACTTGTGCTGTTACAGTGTTATGTACTGTAATGAGGCTCAGTTGAAATTATTTACTGGGCTTCACAGCACCTTTTATTAAAACCAAATTCCTATTGTTTGAAAAATCATCATTTTCTCTTTACAGATGCACTTATAAATTATCTTAATCCATCACCTGCCATTCCTTGGCCACTGTGACCACCTCCTCTCCCTTCACCTCTGCAGTGCTGAGTGATGTTTCATCAGGGTCTTGTTTTTCTCTACCTCAGACCCTGCAGACTGGCCATCTGTTTTCACTGATTCAATAAAAACACTGTTTGTGTAGAGATAGTTTGTAATAAGGATAATCTCTTTATCATAAAGCTGTATGCTGTTTTCCTCAATGTGTACATATTAGTGGCAGAATTGGCTTCAGTGCAAGGGGCACCAATTAAAATATTGCTGAGGGCGACTAGTAAGGTCTGGCACTGACTGGAGCTGTTTTTGAAGCTGCAACAAAACCAGGCAACGGTGAACAACTCTGGTAAATCTTGACTGTAGTTGGAGCAGACATGTTGCATTGAGTTACCTTTAAAATAACTTGTTACGTCACGATTACTGCCATGAAAAAGTACTTTTTATTGTGATGATGGTTGTTGAGATTCAAATGGGTTAAGTGCAAGTAGTCATTTAGAATGATTAAGGAAAATATCTGACTACACACGCTACACATTACATTTTGCAGGACATGGGACCTTTAAATGCCAACATTTAGTTTCATTTTAAGTCATCTCAAAAGTCTCTGTAATGTATCAAAGCAGTCATGAGTGTTTTGCAGTTTTGAACATAATATCAGTGAACCTCTTGACTTTAAAAGGAAACAAGCTTGTCTTAGTGTTGGGAGAATCTCTAGCCTTGGAGTGTGTCGGAGCAAAGTATGAATACAACTTTGTAATCGTCATTGTGCACATATTCTGCCTGAGAATGATCCATTCCTACATTGTTCAGACACAATTTTGCACAATGAATATGCTCACATCTCCTCCACTGTTAAGCATCATTGTTGTTCACTATTGTATCTTTCTCAGAAAGACTTGGGAACTGTGAAAACAGAGAAGATGAGACCGCAAGAGAGATTAAAACAGGAATATAGATAAAATGAAAAAAGGAGGAATACTCAGAGGTGCCAAAGCTCTAAAATAAAGAATAAGACAGATAACAGAAAACAGGAAGGACAGCAAGAAAAGGAACTAGCAGAAAAAGAAATGATTGACATGAAATGCTTTAGCGGTATTGCCCAAGTCCAATTATAAGGCCATTATTGAATCTCTATTATGACACGTCATTTAGCGCTTGGCTCTCCCGCTCTGACGGCTGAGGTCACCCCGGTCTGGAGCTCCATCATTCCCTAATGCCTCTACGATTTCCTCCTTCCACTGTGGACCCAGACAAAAGCCCATGAACAAAGGCTGTGTGGGTGTAACTTATAATTCTGAAGGATGACACATGGGTAAGATCAGGCCCCCGCTTTCAGGGCTGGAAAGACCAGGTGACACAATCTCTGAATGTTCATCTGGTCTTTGTTACAACCTGCTTCATATGACAATGTTACATTTTTGGCTTTCTTCACACTTTGACTCCTGTACAAATGAATGAAAGTGTGGACATCTTTCCCTGATATCTTAACATGCTGGGTTTTTTTTTAAAGACATTCACACGTGGACAAAATTGTTGGTACCCTTTCGTTTAAGAAAGAAAAACCCACAATGGTCAATGAAATAACTAGAAACGGACAAAAGTAATAATAAATAAAAATTTACTGAAAATTAACTAATGAAAATCAGACATTGCTTTTGAATTGTGGTAAAACAAAATCATTTAAAAAAAAATGAAATTGCCCTGGACAAAAATGACGGTACCCTTAACTTAATATTTTGTTGCACAACCTCTTGAGGCAATCACTGCAATCAGGTGATTCTGTAACTCTCAGTGGGACCTCTGCACCTGTCGACAGGTATTTTGGCCCACTCCTTGTGAGCAAACTGCTCCAGCTGTCTCAGGTTTGAGGGGTGTCTTCTCCAGACTGCATGTTTCAGCTCCTTCCACAAATATTCAATAGGATTTAGATCAGGGCTGATAGAAGGCCACTTCAGAATAGTCCAATGTTTTGTTCTGAGCCATTCTTGGGTGTTTTTAGCTGTGTGTTTTGGGTCATTATCCTGTTGGAGGACCCATGACCTGCGACTGAGACCAAGCTTTCTGACAGTGGGCAGTACATTTCGCTCCAGAATGCCTTGATAGTCTTGAGATTTCATTGTACCCTGCACAGATTCAAGACACCCTGTGCCAGATGCAGCAAAGCAGCCCCAGAACATAGCTGAGCCTCCTCCATGTTTCACAGTAGGTACAGTGTTCTTTTCTTTGTATGCTTCATTTTTGCATCTGTGAACATAGAGCTGATGGGACTTGCCAAAAAGAGTCCAGTTTTGTCTCATCTGTCCAAAGGACATTCTCCCTGAAGCTTTGTAGCTTGTCAATATGCATCATGGCAAAATCCAGTCTCGCTTTTTTATGATTTGCTTTCAGCAGTGGTGTCCTCCTCAGTCGTCTTCCATTAAGTCCACTTTGGCTCAAACAGCGACGGATGAATCTGACACTGATGTACCTTGACCTTGGAGTTCACCTCTAATCTCTTTGGAAGTTGTTCTGGGCTCTTTGGTTACCATTCGTATTATCCGTCTCTTCAATTTGTCATCAATTTTCCTCTTGCAGCCATGTCCAGGGAGGTTGGTTACAGTCCCATGGACCTTAAACTTCTGAATAATATGAGCAACTGTAGTCACAGGAACATCAAGCTGCTTGGAGATGGTCTTATAGCCTTTACCTTTAACATGCTTGTCTATAATTTTCTTTCTAATCTCCTGAGACAACTCTCTCCTTAGCTTTCTGTGGTCCATGTTCAGTGTGTACACACCATGATACCAAACAGCACAGTGACTACTTTTCACCCTTTAAATAGGCAGACTGACAGATTACAAGTTTGAAGACACCTGTGATGCTAATTACAGGACACACCTTAGTTTTTAACATGTCTCTATGGTCAAATCATTTTCAATCTTTCTAGGGGTGCCATCATTTTTGTCCTGGCCAGTTTCAGTATTTTGTTTTTAAAAATGATTCTGTTGAACCACAATTCAAAAGCAATGTCTGATTTTCATTAGTTATTTTTCAGTAATTTTTATTTGTTATTACTTTTGTCAGTTTCAAGTTATTTCATTGACCATTGTGGCTTTGTCATTCTTTAATGGAAGGGTACCAACAATTTTGTCCATGTGTGTAGCTGGAAGACCTACATATCTGACAGACACAGGAGTCTTAGGAGCATAGATGGTAAAAGAATTGGATGAAGCCATGTGATGTCAGCATGATCATTAAAGTAGCCTTTGGAGCGTTGTTAATGTGTCATAATGGACACTACATGTTATTCCAACAGAACTTAAGCTTCACCTGCTCACAGACAGAGAGGCTGTGCTGAAGCAGGAATTATGGACATCTGACCAATAGTTACTCAGCATTTCCAAAATCTGAAATCCTTGGTGAATCCTAAATAAATAATGGTTAGAGTGCATCGGTGTACTATATAATTAAGACTAAAGCACTGTTATTTTATTATTATAATTATTTAACCAGGCTGTAAAATGTGTATTTAGGCCTTAAAAACATCTTTGCCTGTCAAACATGTCAGCCTAGTTGCAACTCACTTGTTTTAAACATATGATTTTTTTTTTAATGAAATAAAATTTAGGTACACTTATTCATAAGAATACTAGTCTGGTTATACTTCCATAGAACCCCATCAAAATTGTATTAATGAAGTTAGATCTTCCACTGTGTCTGCAGGTCACCGTAGATATAGTTGCACCCAACACACTTCTCCTAATACTGGCATCAAACATTGGGTTATAACTTTATTAGACTATTACTGACATCAGTTAAATGGTTTCCCCAGATCACTGACTAAAAGAGACTCCCATGATGATTTTAAAAAGTGGAACAGATTTTTGTTCTCTGCCATTTTTTCGAGAGATGACTAGAAAATAAATCAACCCAATCCTCTTTCCTTTGAATAGGTGAGAAGTGACAGTTTTCAATGTATTTGCTTTTCATTCAGTCTGCTGATGAGACAACGCTAAAGGGGGTCCTTCATACCTGCCTCAATCAGACTTTTTAATCTTCCTGATCGTGTCAAACTGACAGACATTTACAGACAACTGACAGTTTCCTTTAATTGATTTAGATTTTCTTGAAAGCTATAACCCAACAATTTCCCCTTGGGGATTAATAAGTGCTCCCTCTGCCTGCCCTTCTGTTTGTCTTACTATCTTTGGGTCAGTCTTTTCTGTCTATTAGCTTTGAGACCAACACAATTGTACCCTGTATGGTCGTTTTTGAGGCCATAAACTGAGGAAGAATAACACCCTTCTCAATTACTGATACTTTGGTCAGCAGGATAGTCTTTAAACATTTGTTACTTTGGCTAATCTTTATTTACAATGTAGTGATGAAAGTGAAGTTGGAAAAATGTTAAAGAGATTGTATGTCGATCAGACCTTGCTAGTTAAGGGCACATGAGCTCTACAATGTCTTGAAGTATTGCCAAAATAAAGTGGCTTGGTAGTGGAAATAAATAAGGTACAGCATGGAATCATCGTATGCTGTTTTTGTAGCTTGTTTTCATGAAAAAACTCTTTAAATTACACTGAGAAAGTGGCCCCATGTGCAGGAGTATGTAGCTTCAGCTTCTGTGCCGACTATTTCTGTACAGAAGCAAAGCTTTCTGTCACTATGGTAAAATTTTCATGCTAGTTCTCCATGCCTCATCCAACCCCACTTAAAAAATCCTGAACTTTCCCTTTAGGTAGCCTTACTCCCATCTCTTAATCATTGAAGGAGTATATTAAGGAAATAATCTAGGGCAGAACTGTCTAGTGTGCTGTAAGCATAATGTGCAGGTTAACTATTTCCCCCATCATCTACCTGCTCAGTTAACTTGTTTACAGATTTCTGTGAACTAATAAATTAGTTGATTTTACGTGTGTGAATCCAGATGCATGCTAGAAAGCCAGAATGTGATAGGTTTCACTCATAATAACATCTGTTAACAGAAATTATTTTTGTTAATGTGACTCTAACCTACAAGCTAGGTAGACAAACGAATAAATAAAACATATTAGAGTCTGTCTGGAGAAGTGTTTAGCCTTGTGAGCAGCCACTGTTAACAGGCTGGCAGATGCCTCTCGCTGTTGCTGTCGTCCCAATTTGGAGCTTTGCAAGCAGGAGCTGCAGACGATGAATCAAGATGCACTGCAGAGGAAATATGACTGGCAACTGACTACTTGTTCTACTGTTTCTATGTTAGGGTAATGAAATTATGCCATTGCCTGCTACACTGCTTGCAAACTAAAATGAAAATTACAGTGTCTTTATGTAACATGAAGTTATCTTCAGCTGTCAAAAACAGCAGCCAGTCTGTTCTAATGCTGAACCACTGGACCAAAGGTCTCAAAGTGTAAAAAAAAAAAAAAAGAATCAAAAGCTGAGAGCGTTTGAGGATTTAAGACTCATTAGCTTTTTAAGAAGAACATTAGCTGAAGCCCAGTGGCATTGACTTAATTGTTATAATTAATCCTAATAAAGTGATGCCATTCACCAACGATGAGCATACACACTGAGTGCATAATTAAACAGACCATAAAATATCTAAACAGTCAGAGGGATACAAAAATAATGAAAGTCAAAAAATTAACTAAATGGTTTATTATGGCTGCACAATTCTCCCACATGTAAATGTATGACACATATAATCTGTTTTACTAAATGTAAAAGAAGTCTAATGTACAATATGAGGAGCTAAGGCAGTTTGCTACATTAGAGTGACTGAAGAAGTGTCACATTCTCCGGGGCCTGTAATTGTACAGGACAAACAGGCAAAGGCAGCGCTGAAGTGCTCTCTCACAGAGCCAGAGTTATCTACATTTTCTACATGCATGGCTGAATGCCATAATTGCTTCTATCACATTTCAGGAGCGTGTGCTCTGCTAACACGTGGAGATGTCTCATGTCTCCTTCCAGCTTTTCCCCTCAATTGCACATACACAGATAAGTTAAAAGTTTTTTTTCTCTTTTATTCATTGCAGATAAAAATCCATTCGCTAACGTGTCTATGCTTGAATAACTATTTATCGTGTCAACTATACCAGCTTTTATTAAGCAGTCTTATACTGGCTTGCACTCTGCATCACTACTAAATTGATAAGATATTACCTATACAGATGTCATAATTGATTCTGCTTCTTAATCTAATTCCTTATCAATATACCTAATGATTCATGTGTAGGGAAACACAGGTTATTGTGTCAACATCATCAAACACATGCTAGTTCTTGTAAATGCCTGTAGTATGTCGACAATGTTTCAGCATGTCTCTTGTGTTTCCACCCTTGCTTGAAATCACACAGCCACAGACATTGTATGGTGTGTTGGTGTCATATTTTATAGTAAAGCTTTAGACCACCTATGTCTGCTGGCCACCATAATGAGGTCAGTGGCATATGGAACAAAGTAAAAGGAAATGATTAGGGAATTATTAGGCATTAAGGCAAATGATATTGGTTCCTCTGATGTGTTTTCCACCTTAAAATAGTAGTTTAACATTTTATGTGTCAGTGGGACTCTCATCAGTGGAAATAATTGTTATTGCACCCCTTTGATAATAACAATTGGTTATGAATTTTATATCACTGGAAATCCTGATTCACCACCTTTACAACGATGTACAGCTTGTCAGGATTATGCATTCATGAAATGAGCAACATAGCTGAACATGTGGGAAGCACCAAAAAAGATGTGCCAAACTCCCCAGCAACTGCAAGTTGGTGTTCCAGTGCACAGAGTTACACCATTATTTGATGTCATCCCTGGTACCGTTTCCAAACTTAAGGTACGTTCACACTGAATGCAACTTGGGCGACCTGGGTGACCACTCTCCATGCAAAGTGAATGGCCACAATCAGCCATGACTAGGCGCGACCAGATGTGTGAGATCTGGTTTCGGACGCACGACCAGGTCGCAGCACTTGGTCTCATAGTTAAAAAATTTGAGCTTTTCCGGCCATATCAGCATTGTGTTGGTGCATGAAGACACCCGTGACAGGCTGTTTTTATTCCAGTTCACAGGGTGACAATCCACGTCTGTGCGGGAACATTAGTTAGTGAGGACATTAGTTCCACTTAGACGAGACTGCAGAGAACTCGCAGACGATGCTGCTGCAGGGCCAGCCACTGCAGTGTTTTGTGGTTGGTAGGTGAGTGAAAAGGATACAGTTGGAATAATGTCAGCTAATACATCCTATTATATGATATGATATGATCACGGTGAAAGTCGAGGGGCATGACATCACTGAGCGACAGCAACGGTGACAAAATGAGCTATGGACAGGTGACGTGACTTGGGTGGGCGACACGATCTTGGTCACTTAAGTCGCGTTCGCTGTGAATGCACCTTTAGAACCAAGATCTGTGAGACTGGTGAAGTCAATGACAGACCACAAAGTGGGCTTCCCAGGTAGACAAGATCCCATGAAGACAAGTTCCTTACCCTTGATTCACTGAGGAACCATAGGCTTTCTTCCAGCAGAAGAACATTTTTATTGGGTGCTGCCTACACGTTTAGCTGTGTTGCCAATTCTACGAATGCACAATCTTCACAAGTTGTACCTTATAGTAAAGGTGATTAATTAGGCTTTCCAAAAATATCAAATTCAGCACCAATTGATATCATTAAAGGGGAGAAAAGATCAACTGAAATAATGTTTCCAAATATTTTTGAAGGAGTACAGCACCATGTAAGTTTAGCAGATAGCCACTGTCATCTCATGAGAAGCATTTACTGCTTTATGGCACAAGAGCAGTGTGCCCGTCTCTCTATCTTTCCAACGTGGCTCAGGCTGTAAAAGAAACAGAAGACAAGATGAAGGAGGCAGTTTAGGTTTGGAAAAGAGACTGTGAGGGAGTTAGAAACTGGACTATTACTCTTTTGTGAGAGCATCAAGAAACAACAGGCTCCAAATCACTGGATAAATTGTTGTTGAACTGGAGCCTATTCAGCCTATCTCAACTAGCATGTAAAAATTACCCTCCTTAAAGTGGCTTTCAAGCAACAGACAATTCAAGATATGATAAAAGATTAAAATATATAAAAATTCTCTGCATTCCAACAGTGTGCTAAGGGCTTACTAAGGGCAGTTACAGAAAATCCATATTTCTTCATATAGTAATAATAATACTGACCTTGGTTAGTGGATAGTCCATTGATTTACTCATATCTTTACCTGCCAGCTTTACCACCCTCTAAACCTCAATGAAAGCATATCGTCTGTTAGGAGGAGGTAACAGCGCGGGTATTTTCCAACAAGTGACACTCAGAGGCAATTGGAGGTCACTAGAGAGTCACAAACTGACTTCTTCCATATAGAGTGGTATAGGAAGGATTTCAAAAATCCAGAATTAAGTTACCAAGAAGCACCTCCTGGCTCTGAAACCAAAAGTATAGGGAATTGAGAATACCAGATGAATCACATAAATTCCTGAAATAAGGTATAAGATGAACACACATGCAAAGATTCTGTACAGGGTTTAATTAATGATGAATGTTTAATCTGAAATAATAAAATACTTTTGATTTAGCTTGTTTTGAATTTTATATCATTGTCTTGTGTTTTAAAATATGGTTCCAAACAAATTGCTGACAAGGACTACAAAAATGGCCCAGGACCCTAATGCAAGCTTTTCTCATTGTTTTTTAATGAACAGTAATTCACACATCATTGCCACAGTCATGAGGACCAACTTAATCAGATCGAGTATGAAGAAAACAAGTGGTTACAAGGTGACGTAATATGTTGGAAATATTGTAGCAGCTATTAAGTCGAACTGCCATGTTGTAGTTCCATAATGGGTTAATAATAACTTTTTACTCTTGCCAATTATGTTTAAGCTTAAGAAATTGTGAAAAGTTGGTTTGTTTACTAAGATTATCACATAAAACAGAACATGTAAGTTGCATAGTTTTTTGTTTTTTTACTGACCTTATTACCAACAACAATCAAAAACACTGTGAAAATCCCTTAGGCATTCAGCCAAGAGAACCGGTGCAGTACTAACTTCTGCGCTGGCTGAAAAAAATACATCATCCCTGCACCACTGTATTGCTTTTTTAAGTTTCAAAAGGTTTTTTAAGCACCTGTGATAGCTTGATATGGCAAGATGCCGGGATGTCTGTGCAAGGGACCCTTTGCTTTCTGTCATTAAAATATATGAAAGATAAAACAAATTTATGAAGTTCTGTACTCTAAAAGCATCATAAATAGCTGTCATCACTCTTTATATTCAGGACAAAACATAGAATCTTTTATTCATATTACAACAACCAGGAGCTTTTGAAACATTTTATAAGCTGAACTTCTGCTCTTAACCAGACCAGACCAGACGATTAGATCCCCCAGGGAAAAGAGACAAAACCTCTCCAGTTAGGAGCCCTGAGAAACTGGCCTGATGTGGATCTCATATCTTGTCAGTGCGTGTGCCAGCAACAACATGTGTCGACTTTTCCATTGAGTTGATGTGAATGGTCATGGACAATTAAAGGGAAAGTGGTGTAGGGCTAGAGAACATCTGATCAAAAGAGAATACGAGATTCACTCCTAGATGGCACATACTGTCATGAATTTTATTAAATTTACCCAGAAGAATTACATTTTGCTTGTTGGGTCATAATATACTGATGGTATTTTCAACCAGTGATAATGGTTCAACAATGATCTTTGTTTTATTGGACCCACAGTAGGTAACTTTGAGTCTGAAATCAGAAGTCACAGAATTGATCAAACAGAACAAGAACTTTTAAAAGGGAGAGCAGAGTCCATCTGTAATGATACGGTTTAAAATGGTTCTTGCTAGTGAATCCGTAAACTCACTGTGTCCAACTTTTTCTGATTTACTTTGTCTCTCCTGCTGTGTTTCTAAAACTACCCTGAATCTAACAAGTTTGTCTGCTCTCTTACATGTTTACATAGCCATGTCTAGCGTCATGAGGATTTTAGACAAACTTTGCCCTGGCAGAAAAAATATCTTAAATGTTGTAAAAGTCTCATAAGTCCTAAAATACAGCAGGTTTAATCTTTGCTTTAAATATGTGAATTTGCATGAATAGGTAACATGCCTGAGATTACAGGATAAACATTTTTATCAATTAATTTACTATGACATCAGTTAAACACAAGCATCTTTAATTTTCCAGAGTCCAAAAATTATGTTTTGGCGTGGTTTAATAAATAGATGAAAACTGTTGCACGCATCTGAGCCTCCTTTTCCTCACACTGTTGGTGCTGCTGCTGTGCACCACACAAAGCTCTCTGAGAGGGATGTGTTTCAGGCTGTGGCGCTGTGGGACCAAAGCCACCCTCAGTGTTTAATGACCTGTCTGTGAGGCAGAGATTTAGAGACAAAAGTAGAACCACAACAGGGACCCCGCTGCTGCAATTCATCTTCATTTTAATTGGGAACATTTTGTGATGCTTTCTCCTCCACATTAATAAACCAAAACCCTGCAGCACTTCCTCAAAAACTCATTAATGCACAAGATGCAGTCTAAGCAGGTGTTGCTGAGCACAAACACATCATAAAAAGTACTGGGAAAATTACTGTTTCCTATTGTTTTAACTTTTTACTTCAAATGTTTTCTACGTTTCACATAATAGGTGTTTATCTGCAATAATGTGCAATCAGAACAGGGACAAACGAAGACATAACTGAAGATTTTATCACTGAATCATAAAATCTTGATGTTTTAGGATTTTTTTTTTTTTTACCATCATGTATTAATACACTTGACTTATGCTCTGATATGCATCACAATGGCAGGTTGAAGATGGGATTTTCCTGATACAAATTTCTTACTTTGATATTTAAAATAGAAAAGGTCAGTGAAAAAATAAATTCGATTTTTTTTCAATACAAATTAAAGAAGTCATTTTTATAGTATATTTAATGTTACTGGAAAAACAAAGCATATTTGTTATGCCTCCCTCTCAGCAATCACCAGGGCCAGAGGCATATTTTAGTGTTGCCCATTAACACATCGAAAGTTATGTCTGAGCCATTCTTATAAATGCAATATCTCAAGAATGGTTAGAGGGCTTCTCTTCACACTTCACACAAAAGTCCACTCTGATTATTGATGGACAAAGTGATTTAATTTTTGAGGTCAAGGGCCAAGGTAATTTTCTCTGACCTTAATTGTTTTGAGCACGAAAATAATAATAATAATAATAATAATAATAAAATTAAATAGCATTAAGAGATTTTGTGTATTGTGGTACTTGAGAGTAAACAAATTAGATTTTGGAAGTCAGAGATCTTTATTTCATGCATCAATTTGACCTCCATACACTGAACTACCCCTGTAATCCATAGTAAATAACAGAACATGCACCTACACCATTCAGTGAGTGAGATTTTCTACCAACCACACAACTGCAAAAATCCCCCAAACTCATAGAGGGATATAATCAGCAGGCAATTGCTCTGGTGTCCATGTGACAGTTATACTTTTTTTTTTTTTTTACTACATTTAAAGTTAATTATTTGAAAAATGTTACTGCAACACATCTGCATTGGTAATCTAAATAGGCCAATAGTGTAGATAAGAACAATCTTTTTCAGTGGAAAGAGGAGCAGCCTGACTCTGAAGCACAGTATAACTTATAAAGACTAAACATCCTAAAAAAAAGTACTGTGTTAATTTGTTACACAGCTTAGAAATCATATTTTTTTTCTTTTCTAATTATGTCTTAATTATTGCTTTGGTGCATTAGTCAGAAGTTTATCCCTGTAAAACACAATTGCATGCAATTATATTTGCAGCTCTTGGGTGAGAGGGTTCAACCTGGCCCAACATACGATCACCAGCTGGTCAATTATTAACCACTTCTTTTTCAACAGAGATGAATGTATATGCAGTTAACTAGACATTCAATAAATAATAATTAGTGCTGTAGAGAAATTTAATCTCCAGTCCACATCTAGACAGAATTATCCTCTCTTTTGATTGCAGGCTAGCAGTTGGGGTGTTTATGCCACAAAGTTTTTCTTTTTTATTTCAGAAACATACATACCCACCTTCCAGTGGTGTGGTCTGGTTTATTCTAGTGGGTGTGCTCTGACATACTCTAATGGATGTTTGTCCTCTTAGGGCCTTTAAACAGTGAAGACGTTTTTGCCACATTTTTACCTGATTTATACACCGTCCCATGAAAACAGCTCTCAGACCCACTTATGGGCCTCCACCCACAGGGTGAGAACCACACTAGTAGATTGTATTTGAAGCTTTATCCTTCAAAGACTGCTCTAACAACATGGAGAATAAGTGATGCAGGAAACCTCAGGATGAATTTATCATTTAGAAAACAGTGAGTGAGTGAAAACAAGAGCTGGACCGCTGAAGAATGTTGAGTTTTGATGAATCAAAAGGCTGACTCTGCATTTTTTTTAAGTCTTTATGTTCACTTAAACAGAGCACATGAGCTATCACGACACCAATTGAATTATAAACTCACACAAATTGACTGATGATCCCTCACTGTCCCCTGCAATGCCCGTCTATCTGCATCTTTACGCTCACCGGCACACGGAGGAGTGAGCGCCCAAAGACGCTGAGCGATTTAGATCAAATGTTCACATGTGCATTTGCTGCACTGCAAAATGACATAACTGACAGACAACAGCGGTAACAGCCACACTTTAAACGGAAAATATCAGACCTGTAGTCCACAGAGCGGATCGTGGCTGCATCACACAGCAGAGAATGCGTCCCCTTGTGCAAAATGGGGCCCCCCACGGATTGTGGGACCCTACGCACAGCGTGTATTTTGCGTATAGGGAGGGCGGCACTGGATATGTCAACACCTTGGTCTGAAAACAGTTCTGGTCTCAAATGTTCATTACTTTACTGGTAAAAAAATACAGTAGGTATGGGGTTTGATATAATTGATCTGTTTGATTACATCAGGCTAAGAGTTTGTCCAGAATTAGGCAAAATTCTACAAAAATGCAAAACTAAGGGCCTGGCTGATTGTTTTTAACAGTTTTTTTTTATTAGCAATTGCATGTGTCCAGTACCTGATACCCTTTTTAGGGTTCCCTAATTTAGGACTGCCACCATTGATTGATTGGAGAGTATTATCACAAGGAATGAATAGGATGTTGTGGACTTGAATCAGTCCTCCTCTGTCTTTGCCTTCCTATAGTTGCATGATTTCCAAAATGCTCCTCTGCTGTATATCTGGTATCCTGTCTCCCTGCTTGCAACTGTCTTTAGAACAAAACTTGTACCCACAGAGCAAGCGGCTTTAGATGACTGCAGTGCTGCATGCCATGTTGCTCTCAATATCATCCCTCCCATTTCCTCTCTCATCTGCTCTGCAGCATTGAGTCTGAGCTGAGCTAAATAAACTGAGTAAACACACTGATATTTGAGAGCCATGAACCAGAACTGAGTGTAGGTCACACAACTCAAAGGATGTATCTTCAAGCTTTGTGTGTTGATTGATCTCAATATAAAACATATAATCAAGATTATAATTATCTCCATAACTGAGCAGTCCTATACCAGCACATTTCTTTAATAGAAAACAAAGAACCTGCTTAAAAAAAACTGGGTTAAGCTGTTATCCATCACTAAAAGCACTATGTGTCTGTCCTAAAGTTAGGATGATGTCACTTTGACAATGTCCATGCTCATACTGTCTGTAAGCAGTATCGCCATTGAATGATGGACTGAATGTAAAACTGATGTTTGCACAGATTGACATCATGATCATAACAGGAACCACTGCATCACCCTTTCAAATTTAACACACATGAAACGCATTTAAACATATGCACACTTTTAGTCATATTTTGCAAATATTACACTTTATAACCTGCCAGCAGTATGGTTAGGTTAGATGCTGACACTCTGATGGCTCACACATGTTTAAGTTCATTAAAACCACAAAAGGTTTATTCATAGTGGTTTCACAATAACTTACAAACAGTAATGAATACCAGACATTTTGACCCAATCAGAAAGATCCTTGACCAGAAAAATCATTTTTATATTTATGGTTTTAGAAACACTTTTGATCATTTTTAGTTGTATCATGTAAAGGATTGTAACATCTAGGCCAAACTCAAGATCTTGTAGAATAGATCAATGTATCTTTACTCAGACAGACTTGTGCCCCCTCGGACTTGAGAAATGTGCTTAAAACAGGACACAGCAAGGGGAGAATCAGGCTACAAAGGGACAGCTGCCTCTGCAAATGCTAGAGCTGTTTTTGGAAACCCGAGAGGTGATTCATGCTGGCAAATTGATTCATTTCTTGGGCTGATAGAATTTTTTTCCCCTTTGTGCCCATATGCTACAATGTCTCTGAAAAGACCCATCGAAAAACAAGCCTCCCAAGGAGAGTGGGTACATAATAACCGCAGCATATTGCTGATGTGATCCTATTCAGCACTGCAAACTATGGATTCAACAGTCACATGACGTCAGCTCTGCACCTCTGAACATTAATAAGCCTCTGTTTGCTGCAGGGCTTTGAGTTGGGTTTATTTGTGTTTTACCAGTTTTGACATTAGTCAGGCTATTTTTACACATCAATCTTGACGTTTTTGTTGTGATTGCAGCAGCGGTGTGCATTTATCTTCATGTACAGAGTTTGATAAGTGCACAGCAGGTGTGTCTTTCTGCTTTAAGGAACATTGGCTGAAATGAAAAACAAGCTTTGACCAGCTCTTATCAGCAACATGCAGTCCATAGCAACAAACCAGGCAGCAGAAATAGGTTTAGGAAAAAAAAAAACATTGGCTAACCTCTGCTACACATCTCAGCTCGGCTCCTGCACAGGAGATCACACAGACTGCTGGACACCTCAGTCTGCACCAAGGGCAGTCGTACACATGTGAGAGCTGCAGCATCGCTGGAGTCTGAGAGACACACCCTGTTTGGGTTTGTTGTTTGAGATTTACATAACAAACCCCCCATTATCAGTGAATGCCACCGTGTCCTGGCCTCCCAACTACTGTCAAATCCTCTCATCCTCTTCATCACAGACAATTTTTTTGGCAGCTCATACAGACAGTTTCAGAGGAATCAATCATCTTCAATGGCAGCCAGGCAATATTAGGCCTTCTCAAAACTTACGCCAGTTCTGTGATTATATGCAAAGTGCTCACCTCCATCATAGTAGCATTTTGTCACTGGGACTTTGTGCTTGTAATGAATGGCTTAAGATAAAGGCAGTAGTGCGATGAAGTTGTCCTGCACCAAAAGATTCTTGATTCACATTAAATATCGGGACTCCTGTACAAATAGACACTCTGATATTCTGTTTCTGATATTTTCATCATGACACACACACCTGTCCAAATGTATCTGCTTGACAGGTAGTTTGAGGGACAAACATGAAAAAGGTATTACCCTGTCAATTTCCTCTTCTGTTCTACACTCTATTTGCTTCATAAAATATATTGCTAATATATTGCATAAAACAAACTATAACTTACCTGAGAGACAAAAATTGTAGCCAATTTAACAGATAAACAATGTTTGGAAAATAATGTGAAAGAGCTCTGTAAGCTTCCATAGCAGAATAATGTGATAAAATAACAGGGCAACGAAAAGAGAAAAAAACACATTCTACTTATCTTGTATCTGTACCATGTAACTATATGATTGTGTATATATTTGGTCTGCATGTGATCCAGGCATTGTTATCTCCTCACGTTCTGTATCAGACAACTGTTATTTGTTTTCGACTTTTATTGACTGTATTGACTGTACATTGTATCTCATTTAATTGGGCTCAGGTCTGTTAATTATGTTACTAAATTAGCCATTTCAAACACTATGGTATGGCTACAGGTCCCAGGAATGAAACAGGCAGCTGTACTTACCGCTGACTTTCCTGAATTGTGAGCGAGTAAAAGAGTTCAAAATGTGGGTCTGCTTGTGCTACTGCTGCCTGTTAATATTAGCATCCAAGCACAGCTTCCTGCTCTCTCGACAGGTGTGATCGTTGAGCTGCTGTTTCACTTCATAACTTTTCCCTAACTTACCCCTTTGTCAGCTCCTTGATTGGTTCACTGAGCAAATTTGATCAATGATGTTGTGTTAGGAATGAACTCAGAGAATATTTTTAACAGCTTACATTTTAACTCTATATCAACACTATAAAGTGTAAACATTCATGTAATTGTTTGCTTTCATGATGTAGGCTTGTGGCATCAGTTAGTACTTGTCCGATAACGGGGAATGATTGACTCTATAAGTGCCACTTACAGGTTCAGAATTCGAAGTGAAAAGTTCAGAGGTAAAGATCCTACGGTGACACCTATGGATTAGATTTACTGAAGCATCATTTTTACACTTGTGTGTGACACCAACTCCTTTTTAACTGAGTGTACATTTTCAGGGATTCACTCCACCAGGAGTATGATTTACTCTGCACTTGGTAAAATTTGTCTAATACCAAAATTTTTACTCTTCCCAACTTGCTGTGCAAGTGCCTATTGAAACTTTCTTATTAGGAAGCATGCATCAGGGTGCTCAGTGCTGTCAACTGAGGTCCCCTTTGTGCTCCACCCCTATTCATCTTCACACTCTGAGTTCAGTCAGAAAGGAAAAGTGGAGTGATATCAGGTGGATTGTCGTATTTTATTAAAATTTAAAAGTTAACTTTTTGCTTGTTATTGTGTTACATCAACATCATTTACCGTTTTTTAAACAAGGTTAAAAGATATTTTGTCAACCTGACAGTTACTTTAAATGAAATGAAGATCATCATGTCGAGCTCCCTGTAACTCAGGGCACACCTATTGCTGTAAAATAAACATCAAGGTGGCACATTTGTGCTGCTTGCAAACCTGTATTTGGTCAGAGCAATGAAAAAAGCTGTCCAACCAGAAGCACAGTGTCTGCATATGACAGGAAGTAAACAACAGGCCTTTAGTCACGCCTCAACCTGGCCTATGTTGGTCAGTAGGTTGATTAAAGTTAAGGTGAGAAGGCGTTTACAGTATTGCTACATCCACATGTAACTTCAATACTCCAAATGATTTTTAATCAGCAAGGTCACAGAGCTCTGTTTGATTCTTTCTAGTCAGTGAATGAATCAAGTGAGAATATCATTTTAACTTCAAAAGCTTTGGTGTTTCAACCACACAACAAGGAATCTTCAGGCAGACAGAGCTCTGAGGCTAAGAAACCACCATGACTTCGTAAAACAGAGAGCATGCACAAACACACACACAAAACTTCCCGCACCTACACACACCCATAGACGCATCCCATTTACACGCAACTGCACAGTCACCTCATACCACTCTTTCCCTCCCTCTCTATCTGTCTAATACACAAACACACACACACTTGAAAATGTCAGCTCTTCTGAAATAAGATAGGTTCACACTCACACTTGCATGCCAGGCTGTTATGACAGCCTCCACCAGCCACTGTGTGCATACAGGTGTTTACTCCACTGAAATTACTATCTGTGTAATGTGCCGGGTAAATGAGGGACTGTGTGATGAGAGTGCTTAGTCCCAGAAAACTGTGACTGAATTTTGTTTGGAGAAGATTGCTTTTCACTTATGAGGTACATTTTTTAGAGAGACAGACACAGCAAACAACTTGATGAAGCCTGGCCTGACTTTAAGAATTATTACTTGGTATGATGCTAGAAACTAATGTTAATATAACGTGGTTAGATTCGAGTACTGCCTGCCAGCCTGTGGTGACAATACATGTTTGTCTCTCATTTTCCTGTCTTGCTTCATGCTAATGCGATGATGTTTGAAGTGGTCTTCTCACCTTGCACAGCAGCTGGACCTGCCTGATTCAATGTCAATAATCAGGCAGGTCCATCTTGCCAAGCTCCAATCTACAAAGATTGTGAACGACCCAAAGCAGCACGACTCAATCAGAGTCCTTTAGAGCAGGAAAGGGAACGGGCTACAAGTGAGACAACAGCAGGAAGTGACAGCTCATACTGGGATTAGCATAGATGCTAACAGCTTTCAGAGCATTTCTTCATTAAATGAAAAACAAATACCAACACTACAAGCCCCTCAGTATGAATATTTTCACTCCACTTCTGACAAGTTTTGGTAGAGTTTCTTTTACAAAGTGGCTCATGTTCTGTAACTCCCGCCTAAGACATTATCTAATTCATCTGACTAATAAATGCAGACTGACAGAACGATCGTCCAATCACCTGCCGGATATGCTTCTGAAAGGTTCTGTCCTCCCCAAACACTTTCTATGGGCTGTTTCCCAGATGGATTAGTGAAACGTTATATTGAACGGTCCATCTGGTGTGTCAGGTTAGTGGTCTTCACTACTGAGACCTTTATTTCTTCTTTAGATACCTCAGTAGCTCTTACGAGGAATTTTACCAGTGTTTCATTGGTGCAGCTCTAATATTGTGTTGTATACAACTGAATTTTAACTAGAAACAAAATAAATCAAAATTCAATCCTAAATTTAAATCTTTACCATTACTGTAAAAAAAAAAATCAAATTCCTCCCTCTAACTTGGTTGTACTATTCTCAACATTGAGCAATCATACATAGTGTTTTGGAGACTTGGACAAAGAAAGTGTTTACAAACTCCTATTCCAATGAAGTTGGTATGTTGTGTTAAATGTAAATAAAAAGAGAATAGCCATGTTGCTGGTCATCTCTCTAAGGCTGATACACAGGTCGAGGAAGGACAGGGCTGCAGAGAACTGCCACTTCTGCACTGGCCCTCCCACTGACCCTCTTCTTCCCCCTCTTTCTTTTTTTTCCTCATATGTACAGTTATGTTCATAATAATAGCAGTGTGTTTAAAAAGGTGAATAAACCTCAAAATTCTTCAAATAAATTTTATTTTAATGCACACAAATGCATTGGGGACACTGCACATTCTATTTCTAAGCAAGAAAATTGGAAAAAGTAATTGAATTTGATAATATTTTACAGAAAGTCAAGAAATATAATGTTCAAAAAAATAGCAGTGTTGACATCTTCTTTTACAAACTCAAAAATGTAGTGTATAAACTAAGAATTGCTTGATGATTCAACTTTCCTAAGAATCATAAACTAATATTTAGCTGCATAACCACAGTTTCTGATAGCTGCGTCACATCTGTGGTGCATGGAGCCGACCAACTTCTGGCACCGGTCAACAGGTATTGAAGCCCAGGACAATTGTACTACATTCCACCATTGCTCTGCATTTCTTGGTTTTGCCTCATGAACAGCATTTTTTTATGTCAGCCCACAAGTTTTTTTATGAGGTTAAGGTCCGGGGATTGTGCTAACCACTCCATTACTTGAGTTTTGTTTGTCTGGGACCATGATTTTGCTCACTTGCTGGTGTGTTTGGGGTCAATGTCTTGTTGAAACACCCATTTCAAGGGCATTTCCTCTTCAGCATACGGCAACATGACTTCTTCCAGTATTCTGATGTACTCAAACTGATCCATGATCCCTGGTATGTGATAAATAGGACCAACACCATAGTACGAGAAACATCCCCATATCATGATGCTTGCACCACCATGCTTCACTGTCTTCACTGTGTACTGTGGCTTGAATTCAGTGTTTTCAGGTCGTCTGACAAACTGTCTGTGGCCCTTAGACCCAAAAAGAACAATCTTACTCTCATCAGTCCACAAAATATTGCACCATTTCTTTTTAGACCAGTCGTTGTGTTCTTTGGCAAATCATAACCACTTCAGCACATGTCTTTTTTTAACAATGGGACTTCGCGGGGGCTTCTTGCTGGTAGCTTGGCTTCACATAGACGTCGTCTGATTGTTACAGTACTCACAGGCAACCTTAGATCTTCTCTGATCCTCCTGGAGCTGATCATTGCCTGAGCCTTTGCCATTTTGGTTATTCTCTGATCCATTCAAATAGTCGTTTTTCTTTGTCTTCCTCGCCTTCCTGGTTTTGGCTACCACTTTAAAGCATTGATATCATTTTAGCTGAACAGTCTATCATTTTCTGAACTTCTTTATAGGTTTTCCCCTCTTTTATTAACTTCTTAATCAAAGAACACTCTTCTTCTAAACAATGTCTTCAACGACCCACTTTACTCTGTTTTTCAAGGACAAATACACAGCCAGCATATGCAGCGTCAGTTGCCTTGATCCTTAAATAAGAGCCACCTGTTTAAAACCTGTTTTCATCACACAATCAATTACCTCACTAATTGAACTCAGCACTGCTATTTTTCTGAAGACGCCCCTTTCAGTTAGTGATTCAGTTTCACAGAATCAGCAGCATGCACGTCATGCCTGTTGGGCCTGTTGGTTTTCTATACCTTTACAAAACCGTCTAGAAACTTAATGCAGTGTAGAAGTTGAAATTCTGACAAAAACAGTGATTTATCTTGCTAGTGATGTGGGACTGCTATTAATTTGAACACAACTGTACATCCTGCAAACCCTTCCATCTCTTCCAGCATCCACTGCCAAATAGACATACACACACACACACACACACACACACACACACACACACACATATCATCTGCTTGACTTCCTTCATAACTACGATGATGACTGGCTGTCGCTGCACAGCCACATGCAATGCTACCTGAAGAGTTCAGATTTTTCAACTTTGGCGACCGAGCGACACGTACTGGTTGCCATCCAAAGCAACCCAGTAGCACGACCAAGTCACATTGTGTGAGGGCTGGCCTCGCCCCATCGCGGCTGTACATTGACATTGCATGGAAAATGGTCGTCCAGGTCGCATTAGTCGTGTCCAGTGTGAACGGACCTTGCAAGATACTGTGACAAGAACTTGCCGACAGTGTTGAAAATGCCTTGGCAGAGGTTTGTGGTCTCGGAGCACTTCTAGTTTGGTAAAATGAAATCATCACACAGACACTCACAAAAATATCTGGCCTTAAACGCCAGTGAAGAAAAACAAAATCAATCTAATAGTCAAAAGTTTGTTTTTAATTTAACTTAAAAAATAAGCCCACTTCCTCCACCCAAGTCGACACAACATAAGGCACTGTCACCGTAGGAGAGTTCTCCCATTGCAAAATAGTCCACTAGCAAACACTCTCTAGTCACAGCTGTGTATGTTAATGATAAACAGTACAAATATACAGCACTTAGAAAACTCAATCCAAAGTAAAGTAGTCATTAGTAAATGTACAGAAAAACAATAACTTTGTTTGACAGCATCATTGCATAAACTACTGTAACCACGTCTGTGTAGCAGGGAAGAGATGACAAACATGTTATATGCAATTAACAACACAGCAGCTGAAAACCAACATAACAAACACATTATGAGCTATGGAAAGCTTCTCACTACCGTCTTTTAATTTAATGAATTTCAACATCATTTTCCACTCAACACACACTTAACACTCTTTGACGCACAAGGGGGCCAACCTCACCCTTCCAATCAATGTAACACACGTCACCTCTTCACTCAGAATGATAGAAATAGGACACACAGAGAGTTTGCACTGCCACCTCCAATTAATTTATGTTAACCTTTACCCAGCAGATCACCTGATGGATATTTTTTCACTATTATTAGTGTGAACTCGTGCCAATCGAGTGTTTACCCCCAGAGTGATTAATTCTCCCTTCCTTTACTGGTGACCTTTAAAACTTGTCGGTCCCTGAGTTTTTTGGGTTTCTTTTTAATTCCATGGTACTGATTTAAAAAAAAAAAAGTGAATGAACTGCAGGAAAGTTACATAAAGTTGTTGCAGAGTGTAGTTCAGGATCTTTCAAATTAAAATAGTGACTCTGCAGAGATGTTTAATGTTAACTTTAAACTTCATAAAATGAGGTTTCAAATAGGGGCTGGGTAATCCATCAAGTCATTTAGATATTTAAGTATCTTTTAAAATAAGACACAAGGTAGAACAACATAATGTATATGGTTGGTGTTGATTGGTGAAAAATATGTATTATTTACAGTAAGAACCACTTAAAGTAATATGCTAATTGAACACAGATCATCTATTTGATGTGTCTAATTAACAAATAATCATTGGGTTTTTTTATGTTAGCAGAAAGAATATATCAGTGTCTTGTTTGAGGCCATGGCCACAGAAACGGAAGTTTTGAGACGCTGAGACTTATTGTGTTTCATCCTCTGTTTTAAAGTTGTGAGGTAAGTCCTGTGCACAAATGTATTGGTAACATATGTTAGAAACAGGTGGCTCGCAAGGAACAGAGCCTCCGCGCCTCACTTCAGCTAATTGTTTCAACAAATGTTGCAGACATATTAATGCAATTTAGACATAATGATCCCCTTTTTTGTTGAAACTATGACTGAAGGACAATAGTTTCTGTTCTTTATGATACATCAAATAATTAAAATGTAATGATTTTCACAATTTTAAAACATACTGTGTTAAAGGGTACAAAATTTACAACCTCACAACACAACGTTGCGAGTGGTTTCATAAAATGTAGGCATTTCAGCAAGACTTTGAGCCAGACATGAGATCTCTTTACTGGAATATCAGAACCCAGTGGTTTATAAAGGCACTTAGGAACAGTGGTTCTCAGCCTGTGGGTCAGCACCAAAGTTGAGTGTTGATGGTGGTTTCATTGAGTTGTGATTGTGTTCCTAGAAATCTTAAATTTGCAAAATGTCTAAGATGTACAGAAGCCCTGAGCAGATATATATATCTGTATTATTTTTATATTTAGCTTCACTTGCCATGATAAAAAGCCTTAAATAAATGTCTCTTTTATCCTGGAGATGTAATTTATCTCATTGTCTTTTGATAACAGAGCTGTCTTTTCCATGATGTGCTCGTTTTGCAAGAATTCTCGAGAACAACCCACATATTCTGGTTTTCACAGTAAAGGGAACAAAATAAAGTATATGCATACATTTTCTCCCAATGTTTCACTTTAAACGGGGATGGGAATTGTTAAGATTTTATTGATATGCCAATGCCATTATCAATCCTGCTTAAAGACCCTATTTTGTATCTAATCATGAATTGTTCCCTGTGAATATTCTATGTTGAAAAAAGTCAACCGACTCAGGTTTTCTGTATCAACAACATAAAACACATGGCATATTTGATGTTGTGCGGTGCGGTCAAATGTTTGGCATTGTGCTGTGTTTCCACCCATACTGAGCTGTTTGTGTCATTTTGTGCAAAATTAAGCCACAATATAAACTGATTGTGTCTCCTGACAGTCATAATGACATTCACAACTCCTTTATTGTAGTTCGTGCTGGCTGCCTCTCTCAAGAGGATGACATCATGGTTTTGGGGGGCAAGTGTAATAAAGAAAAAGGCGCTGATAAACGAATCATGAAACATTGAGTTGTCCCAGATTCTCAACTGTTTTTCAATCCCCATTCTTACTTATTGACCATGTCTGCTTGTCCAGACACTTGGATCAATCATTAATTTTGCTCCATATGAGGTCTGATTGGAAACATTTTTTTAATAGATTATTTAATTGGTTAAATTTATTTAGAAATTTGGGTTCTGAAGGTTGGGGTGGGTCTTGAGGCTAGATCATCTGAGAACCACTGCAATAACAAAAAGTTTTATGCCAGCAAGTAATGAGACACTAAACAAAAACATACCTCATTATATAGTGCTATGGTGCATGCGTATATTACTTAACAGCCTCTGATTGAGAACTATGGTTAAATAAGTCGAAGACTGACTTAAATGTAGAAAAATAGATGATATTGTTCTTTAAAACTCTTGAGCATAGAAATACACAAATACATTCAAATACATATAAATACTAACTGGTTAAAACTATATAGAGTCTACATTTTCCAAATAAACTATGTACCATAAGAGGTGCTCCTTTAAAATCTACAAGCAAATCTTCCTGCACATTTTGGATTAACACAATGCACAATGTGTTAAAAACAGATAAGTCTAAGAGATGTTGCCAGTGTGAGATAACAGCTATCAATACAGACTTAGTGTTCGACGGGACAGCTGTGTGCTTATCATTATCCCTCTGTTGTGACTCTAATCAAATAGAGGAAATCCTATGATTCATGATGTTTAATCGAAGAAGTTGCAAAATTTTGTTGCTGGTGGTGACGCATGACAAAAACTTAGTGTGTTTACTATGGACGAAGTTGATCACACCTGACTGTGACTGGGGGATTTAGATAAAGCATTTATGGGGTGTCTGTGTGGCAGGGTTGAGTATTCAAGCATGATCTCTTGTTCTCTTGATAAAGTCATTACTCCATTGATGGCAGCACACAAGTTCAGTCACTCAATCTTGTTGCATCACTCGGTCTCTCTAACCATCAGAGAGGAGAAAGAGGGCAAAGAGTGTGGTATGATTGTCATCCTGCATTTTTATAAGCAAAAAAAGCAACTTTTTGGCCTTCATCAGAGCTCCACACTTTTGAGTACAAAGTTTGAACAGATAGAAAAATGCTGCTTTAGTCTTGTTCTTCACCACAGAGCAAAAGTTCAGATGACTCCATAGTCCCTGAGAGACTTGATCAGCACCGTGTCCTTGACGTCACTGAACACCCTGCGTATGTTGTTGGTATCTGTGGCGCAGGTGAAGTGAGGGTACAGGGTCTTCCACTCCTCCCTCCTGTCCCGATTGACTGCCTGCTGCTCGTAGAGTTTACGGATGTAGTTCTTAGCATCCTCGGGGTCTTTCCTCTTACCTGTGACAGAGGTAAGAGGAACATGAGAGTTGGGAGAGGGCAACAAAATGGCTAAAGACTGGTCTGCAACCAGAGCTTAAAGAGCCCATATTTTGCCATACCTAAGTTCATAGGTTCAGTTCTGTGACAGTTAGAGTATGTACACAGTCGTTAATATTCAAAATACCTTCTAGTTTTTATGTACTGAGTACCCCTGATCCAGCTGTGCTCTCAGTCTGTCTGAGACAGTTAGGGCCTGATCTACTAAGATCCCAAATAATGAATACTAAATTGCGTGTGCAAACTAAAATATTTCACGTGCTATTAGTGGGTGTGTTCCGGGTGATCTACTATCCAATATTGTGTGTGCAATTGATAAACACACTGGTGAACTCCAGCAGAGACAACTCAGTGTTGCCAGAAGAAATGCGATTTTGAAGGCCATCTGTGAAAGCACACAGCTCAAAGCTGGCATTGCCGGATGATATGTCTCTACTATTTTTATTAACCAGAGGTTGCGGTAACCTCTTTCATTTTGACGGACAAGGTCATCACTTTTCCCTTATGCCATATTTTTATCTGTCATTTTTCATTTTCCTTTTTCTGATTTCAATTAAAGATAATCTAAATGACAGCATTCAGATAGTTACACAGTTTCATCACCAATAACCTCTCATGTGAAGAGTAATCTTACAGTTACGCATACACAGACTGAGCATTTAACATCCTTTAACTGAAAATCTGCTCAATCCATTTTTCAGCTCTGAGTGACAAACGGAGTGATTCTGGCAATGAAGGGGATCTTTTTTTTTTACTTAGGTCAAATGACCTCTTCCAGGATGTATTAAGAGCACAAAACAGAGAGGGTTTACTTTACGCGCGTGTCTGCATGAGTATGATGGCACACTGGATCGTGCCTTTTTTTACAGTCCATCATAATGACAGACAGCCTCCAAATCTTTATGTCATTCATCAAAAAGTTCAGTCAGTGACAGAAAATATTTGGTTAATGCTGTTTATGACAGTTCCAAACATGTTAACACGCACACGGAAGATTCTCTCTCTCCGTTCGTCAGCCCTCTGTGCATAACGCAGTGAAAATTTGCACCTGCCTTTCAAACATGCTAAATACAGTTGCAAAAACACAGTCAAAAACACACAATCAGTTTCAGGTTGATAAATCACAGTGCTAAATGATTACATTTGCATTTCGTCCTACCATTATTTTGTGCATTCTGATAATCTGAATGTATTCTGCATATTCAAACATGCTAAATGGATTGCGCATGCTATTCTGCTCATTTGACAGATGCAATCCTCAGTGCTCCCGGTTAGTAGATCAGCTTTGCATGCGGCTATCAAGTTTGCGCTTGTCTTTATACACGCAAACCTTTAGTACATCAGGCCCTTGGTTGGAGCTCCTGTCACTATAAGGCTCCTTCTCCACTTGGTCCCATAGACATTGAAACCCTGTTATTACCAAAACCATTAAGCTCAGAATTAAACAGAAAATCCATTGCAAGTATCCTATTTTCCTATCCTATTTTCAACTGAAATTGTTTTCATAAAAGGAAATTAATTTTGTTCCAAATGATCAATTACTAAATTAACAAACCAAATGTCTCAAAATGGAACAAATTATAGGATAGAAAGTCAAATTAAAACCAACAGCCTGTAAAAATAGCTCCAGTAACACAAATGTATGAGAAGTCCCAAAGCAGCATTAACAACAAACAGCATTTAACTAGAGCCAGGGTGGGAACTCTGCAGGTTTGTTTTTGAGGTTAAATTGACATTAAAGAGCTTGACTCTGTGTGAGTCATTATTTTACCCTGCTAATGCTGTTGGTAAAACACACACACCCATACTTACACAGGTAATTGCTCACAGTCACTAACTCCTACCCTGCACACGTACACACACTTCACAAATGTACCCTTGGAGGGGGTGGGGGCACAGAGCTTGCAGGAAGCAAAGTATATCTCTGTGGTTGCTATGGGTAACAAATAGAGAGTGGGCTGTGGTGGGGGGATGCAGGTGGTGGGAACTGTTAGGGCAATGCTCAGCAGCCTCTGACATTCACACGAGCAGATCTGCAGCCACATCATTAAGCACACCAAGTACCTGGAAGTGACTCATTTGACTCATTGTATGCTCGTGTGTGTGTGTGTTTGTGTGTAGATAAAGCTATTTAATCGAGCCATAATGGTTGTGGGCTTTGTGGGTGCCGGGAGAGCATCTCTAAACCTCAGAGTCAGTACTTTCATTACTTTTTACTTATGTCATTTCGAAAGTAAATGACATCTATCCTGGCAGAGGGATGTGATGAGATAGCTTAAAGCAAAAATTGAAGAGAAAAACATCACAGACCCTTTGCTCTCTGACATGATGAAGTCACACTGTGAAAGGAAAACACATCCTTGTGAGCATCGGGCTGATATTAAGGAAGGCAGAGGATCCACTCCCATGGTTTATTTCATATCAGTAAGAGCTGAACAATAAATCATTTTTACATCCCAACTGCAGCAAGTGTATGTGCAATATTCACATTGCAGGATAGTGCAGTGTCAGTCACATGACAGCCATCATGTGATGTTAGACAGAAACAAAAACAGCCAGTTTTCTTGTGTCCCTGACTGTGTAAGATAAAAGTTGTCTAATGTTACCTTAAATAGGCTTACTAAGAATTGATCACAGTGCAGGCAGAGTTTGTGTTTGTGTAAAAAGTCTGGAAATGTTACTTTAGTCAATTATTTCTCCTCTTTAATAAATCCAATTAGTATTGTATTTTATATCATTGGACAGCCTGATTAGTCACCTTTACAACAAGGTACGACTCATAAAAAATGTGTATTTGTGCAATTAGCAACACAGCTAAACGTGTGGGTAGCCCTCAAGAAAAATGTGCCAAAATCCCTTCTTCCCCGGGACGAAAGCCAACAGTTCCGCAGTGAATCAAGGGCAAGCGACTGGTCCTTTTGGGGGGTTTTCTGCCTGGGGTGGCTACTTTACCATGTGTCTTTGACTGCCCCAGTCTCAGTGGCTGAGACTCTACACTCTGCATACCTGAACACCAGCTTGTGATTGCAGGAGATGTAAGATTATTTGTTGGGCAATACAACGTCCCTAATAAAGACAGCAACCTCCTCATTTCATTAGACCAAATATATAGCTCAGCACAACCCTTGAACATTTGAATCTATCATAAGAGCTTTGATTGAGCTTGTTTAATTCATTGAATCACTCCCCTGCTAATCACGTCAGTCCAAAAAAAAACCCAAGTATATTATTTAAAACGAACAAATGAATAGATCCCTGTCTTACCTGTGAAGCTGGGGAAGTATTTCTGCAGGTCAGAGGCCTGTATTTTGTCAGCTAGGATGTCAGTCTTGTTAAGGAAGAGGATGATAGAGGTGCTGTGGAACCACGGAGAATGGATAGTTGTGTAAAACAAAGCCAGACTCTCGTGCATCCGGTTCTAAAGAAAAAGACAAAATCAGGTGTGAGCCACTGAAGCTGATAAAAATATTATAGAGCTGAAAATCTAAGGGGTGGTTTTCACTATAAGAGGGGGGAAGACAGGTACTTAGAGATGGCATAGAGGATTTGGATGACTAAGGATGAAGTGGTTCTTTAAAGAGAGGAGGGGGTTATTTAAAGGGGGGTTGTCTGGAGTACATGGGACCACAGCGGAGGTTAATGAATGTGTTGGCAGACGGAAAAGTGGCTGAGACAGATAAAGGTCTCAGTGACAGAATGAGGGAGAAAGAGGAGAGGGTGGGAGGGATTTTTGTGCAAGAGTGAAACCTGCTGGAGAATGGATGAAATGACTGCAGTGATCATGATAAGAAGTAAAAAAGAAGACATATGGATTCACTGATAGGTAGAAGTATAGAAGGTCTTTATCCAACACTTCACTGAAGCTGTAAACTATAAATCTTAGAGGTTAATGTGTGCTGTTGACTGCAATGCTTATTAGTGTAACAGCGTCCAGTAGTGTCTCAATGAGTAGAACAAATGGTTTAATATCTAAGAAGTTGCAGAGTTAAGTCTGGCTTGATTTTCTTCATTTTGTCAGCGACTACACTGTACTGCTCACGTACACAATCATAATAACCCAAATATACAGTGCATGACAGGGCTGAAGGACACTAGCAAAAATAACATAGCAACATTTTTGCTTTGTGCAAATTATATTACAGTTTCGTAATTGTTTTATGCCCAAAACTACATAAATGTGTGTTAAAATCTTAATGTGCAGTAATAAAAGTTTAATTAAACATTTACATCAAGATCATTCAACACATGCACACAGGAAACACATGCAGAGTCTGCATAAAGAGTGTTCACTACCCTGTCACTGGGCAGATATCAGACAGACTTTCACTAATAAGCAGCTATAAAAACTTAAAAAAAAAAAAAAAACAAGAGCTTTAGGTCTCCAGTAACCAAAACAGATGTGGCTGCATGAGGTGCTTTAGAAAACATGACTTACATCACATGTCCTGCAGTGTGACTATTTCAGCCCTGGTGCATGAGATAGTACTTGAGGTTTGTTGTCAATATTTACTCAATTCTTTTGGCTGAAGCAGATTTCTTAGATAAATCTGATAAACAGTTGGAACATCAACACATAAAAATACAATAACTTTCAACCAGAACTGAAAGCCTTTTGAATAATTGCCATGGGTATCTTTTAGACATCATTATAAGTCTACCTTGATTTCATTTATTTATTCATTCATTCTAAGCTGGAGGCGTCTTTCTTATTTTACTTTGTAATTCATTTTATTACTTCCTGGCCTCACAGTGGAGGTGACCTCAGGGTGGAACTTAGAGTAAAGGGGCCTGAGAGTTAAGGCCTACAGCAGTACCCTATTGTGCGAATATCTTGCAAAGACCAAAACATATCAGATATCAGCATAGATGTACTTTTTATTTTTATACTAAAATACATTTGGTCTTTGTGCATGTTGTTGCATTTATCTGTACATTCATTGGTTGCTCAGGTGAAAGTCCCTCATGACAGGTTTTTGTCATGTTTTCTTCATGCTTATGATATTTGACTTTGACAACCTGCATTGAGCAGGAAAAAGGGTCACATGAGGCCCCCTTGCCATCTGTTATGCACCCTGATACCAAGAAAAAGCTGACAGATTAAAAGAACCGTGGCTCAACTATTTGTCCCTCTTACATAGTTTTTATAAACATCCCTACAACATGACTCACTAGCTGTTGCAAACAAGGCCATTCAGTTTGAAAGGTATGGAAAACCCCCTATGTACAGATGGATAGATTTAAACCTTCTGAAAATTTTTAAACTATTATTTTGGTCCTTGGCTTGAGTTCAGCTGTCAATGGCCTTCATAGATTTGTTTTTTTGTAGTTACCTATAATGTGTTCAACTTAGTGACACATCAAGCAGGCTACTTTTAAAACAAAGAATTTGTAAACCAGACGGACACATTGTTAGAATTCCAGACAGACAAGTAAACACACAAACAATGTTGACTCACAATTGTTTCTCTCTCTTCCAAGACCTGGTCGTACTCGCTGAGGGATGCCAGAAAGATGAGAGAGGTGACGTTTTCAAAGCAGTGAATCCACTTCCGTCGCTCTGACTTCTGACCGCCCACGTCCACAATCCTGTCAGATAAAGGAATAAAGAGTTAAAAAAAGGGGTCTAAAAACTCTTTTACAGCCATTATACTTATTTGGTTTATCTGTGTGGATTCAGCAGTGAGCAAGACACACACACAAGACTGCTTACAATCTTAGGTCACTTGTTAAGGGAGCAGACAGCACCAAACTAGTAACAAGTAAGTCATCTTTCTTTGGTGTTATGTTTAACATATACAGTATCACATGATTACTGAGAGAACAGGCTGAGATAAACGTGAGCATGGTCACGTTGAGACCAGTGTTACGTGTTTTATTTTATTTAGCTGATATTTTAACATGGATAAATATATAAAATATCATTGCTACATAAAAATACAAAAACCTGATTAATGACTGCTTTAGTTTGAAGGGGGGCTATTTATGTTAAAATAAACACCAGTCTGGTCCCAACTGGGACAGTCCTTGCAGGCTTATGTCAAACCGATAGTGACCACCCTTGGAGTCAAAACAGACAGTGATTTTAAACTCGACAAGCAGATAAACTCTGTGGTAAAATCTAGTTTTTATCATTTGAGGCTTTTATCAAAAATTAAATCTGTTTTATCTTTTAATGATTTTGAGCGAGTGATTCATGCTTTTATTTCTACCCATTTGGACTACTGTAATGCACTCTATCCTGGCGTCAATCAGGCCTCCCTTGCTCGTGTACAGTTAGTCCAAAATGCAGCTGCTCGTCTTTTAACAGGAACCCACAAGCATGAACACATGCTAACCCCCAAACTCCACACAGAGTGAACGCGCCATGGTTTTGCCCTGACCGACAGGCTGGTGACATTGCCCACTGGAAGCGCCGTGGCGCGCACAACACCAACATCTGTACAAGCAGCAGCAAATTGGTTCAGTCAACAAGTTAGATTCATCCCTCTGACATGTTAAAGGGTGGCCACCTTAGTGTGATGGTTTTTATGGTGAAGGAATAGTCATGGATGCCTGTTGTGGGGAATCGAACTCGCAGCACGTCCTGCTCTGTGGGAATGTAATCCGGGGCAGAGATGCGGTCCAGATTGCTCATGTAGCTAAAAGAGAAAAAGTAAGAGAGTAAGTAGAAGTAAAAGTAGAGAGTTTTACAAGAGTGCTTGAAAAATTTTTATCATCACATCCAGCCTCATCAATGTAAAACAACCTGCAGTCACACAAGATTTACAGTCAAAGCAAAATAATCAAGAATAAAAGACAGGAGTGGAGTGAGTCCATATTAGTAAGTGCAGTGACTCCAGCGTTTACAGCTCCTGTTGATAGAAGCTGTCATTAGGTTATGTTGACTGCCTGTCTTATCGTGCACACACAGTGATGATGGAGCTGCTGGGTAAACACGGAGCAGAGCAGCTCTGGAAAAGAAATGAAAAGCAGAGATGGGCTGAGGCCAGTTTAGCTCTCAGAATGTTTAAAGTGAAGCTCACAGCTGCAGTCTTTTGAAATTACATAATGAAGTTTAGTTTGATAAATAATGGTTGACAGCCTAAGAGACATTTGGCTGTTGTCCACAAATACTCTTTGATGAACTGGTGGTTTCATCCTGAGTGGCTAAAAAAATGGGAATAAAACATTCGTGCTGCAGCCCCCTCCAGTGGTCTCAGATGAGAACACAAATGAAAACAGTAGATTCTGAATAGTGCTCGGCAATTAAGCAAGTATCAATTACTTGTTTGGCTTCCAAAATTAACAATGACTACATCACATTTGTATTCAATTAGTCATAATTTTTCACTAATTTGTTTTCTATTTATGTAAATAATTAAAAGTGTAAAGTCTGATAGTGTGTAGATTTAGATGTAAGATCAATTTATAATCAGATGTAATAATTATGATCTCAATATCAATCAAATAATGGTGATCATGATTTTGTTGACAAAAATGTCATGGGTGAGATAACCAAGTCATAAAAAAAATAAACACTGGTAATAGTATAAACAATCTAATAAAATAAAAAAAAACCCAATAAAGCACATGGTTTTAGGGCGTTAAGATTCAATGAGCTTTACTTTACTTGGAAGAGAGAAAATACAGATTTATTATGCAGATTTTTAATCTAATAAGTACACAGCGCTTCTCATGTTTCCCTTTTTTCTTTTTTTCATAAATATTGTCCTGTGGAGTTGCTGCATCGATGATGTTGTGCTATGGGCATATCTGAAAGTTAGCATAGTGTAGGTTCCATCAACATAAAGCCTTTGGGTTTTCCCCATAAGGCTTTTGGATTATTGCTGAGAAAAATCTCTGGAGCAAAAGCTACAGTATGACATGTAAATGTTTTATTCACCAAGAGAGCCTTCATGAATGAATGGTAGTTTCATATTTTTAAGCTTAAACAAAATCAGCAAAATTGGGAAATTTAAGTTATGCTACGAAGGAGCTATACCACAGCCAACTGAGCCCGGCGACACCCCCATCAGTCTGATCAGAGATCTTCAGTGTGATGATGTTTTTTGTCCCTGACTGACTCTGCACACATATTTTCAAACAGGGTGAGAAAAAATGAAGGCCATTTTTTACACTGTAGTACATGTTTTTGTCCCGCTGTTCTCTGAAACAGCCCTCCACAATGCCCTCTCTTTATATTGCTTCTTTAACTATTAAAATATTTCATAAAGATCTCTTACACTAAAGTTTCCTCTAAGCTGGATACCCCTGCTCTGCACTCACATGGAGGAACGGAGTTGGTACAGACTGCATTTTTTATAGCACGTGCTGCAGAAAATGCTGTAAAATGTTACATGAAACAAGAGGATATACAAAAATATTGATTAAAAAATAAAAAACTCTAACAAAGTTGTGTGTTTTGCAAACTCCACACAGAAAGGCCCTGTCTGACTCTGGGAGTGGCATCAGCCCCACCTGTTGCAACAGTGCAGCACAAATGAAGGGACCTGTGGCTAAAATGCTACTTAATGTCTAGCACTAAGGACTCATTAAAAAACTTCAATAGACAGCCATTGTTTTGTTGTCTCTTCCTGTAAATTTTGGTACAACAGTCAAGTGTAATGTGAACAATTCAACCAAATTAGGACCACATGTTCTTCTGTTATTTGTTAGCTGGGCCATGGGAAATTTCACAGCTCGACAAAGTAACCAATGAATGGAAAAATGATGATTAGATTAAACGTTATTTGGCCTAGTTTTGTAATTTCAATGTTTTAACAACCTCTGAACCCACTAAGATTTAAGATGCATTCTCTGTCTTTCATAAAAAAAGTGTCTATCTCACATTCCTGTATCATGATTTCATCTTTGACAGTTTTTACAGATTTTTATGATGTGATAGCTCTGATTCTCTGTCCAGACAGAGGGTGTACCCGCAACACAGATACTCACTACTCTGTAGAGTCTAGGAGCTGGTACTCGCAGCGGCGGCCATAACAGACACGGATGCCCGAGTCTGCCCAGAGACGGCGGATTGCATCAATGTAGCCCCGCTCCAGCTGAGTGATCTGCACTATGTTTACATCCTGTAGCCACTTGGCATAGATCTGAAAGGCAGAGGGAGGTTGTTCAGGATTTTGCGATATAGATTTTTTACTGAATGATGAAACCTGATAGTGGACATCTTTAAACTTAAGGGGTTAAAAGCAGTTACTTTTACATTATTGCAAGTGACAATAAAAGTAAATTATTGTTTACCTGTACTTTTTTGAGCATTTTCTCAAACAGTGATTTCACTTTAATATTTCAGACAACTTAAATATTACTACTAAAATACAACTGAAATATTTAAAATAGCAATAGAGCATAGGTTGCATCAGGGCCATTGCTCCAAACTCATCACTTTGTGCAGCTTTTTTTACCTGTGGAATTTGAGGAGTGAGGAGATGGAATCACTGTGGGGTTGAAAGCAAGAACACAGTATTTGTGGGGACGGTACATTTTTTTAGGAGTGTAAATCTATGCTTTCAAGCCAATACAGCCCTCTATATTGGATTGAAAATCGAGAAGCAACCATGTAGATGCCTCTGTTCTTCTTTTTTGAGGCAAAAATAGGAAAGGTAAGTAGGGTATTTTTTCATTCACAGACTGCTTTATTGAAGAAAACTAACCAACCAATTTTGTGAAATGCACAATCAGTGTCTTACAAATACAGAAGTAGTTTTTAAAGGACTCTGACGGATTTCCTTCCCACGTTACCTGAACATTAATGATTTGAAACTCTTGGTTCCCATTTATAGACTTGAACATGCTGCGCATGGGCAAGGCATTTGAGGCCTCTTGTTTAATAAGGGTAAAATCCCACTACTGTCCTTACAACTGCATTGACCTGCATTTGTCTGCTTGTGCACTTTAAAGTCTTTGTTTTGGTTGAGTTCAGTGTGGATGTGGATCTACCTCATTCTCTGGGTTGGAGTAGGGGATTTTGAGAGTGGTCATGGCTCCTGTCATGGCCTTCATGGCAGTGAAAATGTTCTGAAAGATGCATTTGGCGAATGCCCTCCTCTCCTCTTCTGAGAATCCTCGTCCATGGATAATCCTCATCTGCCGGATGAAGGTGGTTTTCCCACTCTCACCAGTCCCTAGGGCAAAAGTTTGGAAATATAATCATAAGATCCTCTATCAAGAGGGTGTATGAGTAGTGCCAGCCCACTAGATGAAGTCCGCTGCTTTTGAACTCTCTATTTTGCTGATTTAGACATGAATTAACTTCAGGTACTTTAGCAAAGTTTGAACAGATGGAGCTCAGGAAAACAAACATCTCTCAACTAAGAATGAAACTGAGAATGAAATAGTATTTTAGTCCGCTGTGGACACCCAGGAAAATTGTCCATCTGAAATGAAGAAACAAATAAATAAAAAATAAATGCAAAGTTTTCTTTAAAGTGGCTTGTTGTTTTAGCATCTTTGTTGTCCTTCTTGTCTTGGATTAAATGCTTAATCTAGGGCTTGGTGGTCTGGCCTAAAAACATGTTTGTTTTTTTTTCATTTCACATCAAACCATCACAACATTATCAAAAATACTAAATGTGCCATACGGGCAAATGAAGAGATTACCAGTATTGATATCGGTAAAACTAAGAACAAAATTTCATTATATGCCGATGATATGATTTTATATTTAACCAACCCTGAGAGTTCAATCCCAGCGGTGTCTTGGGCTCAAAATAGCTTCAAATACTTGGGGGTTAATGTGTCTTCAATACTTAAGGACCTATACCATCTAAACTATGCCCTACTTTTCCAAAATGTTAAGGAAGAATTAGAACATTGGAATATGCTCCCCATTTCATTTCTTGGACGAATTAATGTAATTAAAATGAATGTGTTACCACGTTTCAGTTATCTGTTCCAGTCATTGCCTTGCTACCTGGATAAAGTGTTCTTTGAATCTATAAATAAAATACTGACCTCCTTCATTTGGAAGAACTCTCTACTTAGAATAGCCTTTAAAACGTTGACCAAGTCTAGAGAGAAAGGGGGACTGGGATTGCCAGATTTGCAGATGTATTACTGGGCCGCTCAGTCAAAGAGCTTGATTAGTTGGCTACATAAACGCAACAATGCCTACTGGATTGATATAGAAGAAGAACTTTGTTCTCCAATTTCCATAACCTCATTACCATTTATAAACAATATAAATGCACTATATCAGATAACAAGAACCTATGTAGTCCACAACACTCTTCGTGTTTGGCAAGACATAAAAAAGTTTTGTGGAACTTTTGATAAAATTTCCGGACTTGCCCCTCTGTCTTCCAACCCAGATTTGCCACCGTCAATTGGAAAATTCTTGCTCTCAAAGTGGAAGGAGAAAGGTATAAATCAGCTCCAACACTTATTTACAGAGGGCTCATTAAAATCCTTTACAGATTTAAGGACAGAATTTGATATTCCAAAACAGGATTTTTATAAATACCTACAAGTTCGCCATTTAATTAATTAAGGGGAAGGGCGACTGTTTTTGGGGCTGACAAGTCTGGAGGAGATTTTGATCAAGTCCACATCACTAAAAGGGAAAGTATCTGTAATCTATAATGCATTGTTGGAACACCACAGCTCTTCTATGACCTCACTTAGGAATATACGGCAGAAAGACCTAGGAAATGATTTTGGCGATGACCAATGGGATACTATATGTCGAAATGTTTTTACCTCCCTCTCCTGTAATAAAATAATTGAACAGAATTATAAGTTCATGCACAGGGTGTATCTTACCCCACTTCGATTAAGTAAGATGTTTCCTAACTCATCCCCTAGATGTCATCGTTGTAAATCATACATGCATATTTTTTGGGAATGTAGAAAATTAAAGTATTTCTGGAAAGCTGTACATGATTTGACTGTTAAGGTTGTGGGAATCCCCCTGGATAGTATATCAACACGCTATCTTTTTGGTGTGGAACTGGACAAGACACTGGACTCCATAAACATGAAGAGGATCAGTATAATATCCTACATCGCAAAGAAATGCATTTTACTTAACTGGAACCAGCAAAGACCCCCAATGTTTACTTTGTTTAAGCAAATTTTGAATGAAACTTTAAGACTGGAACAACGCACTTACACCCTAAAAAATAAAGGGGACGCCTTTTTGAGAATATGGGAACCGTTTATGGACCTCTGACAAGGTTTAGACAGGGAAGGCTTGGTTTTCATGAACAAGAGACATATGAACCGTGACCATGGTCTGATTTTATGTCATTTTATTTTATTTGCTTATTTTATTATTATTATTATTATGTATCTTACTTATTATTATTATTATTATTTATTTATTATTTTTTTTCCTTCGTATGTCATTTTAATTTATTTTATTAATATTTGATATGCTGATTTTGTGGTTGTTTTTGTCTTTTTTTGCTCTTGTTCTCCCTCTGTTCTGTTCTAAATGTTGTAAAATGTTAAAATAAATAAATAGATAATTGAAAAAATATATATGCTAAATGTTGACTCATTTTGTTTTTCTGCATTAAAAATACCTAGAAATGTATGCTCTGTTTAATGTGTAATATTTAAGTAATCCAAATAACTGTTTTAAGAACTAAAATACAGGTTGTCAACTTGTCTTAAGGAGAGCACTATGTAGTTCGAGGAGGGTCAGTTTTTTACATGAACTTAGCAAAGGACTAATGTTTCGACGCGTGACTCTGATGATGGTGCAGGGCATGTCAAAACAATAGTCCTTTGCACCTGAATAAATATCCAAAGTAACTCGTGTGCATCAGTTGTTTCTTCAGAATTGCCCTTCTATTTGGGAATCCACTGTAGTGTTCATTTTTCACATGGTTTGGTCCTGTTCTGAGAGCACTGACCTCCATCTGTAGAGGGGCTAAAGTGCAAGAGAGTCCTACCTGATCTGATTGTTATTGTTACCTCCGGCAAGGAGGTTATATTTCTGCCTGTGTTTGTCCATTTGTCTGTCTGCCTGTCTGTCCATCCATCTGTGAGCAAGATGATTTAAAAAGTTCTGAACAGATTTTTATGAAATATTCTGGTAATGCTGGTCATGGCACAAGGAAGAAGTGATTACATTTTGGAGGTGATCCAAATCTGGATTCAGGAATTTTGTGAAGGATTTGTGTCTTAGCGAGCTTTTTCATTATTTGAGCACTTTTAGTTATCATTTACATCATTTTCATTTTATTACTATCATTATTACTACTATTCTTGATTGTCTTGTGGGATGTTGTATTTTGTATAAAGACATCACACTTACTTTCACATAGCTTCATAATCGGTAATGTTTTATATTCTCACAAGAGCTTAAACAAAGGAACACTTGTGTATAAACTGAAATGGCATTTTGAAATGTTTTATGAAAAAAAAAAAAAAAAACATTTGACACTTTTCAGCTCTGGGCCAAATTCTCTAAGAATAACGTGCAGATTCAACACACAGTTTCAAAAACTGTGCATCATTCCCTACTCCTGTCTGCTCTGTCCTAAGAGCTAAAACATAAAGCAAGTAGCACTGCCAACATAAAGGTTGAAATTATTTTTGCAAAGTGTGACTTTTGCTTTTTTTTAAGAGAGATTATGTTTGTTGCTGGTTTTTGTCCGTCTGTCTGTCTGTCAGTCTGAGTGCAAGATAATTCTAAAACTTCTTAATGGATTTTGATGAAATTTTCAGTGAACACTCGTCACGGCGCAAGGAGGAAGTAAACCATTTTGGTGGGGATCCGAATTCAGATGTGGATACAGGGATTTCCTTTTAAGGATCGGTTAACATGGCGAAACGAGGCAGTTTTACACATTTTCGATAATAACTCGGCTTACTATGTCAGAAATGCCGTGGCAGAGGTTTGTCCTCACAGGGCACTTCAAGTTAATGTCTGCGTTGAGTTTGTAAATTTGGACATGAATAATACTGGATGTTATTAAAGAGTAAATGTAGTGGGTTTCTAGAGGTTTGCACATAGACAACTGACATCTGAGTCTTACTATCAATGTGTAAGTATTTAGTACATTTTATTTTTGTTTTTATGAATTACTATTTTCAGATACTGTGATAATGAAGATTCACATTATTTAATTCCAAAATCAAACACATTAATACATTTGGTTTTTTTTGACTGTGGCTAAAAACCACAGAACCACTACAGAATAAATGTAAATAAATGGATCGAAGTTGAACTGGGATTCTCTCCAATAATGACATAAAAAAACCCTAACAGTTTTCCACGTGTCTCCTCAAGTGGTGAGCTGGTTGCTCACCAGGATTGGATTGCTGATTTTATTGACGGTCCAGTTCTCCTGTATAAACATTTGTTTTGTCAGTCTTAACAGAGAAAGAGGAAGTTAGATGGGGCAATAATTCAGATCATTGTTTACAGGCCCTCTGTACTTGGACATGGTTTCCAGTGGGGTGTTACTCAGCAAAGACTCTCAGCCCATAACATCTAAAGTACCTATTTGTATTATTTCACTGCTTACAAAAGGCACTCTTGATAAATACTCGGCACGTGTAGAACTGTGACTCCGCCTTTTTACTTTGCATTGTAGTAATATGTTTTATTTTTTCAGCATGTGGCAATACTGGAGTTTTTCAGACTGAGCTGCCTATCTCCAAAATAATAGATCAGCGCAGAAAAAGGCTGGAAAAATGTCAAGCACTACTTGATTGACAATTTTTAAAATGGACAGTTAATGAAAAACATTTTAAATAGTTATACTATAAGCTATTCACTTTTACAATAGTTAAGCTTTTTGATTGTAAAAGCTTTAAAAATGTGAGATTTTGTTTTTGGCTCTTGGCTTGCAGACAAAAAACCCCCCATCAAAATCTATGGAGATGTACATTGACAAGAATCTAGGGATAAGATACATATTGCGGTGCTGAGGTGATTAAATTTTTATCAATAGTTTAATTTTTTGTCTTTGTATTTAAGAGTCCATAATATTGTATGCATAATATACAAAATATAGTTTTGAATCAGTGTCTTCATATAAAGCATGGCCCCTGCTAAACAGATAACCTTTATTGTCTATCCTACCGGTAAAAATAACAAATCAATATAAAACAACACCAGTATTTCCAACAATTACTAAATATTATTTAAATCACACCCTATTTTCTCAACTCTTCTAGGGTATGTTTTCATTTGAGATACTAAATGTGATTTAAATACAGTTCACCACTGTAGCAATTGTGTTTAAAAAAACTTCTACTTTATGTCACGACTGAGTAACTACATCAGTGTTACATGGGATATTAAATCCAACAGTTCAATCATCAAAAATTTCCCACAGTGCAAACTAAATCTTTCTGTAGTTTCTGTTTTAATAAAATGCACAGCAGGAGTATTTTTGATGTTGGTTACAGAGAGTCTTTGACCACAGGGTTTCCCACAGCACCTCATAAAAGTTAAGACAGTCACCTTAACAATATGCCCCCTCCACCTTTAATGGCAATGAAAAAGAAAAAAATATAAAGCTAGACAGAAGATACTGCGCACTTGCTGTTTGCTATGTGGATACACTATGGCTTTCACTCACCCCCAAAGTTAGTCAGCATGTTGGCAGTAAATGAGGTGCTGTATCCACGACCAGTAGGGTCAGACAGGGGATTTGACAGGGTCAGCACAGTACCAGAATAAATACAGGAGATTAGCTGATAAATCGAGTCCACAAATCTCCACATCTAAACAATGTGTTACTATGACAGCACAGGAACAAACTCCTCTTCTAAACCAGCAGATGAAAGATAAAAACTGCTTTAGAAGTCATGAAAACCAACAGAAAAATGTTTAGTGTTTCAGTTCAACCAGTTCAAAAATAGTTAAAAATGACATTTTATTAGTTCATATTGTGAACATTTGTTTTGTGCAGTAGTTCAGACTCCTAGCACAAAGTGGCAGTAGACATTAAGTCATTTGTCTTTCCCTCTCTCCTTTACATGTATTATTATTAACTCTGTCACTTTAATCCATAATAAAGTTTATCAGTTTTGCAGGGACTATGCTGATTTTTTTCCTGATTTTCCTAATGCCTGTATGTTTTATGTTTTATCATAATCTGGTGTGCTGATGCCTGCTGCAAAACACATTTCCCACGAGATAATAATAAAGTTGAAGTTGCTACATATAGATAACACTGTATTAGAAACTGTAGGATATTATGTCTCTTAAATTGTGGTTTCCCAAACAACAAACATAAAAAAGGCAGTAAGAGAAATACACCTACATCACCCTGCTAATGGTCAGCAGTGCATGGTAATCGATTATTTGCCAATATCTGATACGTCAATATTTATGAACTCTCTTTCACTGATACCTATATTGATTTTTTTCATCAAGAGCACAAAGTCTTCACTATACAGAAATGGATTACTTTCAGCGCGACAGTTTGTGTATTTGTGTAAGGAACAATTGTAAAACGAGAAAAACAACATTTCACTCTTGAAAAAATCAAACTCTTGATTTTTAAATGTACCCAGGCTGTGACCATAAGGTAAAGCATCATGGTACAATTGTGTATTCGGCCGATATTCAGATTTATGGAATATATATATGGTTGATATGTATAGTATAGACAATACATTGGCAGTATATATTTGTGAAAACTTCAGTACCAGCCGATACTGATATTCAAATATCCGCAGATACCAATATTGCTTTGATAACATTGTGCATCTCTGCTAATATGGGGTGATATATCATCACCCCATATTGTGATAATATGTGCCCTAACACACACTCCTCCTGTAAATTGGAACCTTTGACTTCTTGTGCGACTGTGTTTCAATTAGCTGAGTTTCTAAAGCTCTGTTTTTTAACTACATGGTACTGATCACTATATTTGAAACAAAATTACAGAGCAGGTATATCTCCAGACCTTTGAAAAAGCAGATCTGTTTCAAAATATTTGAATACACCTTTTTAATTGGAGCACAGCGAGTAATAACAGTCAGACTGTAGTTGTTTAATCTTTTTCTTTTCAAAAACAGTTATCTGTGTTTGCAAATGAACATTATATTAAACCCTACAGCCACCACCACCTTAACAAGCCATTTTCCTGCAAGAAAAACTAACCACTACTTCTCACTATTGTTTTTTTTTCTGACCAACAATAAAAAATGTTGTAAGCTTAATACTTCATTTGCAAAATTTAAGCCATGATGACAAGAATAAAATCATTTTAACTGCAAGGATCAAATCTATTTGGATGAGTTCTTGGGTGAGGCATGATAAAGAAAAAAAATAAAAGGGCTGGCAAATTAATCAACATTCAAGTTTAAGCCGGCAAAAACATAACCTCCTTGGCGGAGGTAATTATAAAAGCTGAATAATCTTGATTAAAAGACTACCGTGCCACAGGATGTTGCACTTATTTCATCTTCTTGCGACCTTTTATTATTATTTCCAGGTATTTTTTCACATATATCTTTATTTATTGTTTGGTCATTAATGTGGTGTTAGTTGAGAACTAGTGTTTTATGATGGTGATGTCAACGTCTACCAATTCAGTTGTGATTACTGTTTTGCCATAATTAAGGAGCCCTAAAAGAAAGACAATCATTTTAAAGTTTACACTTGAGACAAATGTCCAATTGATGAGAAGCAAGTAGAAATGTTTAGATTACAGTCAAAATATCAAGAATAAAGATCAAATACAATTTTGGGAGTTAAAGTAAAATGATCAAAAACAACAAATTCAACTTAAGTCTTGACATTTTTACTTTATTCTCGAAACTGAGTATCCAATGTATTCCCAAAGTTTGACTTGTTCCTTAAAGTGTTGAGTAAAAAACACATCTTTATCTCCTCATATTAGGCTGTCTTTCTGCTTGTCCATCCACTCCTCTGTAGATCTGGAAGTGTTTTAAGATGCTGTATATGTAAATTCTTTTTTAATTAATTTCTTTGGAATTATTTTCTTTTTATTGTCTTTATAATTGAAGTTTTATGTGCATTCTTCAAGTTTTCACACCAGATATACTTGTTGCCTACCTCACAACCTCACTGAAACTACAGTGATCAAACCAGCTGTGAAGTATGCCTGGTGTCACTGTGGTTTTCAGGTATTACCAATCCCAATCAGGCTCATTCTTTACATTCTCACACAGTGACACATGGTTTACATAGCTTTCTTTCGTGGCTGTAGGCTACCAAACAGGCCAAGCAGTTCAAATCAGTATGCAGGGCGTTTCTTCCTTGATTTCATAGTAAACCAAAGATGATGTTTAACCTTTTTAGTTTGCTTGATTAATAGTTTCAGCGTCATATCACCACCATGATACTTTAACAAACAGATGTGTAAGAGTCAGTGTGTGTGTCAGTGTGTGTGTTAGTGTGTGTGTGCAGTCACTGACCCAGCAGGAGGATTTTGATTTCCCTTTTCTCCTTTTGCTTCTGCTGCTTGAGGATCCTCTGGATTTCTTTATCCACAGCGATGGTCCTCTTTTCCTCCTCAGACAGACAACACAGACATGTGCGGCGACACACCTGCCAGCAGCCCGCCATGACCACAGAACCACTGCAATGACACTGTTAATGAATAATCCGCTGTTATAAGATGATAAACACCGACAATAAAGTTGAGAAGTTGCCTAGAGGCCACTTGATTCCCATTTTTCTCTGGTTGATTAAACCTGCCACACACCTGGTTCCCTGGATATTTTTAACTAAACATACACAGTATATGTTAATAATAAGAACATTTGTAATTACAATATAAAAGCACTTTTACTGTCTCATGTGCTTTTATATTTATAGCCCCTCTCCTCACTCAAAGTGGTTAGTGAGCCAATTTCCCATATAATAAACAGTCACGCCAAAACTGCAACCCTCCATTTTCAGGTTTTTGACCAATGGCACTGTTTATTTTTCTTTTCAGTGAAACATTGCTTTGGTCACCATCAGCATTGGTGAGAAGGGATGGCAATTTATACGATTTTAATGATAACAATGCCATTAATGACTCCGCTTATTGATCCAATTCTTTGCTAATTCCTGCTGATTTTCTGCTTGGGCAAAAGCTGGCTACACAGGTTTTCAGTGGCAACAATGTCAAACATGTGTCACTCCTGAAATTTAACGCCGCTCTGCAAAGCTAGATGCTTCTGTGATACAGTGTGCTGGTGTTTCCACTACCTGAAATTTGAACAGTAAGCATCTTTTTGTCAAAAATAAAGTCACCATTTTGGCCACTTCTGGCCCCTGTCAGTTACAATTTTTGACTGCTTTGTTATCATTTTTGCTGACTGCCTCTGATGAAAGTTTTTTTTAAGGCATGCAAAACAAAATGTAAGGCATTGATAAAGGAACTGGAGCAAAAAGGAGGCAAAAATATAAATGATATTGATTCCTTGAGGAAGTTGTTATTAGTGTTCAACAAGAGTTGATTTTCTATTTATATCCCTATTGGTGAGTGAGTTATATAACTTAAAACTTGTTAAATGTATAAAAAAAAGAGTAAACAATCATGATGAGACAAGATTCATTCATTAATTACTGCAGTGTTCTGTAATTTGCTGAAAAGTAGCCATTTCCAAGAAAAGTTTTTGGTGTGACAGTAAAAATGTAAATAAAACTGTGCAAAACATGGAGAGGGCATGCCACAAATCTGCAATGCAAATGGCAGTTATTTTCAGCATTTTCATTATAATTCTTGAGTACTGGTAGGGGCAGGAATTCAGAAGCAGTTCCAACTAATATGAGGAACAAAAATAATTTGTCTTTATTCTTAACAACTTCCGTATATCAAGTCTTTCCACTTGGCTTCTGAGTCAGTGATGTCACCCTCAGGTGAGCAGCAGTCAGAGCAAATGACAGCAGGGAGTTCAGGAAATAATCAAGGAGGACACATGACAGAAGCAGTCAGAATTGTGTTTTTTGATTAAATGAATAACAACAAAAAGACAATAACGTTTAATGTTGGTGGACATGTGATTTCAAGCGAGGGTAGCAACGTCAGTGGTATACTGAAGCATTTTTCATAGTACACAAAAGGGCCAAACAAAGCTCTATCATCATACCACCTTCAGACCCTCACATTATTCTGCTAGGATGGGACAATAAGTCAATCAATCTTATATTTGGTGAACAAGTAGAATAAATTATGGCAATTGTATCAATAAAACCCTATCAATTCTCATCCCTAATTTATATATATATATATATATATATATATATATATATATATATATATATATATATATATATTTATATATGTGTGTGTGTGTATATGTATGTATGTATGTATGTATGTATATATATATATATATATATATATAGATAGATAGATAGATAGATAGATGGATATACTGATATATTGATATTCAATTTAAATAAACCTTAACAAAGTGTAAATCGACTGCTAGCTTACATTTGCTTGCATTCTTTGTTTAGCTTGATAAATAAAGCTTTACTTTTTGCATTTCTGTTTTAAAACATGAATGCTGACTTCTGACAAGCAACTCTTCTGACCTTAATAATGATGCCCTTCTTTGACAAAAGGCCTTATTGTATTCTCTGTTTTATCTGTGCTGCTTTATTAGTATTTTTTTAATCAGTTAAACAACTTTGATTTGAAATTTCAAAGGGATGCACAATATTTTTGGACCAATATTGGAATCGTCAGATATTTGCCTAAAAAGCTGATTATCGGTATTGGCAGAAATGAAATGTTGTGCCAGTACTTACACACGATAATTTGACCATTGGAATTGTCCATTAAAATTCTATTTATTGGCTGTAATATTGGCAAAAAATACAATGTACCATGATTGCTTACCTCATCATCATGCAATGTTCACTTTTGTAAATCCAAAGTGTAATTTTATTGAAGAATAAAATGTTATTTTTATTGCCTCACATCTGTTTAACTAAAAACAGACTGTGATTATGGGAGAAACAGGTCTATTTAAGTTAAGAGGAGACTTTGCGCTCTTGACACAAAATATTAGTATCAAAATCGGTATTGGCAACAACGACTTTAATATGGCCAACTTTAATTTTTCAATTCATGACTGTATTATTTGATATGTCTTCCCCTTTTCTTTATGTTTATATCATTTATTGCATTTTGTAGGCTTGACTGTTTTGTGAAGCACTCTGTAATAGTAATGTTTACAGCCTTTGATAAAGATTTATTATTATTATTATCATTATTAGCAGTAGTAGTAGTAATACTCATAGTATCATGTGAGGATGGATATTTATTATTTGCATTAGTTAAGTGACTGTAACTGAGTACCTTTATTATGTACTTTAATTTTTTTGAGCAGCTTATTAAAGCAGAACTTTAACTTTCAAATGTTTTCTGAAATGTATTGAGCTATTGTGAGTCGCATTTCTCATGGTATCTGAGAACTAGAATTAAAAGCAAAATCGATGAAAGTTTTCAGTCACATAGTATCACAGGAAAATTAATTACAGGACAGTGGCAGGAAAAAGATGTATTAAGTTAGTGGAGTGCTGTCCTGCGCTTCATTTTTCTACAAGATTTTGTGAGGATTCAGCACTAACAAAAAAGACTGAAGGTGATTAAGTTTGAATGCACTGCAATCAACTAGTATCGTCATGATATCAAAAATGTGACTTTAAACAAATACCATGCTTAATATCAAAATCTAAAAAATAAAACAGTATTTGAAACAAAAGTGATACTGTTCAAAACTCACGACTGAAAGATTAAAAATATCATTTCCCCAAGGGTTGGTTTCATTTTGGAACTTCAAGTTTACTAACTTCAATAAGTGTAAAAACCAGGATGTCTTGGTCACCTTTTTTAGCCCACGATCCCGATCTGATTTTAAATCATGTGTATCTGCTGATTCTGAGTCCCAATCCAATATTTACATTTACTTAGACAACACAGCTGTTCACTGTTTTTTGTCTGTTTTTTGTCAGTCTGTTCAACAATTGCTGTGAGAAGATCAGTATTAATTCCAATTCCCAGTCATTTAAAACCTGCTCATATTGGTCTCGAAATGATATTTTTACTGATACCAATACAGTATTTGGACATCCCTGGTAAAAATCATATAAGTTCTGTGATATCTAACACAATAAATTGTTTATCTTTACTTCTGTCTGGCATTCTTTCATTATTTGGTCAAATATATGATATTATCCAAAACTACGGCCTAGAAGAAGTATATATATATATATATATATATATATATATATATATACATATATATAGTACATTTAACGAATTGTTAAATGTACTATACCCTTTACTTCTTTACTTATACTTGAGTACACTAAGTGTGTACTCTTTCCGACACTGTAATTGTCTAATCATACTGTCTGATTGATATAGCCCTATAATTTAAAACAATTAGCATTTTAGCAATAGGAAAATAATGATGCGGCCCTCTTGGTAGCCAAAGTGTCCATCTCAGGGAACATCAGACTTCAGTTCAGTCTGTGTCCAACTCCACACAAAAGCTTTGGGACGCTTTTCTTTAGACTTTGATTAAACTGTAAAAGTAACTGCAGTTTTTATAAGCTGTTGTACAGGTAAGCACAAGTTCATCGTGTGTTTAAAAGTACCAAATGAAAACAGAAAGAGCTCCTTACCTCAGACCAGTCCGTCAGCGTCCCAGTAAACCAGTTCTGATCGCAGCTCTCGGTCCATGTCCCGCCGTGCCCCCCTCTTTCCACAATACACCTGCGGCTCACAGCGACTAGCTCCTGACGCTACAGCACACAAACAGCTTCATTAACCCACTGACACCGACCTCAAACACTTTTACTGCTCTTCTTTATTTTTTTCTGTTCATACGAAACAAAGCAGTAGCTCGGGAGACTCCGCCGCGCCTTCAGACGGAGGAATGTGCTGCTCTCAAACTCGCGCAGGAACGCGCTCCAGGCGAGGCACGCACAGCAGCGCACCGAGAGCCGGAAATACAACCACGCCAGTACAAAATAAAAGCATAATTCTGCTGTTTTACAGGACGGGGGTTTGAATAAATGAAACTAATGTTGTTGGACTTTGCATTTGTGAGAATTTATATTTAGCCCCGAGGGCTGGGTCTAATATCAGTCACACTCAAAACGCCAGGTACAACAATGTGCTTAAAAGCTATAAAAAATATTATACATAAACATCACATTCTACTTTCACTGCGCTATTTTTCAACTGCCTCTGATCCAATTATTGATATCAAAAACGAATTTATTTGAAAAGATTTTAACCCTTCTAATGCCAGGTTTTTGCCATGATGCCACCATGTTTTCAGATTAAAGAAAAAGCAGGGAAACTTAATTATACTTAAATCCTGGGATATATCAATGATTAGCAGCAACACTGATTTTTATGCATTTTTATTTTCGGTGCAGTGTCAAATACTCACAATCATAACACTAAGTTTAAAAAATGTAATGTCAAAGGGGATATCCAAGGAGAAAAAAAGGTTGGGAATCACTGCAATCAAATATAATTTTATTGTCTCTATTTACTGCTTATAAGTGGGTAATTACTTTTAATGGGTGCAGAGCTGTTATAAGCAAAAAAAAAAAAAAAAATGTTAACTCAGTCAACATTTTATGTGCAGACAGCTAAAAAATGCCCTGAAAAAATCTGACTTAAGTAATTTAAGCTCAAACAGAAGCCTGACCTTATCTCAATAAAATATGATCAATAAAAGCTTAACACTTTTATGAACTTTAAGAAAACAAATACACTAAACATCACATAAATGCAAAACACACCTTTTGAAGGATTATTGAAAATATGTGTCCATGGCCTGTCAACAACCGTCCCAACTTGAGGAAAATTCCTCCTCTGTCTTTCTTACTTAATCCACCTGTGTGCTCAAACAATACTTCTAATGTGTGCAAGTCTGCACAGACACAGCAAACATTAGAGAACAACAATGAAAAGATTTTCAGACACAGCTCATGAGGATTTACATTAAAACAGCCTGTCCTGAACAAGGCTAAATGCTTTTTTTTTTTTTTTTTTTTGCATTTCAAAATCCAGTATCTGAGAGTATTTCTAGCTAGAAACATGGAAAAAAAATGAATACAAAAATGTGTTCTAGAAACACATGGGACCAGTGTAATCTCTTTGAAAAGTAGTGAAGTGTGGGATTTAAAAACTATATGAATATATGCCAACACACCTTAATTAGTGATTATATTACCTGTTCCAATCATCCAATGTTTTTTTCACCCAAACATTACCAGAAAAAAAATAGGTTTTGATCAATTTTCACAAAAGCATGTGTGTCAGTCCTCCTCTTAATATGATACAACAACAATATTTCTTTGTCTTGATGTGAAAAGAAATTATTTTAAGAATTAAATATACGTATATATGCTTGACTTTTCCTTAAAATTGATGGCAAGAATTCTTACAGAGGACAGAATTTCAATAAATGTCTCAGTAAACCTGAATTAAAGCTTTAGAGCTCCATTCATGTAGTTGTTATATTTGTTAAAAGCTACAGTTAAAAACATAATGCCAATTTTTCACCAAAACAAATCAAAAAAATCTCTGCTTATATGGAGGGCTACAAATAACCAAAACAATATGATACTCTTTGTAACATTGTTGACAAAAAGATAAATATTGTTTGACTGGAAGCAGAAAACTCAACCAGCTCATCAGCATTACTTAAAGATGTGATGATACACTTACAATTAGAATTTTTTCCTATATAGAAAAGAAACCTTTGTTTTGCTTAACTAAAATCTTCATATGAACTATTTAACAAGACAAAGAAATGACTAAAAGACATGGCATATGACATCCATCTCTTTTTTCTGTAAATATGTATAAAACAAACATTTTGTAATTGTATGACACCATCTAATCGGGCTGATAGCTGAGTGTTTTGCCAAGAACAGGACACTATGACTAGCAAAGGTCCAAATCCAGCCTGTGCTCTCTCATGCATGTCTCCCCTCTCTTTGTCTATTTCCCTTTGCGCTATCAAAAAAATCAGACAAAAATCATTAAAAAACAGAACATTTAAAACTATAAAATAATCAAAGACAGCTGAACAAAAAAGACTTTTTAAAAATATTCTATCAAGGAAGCAAAGTAAATATAGATAAGCAAAAAATAAATAAATAAATAAATAAAACCAAAATATCTTCAAGCTGAAAATCTTTTTTTGCATGTTAGTGATATAGAGCTCAAAGGTTTATGACCAGAGTCTTCCCTTCTGAATGGACTTAAATTCACCCCCTCACAGCCTTTTAACCTTGGTACTTAAACAAATGCAATCATTTTCTAATTGAATTTAATGATTAATTTAAAAGTACTTGGCCTTTACTGATTTAATTTAACAAGTTCACAGAATTGTGTGTGAATGTTTTTTACAGAGCAGTAACACCTCAGAAGCTCTGTATTGCTATCTTATATTTTTTTTCTCTTACAGCCACAGACAGTGCATAAAATACAAAGACATACAAAATGCATTTTGTTGTATAAAGTTATGAATATTTATAAGAGAAGAAGATGAAGACGTGCTTTATTAATCCCTCATGGGAAATTCAATTCTTTACACATGCAAATTCCAAGAACATGTCACGTACTAATGGTAGGACATCAGAGTAATGTGTCGCTGCACCTAGAAGTACTACAGAGCAATTTTGGGGTTATGTGCCTTGCTCAAAGGCACTTTGACAGTGCCCAGGAAGTCAGCTGGTGCTTTTCCAGCTACCCAACCACATTAAAAATGTGTTGGAAGTCCTTCTGGAATGAACTTCAAACACATTTTTAATAGTTAAGTCCATGAAGGCATGCATGGTGTTTTAAAGTTTTACATACAGGGCTTCATGTTGCATTTTTATATTATAATTTCAACAATGTGTACAACAGTTCAGAAATCATGCAGGTTTCTAGATTTAGATACTCCCCCACTGCTTATATTATTCTCAGACACAAAATGATCTTCAACTATTGCTCAGCATGCATACATTTGATACAAGTGCTTCAAAACCTTATGACGTTCTTTTTTATGGTTGATTTTTTATATATAGGCAGAATTTCTATTTTGTACTTCAGAAACTATTGGAATGCATCTTCCTAAACAAACTAACAGTCCACTTTGATTAAAAAAAAATCGTATTTTTTTCCTGATCTAACAAACATTTGTTGTTATTCACATGACAGCATTAGTTACTAACAAAACAAAAATTCCCATCAGCCATAAGGGAAGCTGAAGACATACTGCTGTTTCTATTGTTTCTAAAGGTGTGATGTGACGAAGAGGTGGAGTCCACTCAGAGTACTATGGATTTAGTAAAGAGTTATTTTTTGCTCTCAAGGTGTGATTCATCATTGTTGGAATTAACCACTCCTCGGGTGCATTAATCTAGAGTAAATAAACTTTGCACGAGTCTCCCCTCTGGGCATTTTGCACGACATTTACAGGTACAACAGAAATAATACACAACGTAAGCAAAGTCAAAACCCATGATTGAGTTGACATTGTTAAGCCCCTCTGTGTGACTGTTTGAGGACATTACACAACTTAAGGCCTGGCTCATTTTGCCTTTGATGTTGACACTGACATTAAAACAGCAGTGAATGACAAAAAAAACGTCTGTAGTTGAACTCTGAACATCACAAAACTTTGTAGCTAAGTTAAACATACGTTAATTTTGTCAGAATATTAGTTGAGATAAAGAAAAAGTTGACATTTAATAGGAACTTGGAACCTTTAATGGTGCTACAAACTAGCATACTATTTACACCAGGGCTGCACTCCCATTTAAGAAGATTTTGAGCATCCTATACGTTAACTCCAGCCATTTAACATACATTTTAAATTTCCAAAGACAACAAATAAAGCTAGAAAAATGATGATGGATTACATTTAACGCTGAATAACTTATTAATAACCTATAAAACTGCTTCAAGACACTGCTTACAGATAACTTTTGCCTTGCCTTACCCAGCAGTTTGAGATATTTTCACCAGAAACTGTGGCCTTTCAGGTCTGGACAGATTACTGGATTATTTTGAAAGTGTAAGGTGGAAGTTGGTATTGTCTCAGTGCGTGGGGTATGACAGATGTATGAATGAGTAGGATAAAGTTTCTGCTGCTGCACAGGCTCCTCTGCTTCAAGTTTCAGCTAAGCCGGAGTTAAATCACAGACAGATAGAGGTTTAACTCAATTATGGTTTCATATGAGCGGAAAAATAACAAAGAACTTTTTTTATCCTTTGACACCTGCAAAGAGTCATGTTGATTTTAATGTATTGTAGCTACTTCCATCATGTTAATATAATAATAATAGCTGCTTAAACACAAGTTAAGATAATATAGCTCACATGTAGCTACAGAAAAAACTCATGTTATTACTTGATACAACAAACATGAAAGTTTCTGTAGAAGTCAATCATTACAGTCATAGTGATGTTTCATGGGGCAGCAGCAGCAGTTTATGTGTGTGTGCTTTCAGAGCAGAGATGGAGTGTACAGCCGGTATTTTGTCACTCCTCCTTGGACGCTCTTTGGATGTCAATCTTTTGTCTAATCCAGCAGAACTGGTCGCTCCGGTTTTTTTTTTTCAGTCTCACATATTGAGATCACTGGAGCTCTGCGTTACCATAGAAACCAGGTGAGGTGAAAGAACAAGAAGGGTATCAGTATGTGTGTATGTGAAGGGGGCTTGTTTGTCTCATATTTTAAATCAGTGCTCACTTAATATGTATATATACATATATACATATATATGTATGTATGTATATATATATATATATATATATATATATATATAAGTGTCTCAAAGATCGAACCAGCAGATCTTTTAAATGAATAGAGGTTTACAAGCTTTCTCTCAGTGTATGTATGCACATAAAACAGCATTTGATGGCTGTTTTTGATACTGCATGTGGACAAGTCTGTTTAAAATTTTGATATGTGTAAGGGGTCTCTTTTTTGTTTTACTTGTGTGTTTGACATTTTAGCTAGGTTGCACAAATGTAAAGAAACTTTAGGATTTAAAGGCTTAAATGATGGACAAAGCATTACGTAGTCTATTTAAATTGTTTTGGGAATTCCCCACCCACTCAAACATGTGTTTGATGACACCATGAAACTGAGATAGTAGAAGATAAAGAGAAAAGGAATTCAATGAAGTCTTACAAGGAAGGTGGGTGTAGACTATGGTAATAGGATCATACCTGGCTCATCCTTATCAAAACAGATGTCAAATGTGTTCCCCTTATGGCAGAAGACGATTAAAAACACCTTCATGGTGAAATCGGCTCTGTTTTTCTTAGATGATGAATCCTTACAGGCAGCTGAGAGAGCAGGAAGAGAGACTCTATCCCCTGTTGCTGACTTCTGTGGGAAGCATATGATAGTCAGTGATTAATCTGAGACCATACTGCTACTCGCCAAACTGTGATTTTTGGAGGAGGCTGCAGTCTGTTTCCATTCATTTGAACTGTAAATTAATGATCGTGTTATTTACTCCTGATCATTCAAACACTATTGTAGTGAAAAATGTTGAGCAGTTGTTGTTCTAACCAGGATTTTCTTTTAAATATCAGGTAGCAAACTTTTTTCTAGTATACATGCTGACATCTCATCATACCTAACAGATACAGAGCTTTAACACTCAAAAATCTTTGTCTGAGGCATTACAACCAAATTTAGTTCAAAGTACAAACCCAAATTCCAACAGAGTTGTTGCCCAGCTGACATTGGACAAAATTGCCACATAAAGAGACAGACAACCATGTATAGTCACACTCATAACTAAGGGCAATTTGAAGTCACCATTTAACCTAATGAGCATGTTTTTGGTCTGTTGTGCCCAGAGAGAACCCACACATGCACAGGAGAACATGCCAGTTCCACACAGAAAGGCCCTGACCGACCCAGAGATTGAACCAGCTACCATATTGCTGTGAGTTTTGTGCGTTACCTGATGCACCACCGTGCTGCCCCTCAATAGAGTTGTGTAAAATGTTAATAAAAACAAAGTCCAATGATTTGTAAATCATTGTCAACCTGTATTCAACTGAATACACTACAACGATAATGTATTAATGTTTAAAGTGGTAGACTTTTTTTTTTTTTGCACTTATTTGCACTTATTTTGAATTACCCATCCTATGGGCACTAACACACCCCCATACCATCACAGATGCTGGCTTTTGAACTTTACAAAGACAGTCTGAATAGTCCTTTTCCTCTTTAGCCTGGAGGACACAAAGTCCTTGATTTAAAAAAAAATAATAAAAAATTGCACAGTGAATTTTTCAGACCACAGCAAACTTTTCCACATCAGTGCATCTCAGAAGAGCTCCAGCCCAGGGAAGCTGGTTGTTCTGCACGGTTGTTTTGCAATATCCTCCAACTTTCCCTGTCTTTTTTTGCCCCTGTCCCAGGTTTTTTGGAACCTGTGGCAGGCACCAAATTCAAAGTGATTAAACATCTGTAATACCACAGTGAGGTTAATCAGTTGGAACATTAAATATCTTGTCTTTGTAGTGGATTTAAATGAATATAGGCTGAAAAGGATTTGCAAATCATTGCAGTCTGTTTCTATGTTTTACACAATGTCCCAACCTCATTGGGGTTGGGGGTTTGAAATTTCATGTTCAAATTCTCTTCTGAAATTGTCCACAATGCAAAAAATAGAAAAAAAGGTAACTCCCCCAGGTGTTAATTATTTAACTATCACAACTTTTTTTAACCGTATTATTTTCATCAATTACTGAACACGCTAATGTTGAATGAGTCGTCGAAATTACCCCTATTGCAGTGGTAGTTGTCAAAGAAAACAGATAATTAGAGTGTCATAATGTGTAATTTTCTAGGAAAAGAGACTAATGAACGTTTTCAGTTTTAATTTTCAAACTCCATGTCGCGCATGCGTACAGCAGATACCGAGGCTGATGTGTTGACAAATATCGGGGGAGGGACCACTGCGGCGTAAGTAGATCTTTGTTCAGAGTATGCTGTATTGGACAAATTTGTCTCAGTCGTATCAGGTCAGTCTTTGTGACATTAACAAATCGGTCCTTTTGCTTTTGAACATACTAGCTCCAAGGAGCAGCGTTTCGTTAAACATCTGTGAGAACCGCTGGGGCCGACTCGGTAATGTTGCAAAGAAAGAAACCGTGTCAAGCTAGGAACAATGAAATCAGCCGCTTCCGGTGTACATTTTCCCAGTAAAGCAAGCGTTACAGTTCTTATTTGAAATTTATCCAACTGAGGGAATCTTGAAGTCTAAATATAAACCGCATGAGGGACAGGATAGCATCTAGATACTGTGCTGATGTCTTAATCCATTGGCCGTCAACCTTGTTAGCGTAAAGTAGGCCTTGATTTGCTTTTTATTTTCCCTACGAATTACCATATTTTACTTTGAAGGCGGAGACCGCCAATTTCCTGTGTGACTGAAGCTAAAATGTAGCCTGAGTCAACCCAAACAGCATTACAGCTAGCTCCAAACTGTTTTCTGACACCGTTTAATGTTTTATCTCTTTCATTCTGGCTTTTTGTCTGGTTGAATCATATCAGTGGTGACTTTTTCTCATTTCCAGGGTCGCTCTTTTTCGCATTCTTGGTTAAAGTTGATGACTTTGCTCCTCAGCCTGGCTGTGGGAGAGACTGAAGGCGGTCTCCTCGAACAAGACTGTCGTCAGAAATGAAGAGGTAAGCAGGACAATGAAATGCGCCATTGTCTATTTAAAAGAAGAATATTTTAACAGAACCAGGGGTTTGCTTGATGTCTATTAAAAATGAGCTAATTCAACAGTAGCATGACACGTTTCTTTATTTCCATTTGTTCAGCCAACAGAAAAGCCCTGAACCAGACGGTGTTGCGGTCAACGAGGAAGGTAAAACCAGAAACACCTTCATACTCCGTCAGTTAATATTTATGGTTATGAAACTGTCATATTGTCTGAAATGCCCTGTCTAATACAGTAATATGCTAAAAATGAATGTGTCTATCTTTCGAGGTGAATATTTGGCACACTTTCGCAGCCATTGTTACGTTTTTAATACAAATTATGAAGAATTTAGCTATGTTTGGCATGTTTACGTTGTCTACAGGTTTCCTCTAACGGTAACAGTGGCACTTCTCACCACTACAGTGTCCAGAACACCATTATTTTTAGTGTAAGTCTGCTGTACAGACCCTATTATAATACACAGTAATAACAGCTGTTTTACACATGAAGTGAACAGTCCAGTCCTGATTTGCTTTTTGAAACACATCATAAAGGAAAGAGTCGGCGATTAGGCTTGAAAAAGTTTGGATCAAAAAATTGACTACATACTAGGGCTGAACGATATTGACAAAATTTCATATGTCGATATTCATGCCAGATATCTCGATATCGATACGATACGATACGACTATGGGTTCGGTGAAAACCAAGCATTTTTTCAGAAAAATAAAAACATCATAATACAAAAGAATGTGGAAAGTGCAGTTTTAGCGGGGGGGAAATCTATATTGTTTATATTGTTGCTTTTCGATATTAATATCTTGAATGTTCATATCTTGATATCGATACGATAACGATATATTGTTCAGCCCTACTACATACCTATTCATAATTGCAGGAAAACCCTGAATTTGTCATTAATTGATGTGGCCTGGGCCCCTCATCCCCTTAATTGACTACCTTGCAAACTGTGGAAACTGTCCACTCAAAGGAAATCTATTATTATTTAACTAAAATTTAATTTTAATGCACAAGAAATTAAAAAAAATATTAACAAAAAAAGTATTACATTTGCACAAGGAAAATAAATCAAAATATTTTTTCCAGTATGTTCAGCCCCGTCAACCATTTCCTACTAGGGCTGGGCAATATGACCTAAAGATAAAAAATGATTTTTTTTTTTTCCACAGAACTCGATTTACAATTTTAATAAATTTTTTTCCCTCTAAAAAAAAAACCCTCCAAGTGACATAAAAATTACATAATTCAAGTTTTGCCTTTATGTTATCAAAACTGAGGGAAACAGACTTCCCCTCTTATAGTTAAAATACATGCTGTAATTTTGTCATAAAATGTTGATTATGTAGGTCAAACATCGAGAGGCCTGTCTACAAAAACATTGAAAGACCAGCTATTTTTACAGTGTACTAACATGGGACCATCTGATCAATATTTAATCTCATTAAAGAAATAAATAAAAACCTAAACATGTGCTTTTGCAAAACCTGACAAAGCCTATCAATGTGAAAACTGTACATTTTAGTAATTATATTTTTAAATATTACACCAACTTTTAATTGGAGTAAGTAGAGAAAAAAAATCTAGATTTTTCATTTTTAAATCTTCAGCAGAAAATAATTCGAATTAATTGATATATTGCTAAGCCCTATTTTCTACTCATAACACCAGGGCAGGACCAGGCTACTGCCCAGTTACAGACAAGCCTGATGAAAAAACTGCACAGTATATAAACTGTATTTGTCCCAGCTTTTAATTTTCTTCTAAATGCTGTAACCTGACACAAGATGGACTGTTCAATATTTACTAGTCCATCTGGGAAAGAGCCCATAGAAAGTGTTTGAAAATGGGCAGAACCTTTCAAAGTTTATCCGCCAGGTGATTGGACGATCGTTCTGTCAGTCTGCATTTATTAGTCAGATTAATTGATAATGTCATAGGCGGGAGTTACTGTGTTACAGAACATGAGCCACTTTGTAAAAGAAACTACCAAACTACTATCATCCCCTCAATCAAATTCATTACAGGCCAATCTGACTGTGAGATAAAATGGCCATATGGGAAAATATTGTTGTTCTGATTAATAAGATGCTGTCTGTGAGATGCAGTGTTATCAAACTGCCAAGTATTGATGTCTTAGTTGTAAAATACTTTGTTCTCTAAAAAAAGTCTCCTGCTGTTTTACTCTGTAATGACTTCCTGCCTGTTTGGGCTTATGACATGAATGATGAGAAAACAAATGGAAATTAAGTTAACAGCCAGATATAAGATGATGGACAAAACAAGTAGGCATTGCCAGACAAAAGTGAAAAAAGGAAAGAGATTAAGTGTGATTGGTGGTGAAACTTACTCCAAACTGCTGCAAACGAATTCATGAATGTTTATTTTCCCATTTTAATAGCACATTAAATTAGATATCACAATTTACCAGTATATTAATTTCTTGCACCACAGTAAGTATTGCACTGATATTGTCATATCTCATATTTTCTCCATGAAAAACCCTCTGATTACCGTCATGAATATAACAACATGCAGCTTGTGTGCTTTGTGCTCCTTTAGGTTCAGTGGCCACAGCAGAAGACCCTGCTGCTATTGCCACCATTCAGTCTGCTGCAACCTTTTCCGATCAACCCATCAAATATCTCTTCAAGACGGAAGGAGCGGGTGGCCAGGTGGGAATGAGTACAAACTAAAGTTTGGGGAAGTTTTAGTTATCCTGAAACATGCTGTTTTAAATTTACTGAGACACTAATGATTTGTTTCTCTTTATCTTGTTTTGTTATGTCGTGCTCCAGGTGACTTACCGAGTGATTCAGGTTTCAGATGGCCAGCTGGAGGGTCAGACAGAAGGAGCTGCAGCCGTCAGCCTCGTCACTGGCTTCCCTACAACCTCACAGTCAGTCACACAGGTGAGGATGACTTAAACCGCTTTACATAACTGAGAGTTGAGAATAGTTGATCTTTGTGACTCGGTCAGATTCAGATGGCCATATGTAGAAGTAGACATTATTTGTATCATTGAATTATCAATAGTTTCTTTAATTCATGATTTCTCTTGCCAAGTCTAAAACCCTTACTGCAGAGGTTGAAAGGTTAAGCTACAACTCTCTGGTAACATACTTAGATTTCTTTCTTTTTTTTTGGGGGGGGGGGTATTCTTGTGCCTTTAGTGAGAGGAGGAAGAGAGACAGTGAATAGGCTTGTGAAAGGGGGTGAGAGAGTAGGGGAGGACACTCTGCTAACTGGCCACAGGCTGAATTTGAACCCGGGCCGGCAGAAGCATGTATATGGGTCGTGACTGGTTGCTTACCCCTGTCTTTGGCGTTTATGTATGGGTGGTGAAATCTCACGGACTGCAAACGAATCTACCTACTGGTACAAATAAAGTAACCTGAACCTGAACCTTACCACTCCGCCAAACCAGCACCCCAACACATTTAGATCTCTACATTTTTTATTGGGTCTAACGATGTGTTGTTTCTTTCTTTTTTCATCAGTATTATAGTATTAGCGGCCCTGGTAGAGCTTGTGGACACAGTTTAACACTGAAATTTATGTGTGCTAGGCTGTGTTCTCCCAGTCTGATGGTTTAGACGGAGATGGCAGCGCAGAGACGCAGTACACTTACTATCCAGCCACCATCGCAGACGCCACCACCGGTACCATGGTGACCACAGTGCAGGCCTCTGACACTCTGCTGGGTCAGACTGCACCCACAGGTATTAAGTTCTCATATATGAGGACTAACATGTATCTATAAAAAATAATGTATTTAGTAAGGCTTCTCCTTTGTCTTCTTGTATTTGTACGAATAACTTCATCCATGTTTTTTATTCTACACATTATTTTAATCACAAATTTTATTGTTAGGCTGAAGGAGTGTTCTGTTTCTGTCTGAGATTTATGGTCTGAATTTGTCAGATACTCATTAGGCTGACGGTGAAGTGCAGACTCTTTAGCAAGTCCATGTAGCAAAACATTTGAGCTGTACTTCAAGACTAATGAATACAGTTAATGTTAGACATACTGTAAATGTCAGAATCTTTTATAGCTAAACAAAGAAACTGTACAAATAATAGAAAAGCAAATTATACATGTGTCAGAGTAAAATATGTGATATAAGAGATTTACGTTTGTGTGAGCTTTCAGAATTCTGAAATGTTTCAAGTTTTGAGGGACCACGATTTGACCTCTCCCATATTTATTATCTAAACAAGGTTCGTCTGTACCAAAAAGTGCTTTGGGACTGATTGTGTGTAAATTTCTTAAGGTCTCTGGGAAACAATTAAAATTTACATGCTATAATGGAAAATTGAGTAAAAAAAACATTCATGCTTCTCATGGTCGCTTTAATTACACAAAATTAACTTTTCAATTTTTAGATTATCTTTTTCAATCTCAAGTTCAAAATGCAAAATTTTTCATTGAGACATTTTAGTGATTAAAATGTATTTTTTCATGGCCAAAAATGTGTTAAATCACACTTTTTGTTATCGATCTAATTCAGATTAATGACACATTGAGTTCACTTTGGATAATGAGGAAACTCCTGGTTTTCTTCTGCCTTGACTTCAAATATCTTAGACAAACATTTACAAGAAAACCTACCATAATAGCCAGTGGTAGATTAGTTAAAGTCATAAAAATAGAATACACTTAAATGCCTCAGTTTTGGTACTTTTAAGAAAGTGAACTTGTGGATGTTAATGCTACATCTGTTAGGTTGTCAGAGGTTAAAAAAATTTCCAAATTTTGTGGAAATACGCTGATGAGGCACATCTGCCCCAAGAGATTAATTTAGTCGTTAAAGCAAGTTGTTCCAAGTGGTGGAATGTTTTCCAGTAAAACTATTATAAAACTTTATGAATAAATGTAGAAATCTTGGAATCAAACACAAAATACCAGTAGGAATTTTCCACTACATGGTATCAACTCAACTCGGCTTGACTTTACTTGGATGTTTTGGTTTTCTGTTCAGGATCATGCAGATTAACTGGCACAGTTTTGTGTATCACCTCCAGTAGGGTTTCAGGCAAGCTGTGCTGTGCCTGAATATGATGTGGAGACACTGCTGACCTCTGAATGGTCAGAGTATGGGTGCAAGTCGGAGTTATCAGACACGGAAACGAAATACCTTTCATTGTCGGCTCTGTGATGCTGAATGACTTTCCAAACTTGCCTCTGCTTTAGATAATACTGTATGTTGTTTTACTGCCTGGAACAGTCTTTGGAACAAAATTGATCTCCTCTCAATGACAAAAAGCCATACCGGGGCTGCAGCTCTATCGTCTTTGTTTCCTCCTTTGTGGTTGTGAGGATGATACAGTAGTTTCACACTGACAGGCTTTGCCAGCCCCCCTACCTTTAAGAAGTACTGAAAAAGTCTATAATGTAAAAAAATGAAAAATGAAGCGGGTAATATCCCACCATGTAGGGTCAAGCCAAGTTGAGCAGATACTACAGATGGTAAAATACCATTAGGTGAATTTGAATTTCATTTTGGATAGTCCCTTAAGATGCAGCATCTTGTTTTTGAGGGGGTCCTGATCCATTGTCAACATGTCTTGATGAGTTTCTTTTAAACAATTGTCACATAAATGTATTGCAGTATTTTCAGTCAAATGCTTTAGAAAATGCTCATGATGTTGCAGGTTTACAGTGTCTTAAAAGTGGCTTTCAAATGTTCAGTATAAGGTTAAAAACAATGATACGTGTCCCTTCGTACTTATTCTAACTGTAACTTTGGGTTTTACAGGGCAACTCTATGTGATGATGTCTCCGCAGGAAGTTTTAACCAGCTCCAATCAAAGGACAATCGCTCCTCGCACACAGCCATACATTGCGTAATTACATTTTAGTTCAATAGATTTGCAGCACTAAAGCCTCTATTTAAAAGTGATTAATATTATCTAAATTTAAAATTTAAGAAAACTCATAATCTGTCTTCTAAATTGTTTTACAGGAAACAAGAGTCTCCTCGGGCCTCAAGAGATGAGAAGCGGCGAGCCCAGCACAATGAGGGTTAGTGCTCACATCTCTTCGTGTAAATTTGAAGCTTTTATCATTACATGGAACTCATCAGGGTTTTAGTGACTGAGTCTCATGTTAACACATTTGTGCTGCAGTGGAGCGCCGACGCAGGGACAAGATCAACAACTGGATTGTACAGCTGTCAAAAGCCATCCCAGATTGTAACATAGACTACACCAAAACAGGACAGGTAAGTGAAGCTCACACTCATAAACAAGTCTCTTTTTCAAACTAAAAAGTTGTTCAAGCCAGTGTCCACATGTCTCTTTCTCTGTGAGAAGGTCCCACAGCAGTGATGTTTTTATCCTGCAACAAGCACGCAACTACCAATAGTATGCTGAGCAAGTATCTCATCATAGCATTGTATAGTTGACTCAGTTTCTTCTTCCACTATCAGATATTCTTGAAACTTCTTATAGGAGCTTTTTGAAAAAATGGCTATTGAGTAAAAAAAAGTCAGCAACGTGCAAAAAAAAGCCCTTTAATGCATGAGTTCACCACAAAAGAAAAGTGTTAATGTATAAAGAAGCTAACAGGTTCTGATCTTTTACATCATCTTGTCTCAGAGCAAAGGAGGAATCTTGTCAAAAGCCTGTGAGTACATTAAGGAACTTCGACAGAGTAACCTGAAGCTGGGGGAAGATATTGGCACTCTCGATCGTCTAAGGATTGACAATCAGCTACTCAGACAAGAGGTTTGTCTAGAACTTAAGTTTCCCTAAAATTGTAGTTGCTAGATGTTGGATAAAAGAAAAGGTCAGCCAGCAGTGTTGAAGACCTAATTCCAGCTACAGAACTCCAAGGACTGCTGTTATGGATAACAGACCACTCCATTTACTCCATTTGTCATAGAACAAATCAACAGAGTTGTAGGTGTGAAAACCACCTTAGTATCTGCTGCATCTGTGTTGTTGGTTAAGAACATAGTCAGTTTTCTTTCATTCCTTTTCCACCTTGCCTCACTTGATCATAACTAACAATTTGTAAACTTATACAAGTTACCACAGCTTGACAAAGAATTTTACTTTGTTTAAAGTTTCTTAAGTGAACAGTCGTGTTCAGAAATTTACAAGACCTGCAACAACAGTTATACTGTCGTCATCAGGCGTAAAACCCTTCAGTTTTATCAGGCTTAACTTAACCTGCCATCACTTCCTTGTAACTTGTTTTACCATAGCCAGTGATAACAACAAAGTCCAAATGAGCTCTTTAATATTTCTTAACACTGTACTGTTCTGTTGCTGTTGGTCAGGTGGAAGACTGGAAGTCCAAGAATCAGATCCTGAGGAATCTGCTGCGACAGCACGGGATTGTTGGATCATCCAGTGCAGACCCCCAGTGAGGAGTCAGTCATACAAACAGTATATCTGAAGAAAACCACATATGGGCCAAAAGAGTACTTGAAATGCTTTGAGACACTTTGTCTTTGACCGTGTGTGCATAGAATTGGTGGACATGGAGATTCTCATTCGATCATCAAATCCATCTTCTTAGCTTTATGACACTCTTGTTTTTGAAGCTTTTTACTAAGATATGATAGTTTGCCTTGGGTATAAAACGCAGTTTAATAACATGATGAAGACAGAGGAGTTTAATAAACATCCAGTCTTAGAAGTTTTGCAAATGCCTTCATCTGAATTTTGAGATTGTTCCTTAACCTCCAGGTTAGAAAGCTATAAAACATGATCTACCATACCTAAGCTGTTTTTCTTTTTAAACCTCAGTATAACTGTGCTTCTCTGTATCAGACGCACCCTGTTCATGTTTGGGAAAAGAAGGTGTACATCCACACTTTGACTTGTTTTCATCTTATGTCAGTATCATCTGATATCATGGACTGTATGAAAACTATTTATATACAGTAAGTGGATCATATAAAGTTTGTCATCCAGTTCCTAGTTAAGTTCTTTTGCTTTGTTTTCTGTATGTGTCATGAAACCTGGATTGGGTCTATAATTGCATTGCAACAATGTAACTACCTAAACAAACAGTTGTTAAGCATGGCATTATATGTAGGCTATGTTTGTCTTTATAATAAAACATTAAAGGATTCAACTTTTATCCAGAACATTCTTCAGTTGTGCATGTGAAAGTTGGCAAATTGGTTTAAAAGGTTAAAAAAAAAGAAATTATACACTGTTTTAATACTAAAGGCTGGAGCATGTTTATACTTCAGACCTAAACAATTACAGCTCAGAGCAAATTACCCTGTAACAAGTGTAAATTATTAATATTCTAAGAAAAGTCATCTGTGTTATTCATGTCTTTTTGGTAGAGACAAACAGGTGTCCAGTAATAAGTTCTCCATGATCACAAAGAATCATCAGAGATTCATAGGTAGCGTTTATTCATTCCACAGAGGAAATGATTCAGATGCCGCTCACCAACAAAGCATCAATGTGTTTGTGAAAATAAGCAAAAAGACGAAGTAGACAGTGACACACACATCCCTGGTTGGATGCTGGAGCCAAAAAAACTTGCATGAAAAAGCACAAAAAGATCTGTAAACCAAAATAGCTCCCTTCAAGAATTTAATTTGAAAGTCAGTGACAAGGAAGAGCCGTACACCTCGAAACGTCACTGATTTTTAAGTTAAATTCTCAAAGGAGTGATTCTTGTGTGCAGATCTTTTTGTGCTTTTTTATGTGAAAACAAGAGATTACTACCTGTGAGGGATTCCTCTTAAGTTTATTATTCTAATCTGACTGCTGCTCACAGACATTCTGTGGTGCAAACAGTACATTATTTTGTCACAGGCTTTTTATATTTGAGCAGTCATGCTCATTCACTCTCAGTTTTTACCTTTCTTACTTAAGCTCTCTAATTAGGATAAGAAATCACTGAGGAGACTTCGCTTCGCAGGGAGAAAATTGTACCTATGGCAAATAGCAAGTAAACAGTTTTTTATATGTTGAAAACACTTACAAAGTTGATTTTCAGGACATTAAAAACTCAGTGTATGAAGGCAGGAAAAACTATCCAGAACAAAAATATTCTTGAGTATAATTTTTTTGAAACTTAGTATGTTCATAACTTAATGTTTTTTTTTAGTTTTTACAAAAACATAATTTCATAGCAAATTCGAAAGACCTGTTTCACCAGAACAGAATATAATACAGTGGAAAGATGCAAACAAAAAAATACATTTGTACCATGTTCATTATTTTTTATGGTATCGCATTATGAGCCACCAGAATTTTCTCAATTTGATTATGAACTGTAGGCTACCAGTTAAATTTTAAGGGTTAAATAAGAGTAAACTTTTATATTTCATTCTTGCAAAAAAAGTTTTTTTGTGACATTTAAAAATAACTATTTTATGCAGCAACATAACATGAAAGGAGACATCCCACTAAACTGTAAAAGACATTCCACACATTTATAAATAGAATTGTAGACTCAAAAGCAAGGTTGACAGCTTATAAAACAAAATATTGTATGCATGTAAGAAAAGTATTTTCAGAAATGCAAGATATTGATGCATGATATCAAAATGTTCATCTCAAATAAAGAACACAAAAATCATTCAACTGAGGACACAAGTATAATACTAAGAAAAGAAAAACTGAAAGTGAAAATAAACAATGTACAGACGAATGATTTGGTTTACAGATTTAAAAGTGAGTGGGAGAAAGCACTGACTTATTAGTCCCACCTCTTTTTACATATATGATGATTCTTTATCACCAGTCTTGTACATATATCCATCCATCCATTATCTACACTGTGGGGGGGGCTTGAGCCCATCCTAGCTGACATTGGGCAAGAGGCAAAGCACACCCTGAACTGGTCACCAATCACAGGGCCACATAGAGAGACATACAACCAATCACACCACACTCATACTTAAGGGCGATCCGGAGTCACCAATTAACCTGATGAGCATGTTTTTGGTCTGTGGGTGGAAACCAGAGTGCTCGGAGAGATCCTATGCATGCACAAGGAGAACATGCATACCCTACAAAGAAAGGGCCCTGACTGACACAATGATCGAACACCAACTGTCTTGGTGTGAGGCCTATACTCATATATACAAATCCCAGTTTCAAAGAAGTTGTGATGTTGTGTTAAATGTAAGTAAAAACAGAATATGATGATTTGAAAATTTTCTGTGACCTATATTCAACTAAATACTCTTCAAACACAAGAAATTTAATGTTCAAGTTTATTCACTCTTTTTTTTTTGCTAAATATTCACTCATTTTGAACTGATGCCTGCAACACGTTCCACAGAAGCTGGGACAGGAGCATGTTTACTACTGTTATATCACCTCTCCTTTTAATACTCAACAAGCATTTGGAAACTGAGGACACTAATTGTTGTTGCTTAATAGATGAAATTCTTTTCTATTCCTGCTCGATGAAAAAGTAAATAAAAAGTCTGGCAAGTCTGATAAGGCAAGGCAGGACATCATTATTTATAGAGCAGCATTCATACATACAGCAATCGATAGTGTTTTACAGATTTAAAAAAAAGAAGAAAATATTACATTGATATCATTACAGACATAAAATTTGCAAAGGGACAGTAAAATATAATTTCGAGGGGAAAAAAAAGACAGAGAGAGAAATAAAAGGCAAAAATAAATATAGATTTAATTAAAAACGAAGATTTAAAAAGGAAGAGCAATCAGATGTTGAATTTAGCAGAAGGCTATAGTAGGTAAAACTGTTTTCAGACCTGCTTTAACTACAGCAAAACGAATAACAGAAGAATTATTTTGCATTTGTCACTATAGATATAATATCCACAATGTCCACGAATGACTTTAAGACGAATTTCTTTATTTGGGATAAATAAGCAAACGCCGCTGCGCTCATCAAAAGCTCCGCCCTCTAAGTTTAAATCTTTGACGTCATATTTCTGCGACAGTGTGTCAACGTTAAACATGGCTTCACGATTAGAAATCAATTTTGTGAGGTTATTGTCTCGCTGTGAATCTATAGCGTCGGAGAAAAGAGGGGAGACAGAATGGAGATTAGAGAAGGTATGTTGTAAAAAACACGGGGATGTTTGTATGGCTCAGAGCGGTTTTAACAGACTGGAAGGAGCTGAAGTTAGCATGACTGTTGTTGTTAGCCGCAGCTGTAAGCCGCTCAGTGTGGAGCCACGTCGTCACTCAGAGATTTCACAAGCTCTCCCTTCAGAGGTGTTTCTTTTCTCTGTACGAGCTCTTTACACCTACACTGCTTAACCTTTTTCCTGTTGACATTTGGTTTGCTTGTTGTTTTTGTTTACGGACGAATAACGAGGTGACGTCATGTCAGTGCATCAGAACTGCTGTCCACGAGAAAAACTGATTAATGAAACATTGAGTCTCAGTGCATGGGCCAGGTGTCTCAGTGCATCAGACTGTCAGGAACAATACTCAGTCATGTCAGTTTACTTTAAACCTCAGTTGGCTGTTGAACAACCTGTATCTGCTACACCAGTGCCCCCTTTGATGTTAATATCTGTTCAGACTCTTGGGGGTCGTGCCCCACTATTTGAGAAACACTGTGCTACATCAGTCTCACAGTCAGACCTATCAACAGGTAAACCACACACTAGCCAAACATGCTAGTCTGTTTTCTAAGTGATTATTCCCTCTGAGTTTGTTATAACTAAGTCAAATACATCAGCGACCGAAGACTCCACAAGTTTATAATGATTATCTCAATCATCTCAGTGGATCAGATTTTTCTGTGTTTACATTACAGTTTCAAGAATACCATCTTCTTGGGTTCAGAAGAACCTACAGATTTAAGAACAGTTTATCCAACAGCAGTCACCACACTCAGTCCTGCTAAAATCATCATATGATGTGTGATATATCCTTTTAAGAGTTCAGTGCAATAATGACAGTATGTATTGTCAGACTCAGTTTATACCCCTGTGCAGGAGGTACTGGACCAGCTCTCCGTCCCTCGGGTAAGGCTGTCAGCTATCATCCCTACCGGTATTCCGATAGAGGGAACCGACAGCATTTAAGCTGGTGGTGAGGAGACTCGTCTAACTTCCTAACTGCCTTCTTCCTGACGTCTCCCCTGCTTCATCCAGTGCAGCTCCGGATCCAGTAGCCACTGACCAGATACTAACATAAGACGCGACAGTTAACGGCAGTTCTCCTCTTATGAATCTTGGCTCTTGGTATGGTGTTGGGAAATAATTTAGAGATTTAGACAAAAAAAATCCCAGGGGGCTGTTAATTTAATTGGCTAGAATAACCTATAGGAACCTTAGATGTTATTTACACAAAACCTGTAGGATCAATGGTCTCAGAGAACTTACAAAGTCAATGTCCAGTCCTTCTCTTTAAATGCAAGATAAATGATTTATTGCAATTCAGCAGGGCAAAGCATACAACTTAATTTGTAAAATCATTGAATGAGTGATATTCTGAATTAATGAAAATTATTATTTAAAAATATGAAAAGTTCATCTTGAAAACCAGGTGAGTTGATGCTGAAATCAGTCCTTTACGGGGCCGAGAGAGGAGCCTCCAGGCCGAGGCAGCCCCTCTTTTAATCCACAAGGAACTGCAAGTTTCGGATAGTCCCAAGATCTTGTACAAAATCCTCAGAAATAGTCCAGACACTTTATAATCCCATATGGCTGGAGAGAAAAGAGAACTTTTGTGTGTGGGCATGGTTTCTGCTTGTGTTTTTATTCCAGCTAGTGTACTTTTTATGCTCTTTATATGAATCATGCACTGATTGGATGGCACTTTAATCTGGCTGTATTCATTAAAATGACAATAAATATATTCTGATTCTGAAGACAAAGACAAGTGTTATTGTAGGCCATGTACAAGTCATACATCAGTGATCATTAAAGTCACCGACAGGAACTCAGAGTGTGTTGATTTTAGCTACTCCTGTTAAGAAGAAAGAAACAAAGGTGCATCCATCATTTTTGCCGATCTTGTGTTCTGTTGTCTAAATAGTTTTTTAAGAAAATCTCTGTCTGTCATTAATGAATGATTGATACTATTTAATCTGAATCTTTTCATGTAAATTGAAATAGAACAAACTTCTGGTTAGCACACAGTAAAATTTCAATTTTAAAATTTCCACCTATCGTGACAGCGGTATCAAACATTTAAATACTAATAGTGTAGGAGTCAATATTTATCTTGTGGTCCTGTTTGGTCACATATAGGGAAATAAATTAATTTGTCATAACTGTTAATTTCAGTCTGATTCATAACCAGACTCCAAGAGCACAGACCTCCAACAGGGCATTTCCAACAATGTCAGGTGTGTTACTGTCAGAAATGTGAAAAAACTGCCCTATTTCTCCATTTTAACAAATCCTTGAAATTCTTGGATCCGCACCACCAGTCATCTTGCTAACAGACATAACCTTACCTCCTTGGCAGAAGTAAAACCTCCTTTCAGTATTTTCATGGTCCCAGAACCCCTGCCCGCCAAATTTAACAGTGTTTTAAAGGAGAAATGCTCTTTGAGTGTGGTGATTCCTCCTGCCCCATCACAGTGAGCCACTTCCAAATCATTCTTGGCGTGCTCGCAGTGAGGGGTGGCAAGGCCTCTTTCAAAGCACCTTTCTCCTTAAATACATAAAATGTATCAATAAAACTAGGGATGGAAATCTAAAACCAATTCTGCTTGAGGATCGATAACCACTCCCTCAAAGAACCCATGTCATTTATCTTTTAAAGTTAAATAATTCCTTTATCAGTTCCTTCCAATTTGTGCTGCAAATCAAGGATATCAGGCTCTCATCAAAGGCAGTCAGCAGGACTCTTAAAGAAATAAGTATGTGATCATGGCAGGGAGGAGACTTGTTGCTCAGTTTTACCCAAATGGTCCTAACTGTGTGTGATTTCAAACAATGGTGGAAACAGACACATTCATTTGTGCAACATAGCATTGAATTTTAGAAATACCATGTGTTTGACATTGTTGCCACTGAAAGCTCATATGATTTTGAATTTTAGATGCCCTTTAGAGTGTTTCACATCTCTTTTCTATGTGATAGAGAACTTCTCTGCTGTGTGCTCTAGTTCAGGTTGTTCATCACAGTCTCTGTCAGTCTTTGGCTATGCTCACCTGTTCTGAAGTCATCAAATAGATACTGAACCAATACTCAAATAGAGTATTGGTTCAGGTCTGGAGAGCTGCTTTTTTTACTCTAAGAATTTATAAGAAAATACAAACTCTGCTCTGCTTCCATTTATTTCTGTAGGAAACCTGATCATTGTATACAGAAATATGATGTGTATTGATGTATGATCTGACTGTTAGATGGTTTACTCATTTCTAGTACGTTGGTGCCCTGGAGGAGATGTTGGTGGCCCTGAGGAAAAGCCTGAGGTAAACTCTTTGTTCCACCCTGTCTTTGGATTTTTCTCATTTCTTGCCAAAAAGTTTCCGTGAACCCTAAAAAACATACACCAAAGCTTGTCTATGTAAATCATCTTAAAACGGTTAAGTATGAAGCAGATTTTCAGTTGATGTTTTTCGGGACACACTGTCTTGCCTGTGGCTCACAATAGCAATTTGCTCTGCTGTGTTATTCATTTCTTGATTTGATATGTTCATTTTTAACAATACTGTTAATGATTAATGAAAACCTGTCATGCCTTTTTCAGCAAACCAACACCTGAAGTGCTGGCTGAATACACAAGAAAAGTGGATTTCTTGAAAGGACTTCTTGAGGCTGAGAAACTGGTCAGAAACATTTTTTCATGTAAACTCGTCTTTAGTATGACCAATGATATCTGATAGCTTTTCATCTATAACAGATTTAATGGTCATGGTTTATATTTTCCCTCTTTGTTATGCGAGCTGGTAATCCTTGATTCTCAAAAAGTTAAACCAGCTTTAATTTTTTTTTTTTTTTTTTGTCATTTGAATTTTTCTTCTCATAATCTTTTCTTTCTGTTCATTTTTTTTGTTCCTAGTCCTCAACTACTGAAAAGGCCTTAGCTAATCAATTCCTTGCCCCTGGGAGAACACCCACTATAGCCAATGAGAGGATGCCCGCCACTAAAACTGTCCACATGCAGACAAAGGCCCGTTGTACAGGGGAGATGAGAGATGAGCTCCTCGGCACGGTAAGATGACATTTTAACTGTTTGAAGAAAGACTGAAAATAAACATTATCACCACCACTAACAGGACTCTCTTTTGGTCCTGTTCCTCTCTTAATTTTCTTTGTCATCATTGCAGGGGCTGACTGGCAAAGGTAAGACATACCAGAGATTTAAAGAATTCTCAAACTTAGTAACTCAAAATAGCCTACATATAGCTGAGACGGCCTTTAAACTAAACATTTTCTCAAGTGTATATTTATCTCCCCCCCCACAGGCACATCCGAGTCAGAGTTAAGAAACAGAAGGTAAAATTTTACACGAAGTTTTTGTGCCTCTTACAGTGTTAAAATACTGCCTTTGATTATATTTGTATGATGTAAAACCGTGGCTCTCAAATGGCGTGGCAAGGCCCACTGGAGTGCCTTCAGAAAAGTGATATACAAAACCCAAAACCAGTGAAGTTGGCACGTTGTGTAAATCGTAAATAAAAACAGAATACAATGATTTTCAAATCCTTTTCAACTTATATTCAATTAAATACACTGCAAAGACAAGATATCTTATGTTCGAACTGAGAAACTTTATTTTCTTTTGCAAATAATCATCAACTTAGAATTTAATGGCAGCAACACATTGCAAAAAAGTTGGCACAGGGGCATTTTTACCACTGTGTTACATCGCCTTTCCTTTTAACAACACTCAGTAAACGTTTGGGAACTGAGGAGACCAATTTTTGAAGCTTTTCGGGTGGAATTCTTTCCATTCTTGCTTGATGTACAGCTTAAGTTGTTCAACAGTCTGGGGTCTCTGTTGTTGTATTTTACGCTTCATAATGCGCCACACATTTTCAATGGGGGACAGGCCTGGACTACAGGCAGGCCAGTCTAGTACCCGCACTCTTTTACTACGAAGCCACGCTGTTGTAACACGTGCAGAATGTGGCTTGGCATTGTCTTGCTGAAATAAGCAGGGGCGTCCATGAAAAAGACGTTGCTTGGATGGCAACATATGTTGCTCCAAAACCTGTATGTACCTTTCAGCATTGATGGTGCCTTCACAGATGTGTAAGTTACCCATGCCTTGGGCACTAATACACCCCCATACCATCACAGATGCTGGCTTTTGAACTTTGCGCCTATAACAGTCCGGCTGGTTCTTTTCCTCTTTGGTCCAGAGGACATGACGACCACACTTTCCAAAAACAATTTGAAATGTGGACTCGTCAGACCACAGAACACTTTCCCACTTTGCATCAGTCCATCTTAGATGAGCTCGGGCCCAGCGAAGCCGGCGGTGTTTCTGGGTGTTGTTGATATATGGCTTTCGCTTTGCATAGTAGAGTTTTAACTTGCACTTACAGGTGTAGCGACGAACTGTAGTTACTGATAGTGGTTTTCTGAAGTGTTCCTGAGCCCATGTGGTGATATCCTTTACACAGTGATGCCGGTTTTTGATGCAGTACCGCCTGAGGGATCGAAGGTCACGGGCATTCAATGTTGGTTTTCGGCCTTGCCGCTTACGTACAGTAATTTCTCCAGATTCTCTGAAACTTTTGATGATATTACGGACCGTGGATGATGAAATCCCTAAATTCCTTGCAATAGCTCGTTGAGAAATGTTGTTCTTAAACTGTTCGACAATTTGCTCACACATTTGTTCACAAAGTGGTGACCCTCGCCCCATCCTTGTTTGTGAATGACTGACCATTTCAGGGAAGCTGCTTTTATACCCAATCATGGCACCCACCTGTTCTCAATTAGCCTGTTCACCTGTGGGATGTTCCAAATAAGTGTTTGATGAGCATTCCTCAACTTTCTCAGTCTTTTTTGCCACTTGTGCCAGCTTTTTTGAAACATGTTGCAGGCATCAAATTCAAAATGAGCTAATATTTGAAAAAAATAACACAGTTTACCAGTTCGAACGTTAAGTATCTTGTCTTTGCTGTGTATTCAATTGAATATAGGTTGAAAGGGATTTGCAAATCATTGTATTCTGTTTTTATTTACAATTTACACAACGTGCCAACTTCACTGGTTTTGGGTTTTGTAGATGTGCATTAGAAATTTGGATTATCATCTGTTATTACAACAACTACGTGGCGACTTGTGAAGTTATATTAAATATATTGGTCAATTATATGCTTTAATTTCTTCATACAATTTACAATTAACTTAAAAAAATCCCTACAAAACTTTAACTTTAATAAAATCACCAGGTTAGGGAGGAGATCAAAAAGACCCATTCTGCATTTTTAAAAACCTCAAAATAAATTTTAACTTATCTGTGCCACTATTGAGTCTCATGTCCTATGATATGGTCTCTTTTATCATCACTAATTTTTGTCAAGATAAAAAATTAGCTCCCAGAATTTTGCATCAGTGTAAAACTAAGAACTTTGACAGATGGTGCAGGAAAGGGGAAAAAACTCTCGTTACTCAAAGTCCTATTAAAAATGTTAACACAGTGTTGAACCCCATCAAAAATCTGCTGTATAAAGTCTGTAGTAAACCTACCAAACTGATGTGTAATTACAATGTGATCTTTTCAGGGTTAGCTCAGAAAATAACTCCCAGATTAGTTTAAATGACATGTTATTGTAATGTGGTGCAATATTATATAAAGAAAAAGAAAATTCAGATTTTTGGTGAGACTTGAATGAATCCAGTATTAAATATTTCTTGAATAGTACAGTTGTGTGTCAAATATTATTGGGCATTAGTTGATGCAAATTTCCGTGTAAAAACTTCTGAGCTACTGTAACATGAATTACTGAGACATCTTTGCATAGGTATAAATATGTGCCTTGAGATTTCTGCTTGATCTTGGTTGAAAACCACTGGTGCAAAAACTAACAGGTAGTGATTGGCTTTGAAACAGTTGAGTTTTTGTGAATCTTCATATCTTTGTATTCATAACTTAAAAAACTTGAATAAGGAATATCCAAAGCAGTCATTTTTTATAATGCTCTAGTGCAAGGTCTATGAATTGCCAAAATTTAAGCATAATTTAATGTAAGAATTTATTACTCTGTTCATCATGGCAGCCAATCTGCTGAATTTCAATGTTGCCATCATGACTGATCACGTCATCATGATTCCATCATGAATGCCTGCCCTGGTCTGTACTTATGACTGATGATGACTGGAACACCACAGTCAGTGCATTAAAGTGTATGAAGTCAAGCTGCATACATGTAAATTTCTGATATTCTATGATGAAAACATGAATGGGCACACACATTTATGCATGTTGACTTGATGACCCAATGCCAAAGAGTTACTACACTTTCTTGTTTTCACTTTGAATGGTCACTTCAGTAAACTAAGATGAATACTTGAGCTGTCCTGCCTCCTGTAGAGGTTTTCCTCTGGATGAGCGTCAATCTGCAGCAGAGCTGGAGGCCGTCCTGCAGCACCACCACAACCTGCAGGAGAAACTGGCAGAGGACATGCTTAATTTGGCCAGAAATTTGAAGAACAACACACTAGCAGCACAGAACATCATCAAACAGGACAATCAGGTAACTAGAAAGTATCTATGATGCTGTTTCCTCATAATCCTAACATATTTAAAACAACAAATCATTAAAACTTTTAACTTTTAAATTCTCTCTCGTGAAATATTTACAACACAAACAGATTTTTGCACTGATCCATGTTCAGAAAAGTGTTTCAGGCAGCTACTGCCACCATAAAGAGGGAGAGGGGGGGAGTCCTGAGGCTGTAGACTTTTTGTTTTGTTCCTAGAAAAGCTCTAGGAGACTGGAGGAGTTATAAATAGTATACACACCGAAGGTCATGTGAAACTCAAAAGAGCAGAATATGGGCTCTTTACTTTAATTGACTTGGTTTTGACATTCAATCTGGTCTGAAGAGGAGCCAGCAGGAAGTTGATATTTACATTACATAGAAACAAGCCAAAAGACCTGGTTCTATATAACAGTGGAACTTTTAAAAAAAAAAAATCTAAGCAAAATACTGCAGTGAGGGGTTAATACAGAACACATATCACCCCTCAGTATGATATGTGTAAGTTTACAGGTATGGTCACTTCCAAATGATGTCTAAAGGGTATTTGTTTTTAAAGATTAATTCATCAATATAAAAACGTTACTTTGACAGCCCCAGTATCTTGTTTTTATCCTGTGTGTAAATTCACATTTAGTAAATGTATTATGTCAATTTATTAGACTTTATTCTGTTTCTGATCCCAAATACTTTTTCGACTCCAATGATGCATTTGCTGTTTTTGTCCACAAGATGGCAGTGTAACGTCCCAACATTCACAAGCATCTCTGTAAATTCTCCAAGGTGTCCCTACTTCAGTAGTGTCTTCGTAATGTGTTTTATAAAGCCGAGTCATCATTATGTATGCTCCATATTTATCCTGTTTTCGTCTTCCTTTCAGACTCTGAGCCAGTCCATGCGTCAGGCAGATCTGAACTTTGAGAAGCTGAAGACGGAGTCTGAGCGGTTGGAGCAGCACACCAAGAAGTCGGTCAATTGGCTGCTATGGATAATGCTCATCCTGGTTTCCTTTACCTTCATCAGCATGATCCTCTTCATCAGAATTTTCCCCAGACTCCGATGATGACGTCTGATTTTCTGAACTCTTAGTCTCCATGGTCTCCTGTCGTTACGGAGCCTCATAAATCTACAGATCAGTAGAAGTCAGAACCAAAACAACAGTTTGATTTACTGAGATGTTTGCACTTTTAAAGCTGAAGTTCTTCCTCTAAACAGGAAGGTGTACACGGGGTTTGCAGCATCAGTATTCCTTTTTTTGTAACTGATCAGAACATGATTGGATGAGCAGAAGCACTTGATTTTTAGGGCCTGTGGTAGCAGCAAATAGCCAGGCAGCAGTGACTGAGCCTTAATTTTTCTAAACCCTAAGCAAGAAGGGTGATAGCCACGCAAGGTATGGAAATCAAGGATCTTTTGCTTAACCTTTTTCTCTCCTGTCTTTTGAAAGACTTTAAGAGCCATCTGCTAGCTTACAGAAACTGTATAAACCACAGTTTAAGTCTTTATCAAGGGCCTGTACTACAAAGCAGGATTGTCTGTATGTGATGTAACTTTGGATTAAACTCGGGGTACTCAGTTCTTTCAAGAAGGTAGATTGCTATGGTGGCCTATGCTGAACATCAGAGCAGGTTATGTTTGTGACTGGAGCTCAACTACCATCATTACAACCCTTAATTTGTACGCTTCCATTTGGGGATTGTCTTTTTGCTCAAGGTCTTCCTGCATTTGTTGTACACTTGTTAAAATTTAGTCTCCAGTGTGTAGTCACCTTTCATTTCTAATGTAATAGCTCAGAGTTTGTTCATCGTGAGGGTGTGCTGATGGTAGACTGTTTCATGTGCATGACTGATCATATGCTGCTCACACAGCCCCTTTTTTGTGATTGTTCACAACGAAACTTGAGTTGACAGACAGCGTTGCCTGTCCACTGAGCCATATCTTCCTTGTAAGAGTTTGTGAAGTCAGATAAGTTGAAATTGCTTTGAGTATGTTAATCTTGCTTAGTAGTACAGGCCTTTGGTTAAAATGTTTTAAGATTAAATAACTATTAAAAGCTGTGGCTGCATTAATGTCATCATGTTTGGAACATTACTCTGAGTTTAAGCACCTATTAGCATTATAGAAATGCTTATAAAAAACAAATCCCTTCATTAGACTAATCAGGTCACTACCAAATAAGAAGCCACATGAATAAACCATATATTAATAACTTTTAGTACTGCAGCCTTGACATAGAACTGCACCTAAGAAGACTTAACCAGATATTAATGAACACATACAAATATAGCGGTCTCAAGGTAACTACTCTTAGCACAGTGATTAGTGATATACTCCTGCTTCTCAGGCATTATTATGAGCTAATTGGTATCTAACCCCACATGCCATAATTTATGATTATTGGGCCATGAACAATGAGCTTTCCATCAATACCTGTCTAATAACTGCTTACAGAGAGTAAGTTGCAAATTTGCTGTACATGAATTAGTATGGCTGTTATTACATAGTAGCATCGCATGAATAGATATTCTGCCTTAAAAACTATTTAAAAAATGTTGGGATGCGCAATAGTATGGCTCAATTTCTGTATCCGCAGATGTAACAATTTCTGTCAATATTTACAGGTGCTATATCAGCCGTAAATATCAGCCACACATCCATATCAGCAAGAGTATTAATTGCTTCACTGTATTCTCACTTAATATCTGCATTTGAAAATCAACCGTATCATTTATAAGAGAACAAAAACATGTTTGACATTTGTTTCTAACAGTTAAACTGTCTCAGTGAAAGGCACAGGTCCATTTTAGTTAAGGGAAGTCTTTGGAAATTTGACAAAAATGTTGATTTCAGTAGTTCCAAAGTATCCGTAGATCAGATCAATCAATCTTTCATATCAGCAAAAATCCAGTATTGTGCATTCTATATGCAAATGGACTACTTTCATAAAATAAATCACAACCTCTGCTTGTGGTAATGTCGGAATAACTCATAATTATGTCTTTGTAACTCTCACTGAGGTCTAATTCATCAGATGTTTACTTACATGGAAATACTGTATGAATATTTGTATTTTTTGTTTTTGATTGAAAATATCTGAAGTGGCCCATTTATTAAGGCTACATTTTTAATTGTGCTGGTGTATTATTATTATTTTTATTCTATGGGAATAGGACCTGTGCACCCAGTACACCTTATTAAAGAATATGCTTCATTAATTGCATTAGATGTGTGATATATTGACTATTTAGAGTGGAGTGGTGGCCACCTTAAAGAAGGTTACACATATTATGTAATGATTTCAACACTATTCAAGAATAAGTTTTGAAGAAGACGTCACACTAGATTCAAAAACATACTCTGAGTAACAAAGACTTGATTATGAGTTACTTTGACATTGATAAGAGTAGAAGTTTGTGATTTATTTCATGGCTATAAAACATTTTTATTGATAATTGTGTGTTGTTTAGGGGAGAGTACGTCTTCATGTGGCATTTGTAACTTGTAAGGGCAAGCAAAGCTAAGCCAGATCGTATTTTACATAATAAGCAGTCATTTGGGCGGCATTAAAGGAAAAGTCAGTTTATGACTCATTAGCTACATATTATAGGTATGTAGAATTAAATAATAATATGCAATGAATAATGGCTAATAAACAGGGAGTATGCTACTAAATAGCAAGCTAACATGCAAGTAGTTCATGATGAGAACTGTGACCTTAGAATAAAGTGTTCCTTTAATTATCCCTTTTTACATTATTACATTTTTTTAAGATAATATATAATGGTATTTCCTTTCTCAAAAAGTGATGATCTAACATTTAAATTAACTTAAAATCCAATAATAATAAAATTGACAGTAAGATTCAGTGTAAAATGGCTATTTTTGATTTTTGACTTGAAAGTCTGCATTTACTTGAAGTAACTTCCTTAATATCCATCAATCCTCTTACCACTTACCTATTTTGAGGTTGTGGGGTCTGGAGCCTATCCCAGCTGACAGTGGGTGAGAGACACCCTGAACCAACCTGCCAATCACAGGGGAGACAACCACTAACACGCACACACATACCTATGGCCAATTTAGAGTCACCAGTCAAACTATTGAGAATTTTTGGTCTGTGGGAAGAAACTGGAGTACCTGGGGAGAACCAACACATGCACAGGGAGAACATGCAAACTCCACACAAAAAGGCCTTGACTGACAGGGAGTTCAATTGCCGACCTTTTATGTGTGACAGAAAGAAAAGCTATTGCAACATTATTTTCATTCTATATATCATTCATATCTTAAGGGTTGTCTGTTATTAAATTATTTAAACACTTTTATTTATAACATTTTGATGTGGTGCCTAAAGACAAAGAGTAACAAATTATTAAATAAGGAAAAAATGCTCCTGTATTACAAATTTCAGTACATGTTATAATCATCCTTTTAATTCACAGTTTTACAATTTGTCCTGGTTAAGTGCCGTTAAATTATTTAAGACATCAGTCCATAAATCCACAGGCCTGTTCTTTGTTAATGAATGGTTATGATGGTGATACTGTCGATGATGTGGTTCTTTACTGCTGAAGCTGCTGATTCAGGAATAAATTAAAGACTGTAACCTAAAACGAGTATTGGAATATTATACTGAGGGCAGCAGCTGTGCTTACAAAATCCCCCAAAAAAGTCAAGGAAATGTGAAATTGTTTAATTTGAACTATGAACTTTACCTGTGTGTGTGTACCAACTGAAACAAGCCGCACCTTCTCTCTTTTTACTGTGACTGCTGCAGTGACTGCCTTTCACCACTGGATGTCAGTCACATCCTGAAAACACTATCACAGTAATGACCTCCACTACCCTGATGACTTGATCAAGCAATGAATCCCAAATTAATCCTGAGTCTCATTCAGAGGTGATTTGAAGACTGAAGTATGTCTAAATAAAGGCAGCTGGCCACAGAAAAGTGCACTGACTATGTGTGCGTGTTGGTGATCTGTGCATTTAATTCTGCTTTTTTTCATCCTGGTAACATATGGTGCATAGAGTATTTACCCTGCATGCAAACACTCAAAGAAAATCTTCAAACAGATGAACATTCCTGCTGTGTTGTCAGTCTGACAGTCATCTGAGGCCTGTGGAGCTGACTAGCTTGTCCAGGCTTGCAGCTCTACCCCCTAGCCCTTCCTCTCTCCCCTCTCCCATCTGCTGCTCCACCTTACGCCTGGCTGGCTGGCTGGGCCTCGACCTGGCCTGCCATGTATTTTAGGATCCCTGGGGGGTATTTTGCCTGCTGGAAGCCGAGGTATGCAGGCCACCAGGAGACCAAATGAGGTTGTGTCACTGCAGAGGATCGTCATCCCTCAGTTTAATCGCAGCTGTTTGCGCCTCCATTCCCAGGCCAGTGCTAATGCTTTGACTGTGTGTGATCTGCTCTCTGAGGCTGCAGCTCTGCTTTTGAACTGAGACGACACTGCGTGACTTCATCAGGGCTGTGGTTTCTCATGTTCATTATGGTTGTATTATCCCATTAGCTGTGAGAGACTGTTGCATTTTAGTTTCCTAAACAGACTCCAGAGCTGGGGATGTCTTAAGAGCCAGTTCCTAAATTCAGCAAACACCTCAAGATCTGTGGGGTTCCTCATTTATGGCACTTTTAACCTTTGACCTAGGAAGCCTGCATGAACTCCTACCTGTGCTGTTTTCCCACAGGGTTGCTCTGAAAATAGTCTTCAAGCCTCTATGCCTAAAGAGGACCTACATACAGAACCAAGTATACAAATATATGGTGAATCAATTTCTGTTTGTGTCGTGCCAATTTATCATTAATTTTATTTTAAGGCACTTAACAAAAGTGAAGGTTTAGACTGTTTAGACTCTTTTTCTCTCCTTCAAGTTGTTATGTGATAGACTGTATCCTTGTTAGAGCATCAACAGGACATTCAACAACTGAATTGTCTGAGACCAAATATTTATTCTCAGTATGAAGATACATATAACTTACATATTTATGTTTGCTTGGATTTCAGTTTAGAAAAACTAAGAAATAAGGGCGCTGGTTGTGATGAAAAGTGAACCTGACCCTGATGATTTGGACAAGGATACTAATGATCAGGGCCCAGAAAATGATGACGAGGACTAGAACAAAAATTATCAGACTCAAGCCACTGATGATCTAGACAAATACTCTTATGGTCATAACCTGAATGCTGATAATCAGGACCTTGACGCTGATGAGATTGGCTCAAAACAGGATGAATTGGCCTGGACTCTTGACTATGTGGACCGGGACAATAATGATCTGGACCAAAGCAATAATCTGAACCTCGACTTTTATTTTTGGACTAGGGCGCTGATGATGTGGGCCCGAGCATTGATGATCTGAGCCTGAACTTTCATGATCTTGACCAGGGAACTGAAAATCTGGACCTTAACACTGATGATCTGTACCCGGACACTGATGAACTGGACCAGGATACTGACAGTGTGGACCAGGGCACAGATGCACTGAACCTGAACTTTTTTGAACTGGACCAGGACACTTATGATCAGGGCCTGGCCCCTAAATATCTGGACCTAGACTGAGACATGCAGGACCTTTACCCTGATGAACTGGACCCAAACACTGATATTCAGGAACTTGATGCTGATGAGATTGACCCATCCCTTAATTATTTACAGTGGTGGACAAAGTACTGAACCCCATTACTTGAGTGAAAGTATAGATACTCCTGGTCAAATATTACTCCAATACAAGTGGAAGTTGTTCAGTCTTAAGTTACTTAAGTTAAAGTACTGGAGTACCTGCTTTTGAGAATACTTAAGTATTAAAAGTACATTTTTGTTTTAATATCAACATGTTATTTCATGTTGCCACAATGAATTTCCAGAACCTAATGACTGAAACAACCTACTGAATGAATTGGCCTGCTTCTAGAACCTGTAGAACCTGTATTGGGGGAGGGGGGGGGGGGGGGGTCTATGCCAAAGCATTTTTATTTTCAGATCTGTTCAAACAAGTCTGACTGTTGTGATGGTTTATTTTGCGGCTAGTTTTAGCAGGCATATTAAGTAGATATTTTTTCATATATATTTCAATTCGAGACAAATCTGACCATCTTATTAAAAAGTTTTGTGGGTACTCTTGTTGGTTTCAACATCTGCTATGACCATGGCAATCGGTGACACACAGTCACATTGTGAAATAATAACAACAGGTCTCGACCACTACGTCAGGATCATTTGTTGTTTTGAAAGTAGCATCAAGGTGAGGGACGGACAAAAATTATGTCTTAGCATGCAAATAGTCGTGTTGTCAGCACTCAAAGCAGTAAAGATTTTAAAAAGTTGGCAGCAACACATGTAAACGACACAGATAATGCTACATAGTACAACATTACCCAAGGAGAGGTTAAGGTAGAGTGTGACTTTTCAGGCCCAAATCACCATTGTCCTTGTCGACGCAGGGACACCCTAAACAGAGTTTTTAAATCTTAACCTTGGCAGGACTTTTACACAATATCGTTTCCACTTGGCTAAAACTCAGATGATTTGTGGACAGGAGGACAAACTGCACAGAAAAGCTGCATTTTCAAAAATACCTGCCTTCACGCGGACATGGCCTCAAAGTGACTGTGGGTGAAACAGCCTTTTCAAAGCAGGGATAAGCAGAGGGTTTGGAAGGCACACCGAAATCCAATATCTTCGAAGGCTTTTAGTCAAGAAACTTCCTAAATGTTTTCTGGAGACATCTGTGACCTGCGTGTGCTTGTTTAAAGGAGTAAAATATTTGACCTTTAAGGTCCAACATTTTGTATCAAATAAGTCTGAGTGGTTGAAGTTTTTCATGACTTTGGGTCATGATTTCTCATTAAGAATGTGGTTGTGGGTCCTAAGGCTAGACCAGTTGAGAATCAGCTCAACAGGTCATGATGAATATTGATCAGGCAACAGTGTTCACTCCATTAACATAAATAAACGGATCAAAATATTCAGATCTTTTTTTGTCAACTGAATGCCCTACAGACCACCACCACCCACTACAGCTTCACTGATAAATAATAATGAAGATTCTTATCCTCTCTGACCATGTCAATAAAACACATAAATGAAGAAACTGTGTGAATGAACAATTAATGGTAGAATTGTTTTATCACAATGCATGAATAGGTCATAGTATTTTGGCTGATTGGTGTAAATCTTTATTTTTTTTCTTAAGGCACCAAAAAAACCTTTTCCACCTTATTCCAAGAATCAACATTTTCTCTCTCAGCATAATGCCATGTCTGCCTCCTCCTACAACATCCAGTGATAACAGTGACGTGTGTTTTCTAGCTAAGAGCAATAAGGTTGTTGCTGCTATCAAAGCTGAAAGATACACTCATTAGTGTAATGTTGTGTTACAATTCAAACATTGCTTATAGAGGGACGTTCGGTAACAACATGCGTATTTCACTGTTTAATTAGAAGCTTGTGTTTGTGTGGTAGTAGTATGATTTTAATTGACTTGATCCCTCAACATAGTGAGGGGAACAAATTGTTAATCACAAGAGAGCCTCCATCCTCTCTTAATGCAGCTCTGCGCCTGTAAAACACTACAGCACTGCTGCTCTCTTTTTAATTTAGTTTTTGGCTGCAGCTACAGGAGGATTTAGGTTGCCTACAGAGATGAAGGAAATTTTATTATTTTTTACTTTTTCCATACTTCATGAGGGAGCAAAAGGGTAAAGTGGGCTTTTCTATTCTGTTCTGTTCCTTTGCCAAAGTTTAACATGGGCAGTTGTGTTATAGACAAAATGGGAGCATGAAAGGCTGCACTAGTTCGGCTTACAATGTGAGCTTGCACACATGTAAAATTATGCATGGAAAACATAATGGACCGTCTGTACTCAAAGTCACCAAGGCAAACTTTATCGTAGTTCAGAAATGACACAATCTGCAGTTAATCTTCATGACAGCAAATAGCTCTTTATTACCTTCTCTAAGGAGATTGTATTTTGCTGGCTTTGTTTGTTTATTCGTTAAAGAATAATTGAAAAGGTTATGAACATAATATGTCAGGAATGGGCAAAAGACTTATCAGTTAGGTTCTGATGGTGATCCAAATCTGGATAAGGGTCAAGGAACTTTTAAACATTTTGTTAACACTGCATGATAGGGCAGTTTTCAACATGTTTGCTTACAACTCAATAACTTCTCGATGGATATGGATGACATTTTCAGGAAATACTGGTCATGGCATAAGGGGGAAATGATTGGATTTTAATGGTGATCCAAATCCAGATATTGATCCGGGAATGTTTTTCAAGGATTTGTTAACAGTGTGAGGCAGGGCCATTTTCCACATTTTTGACAATACCTCACTCAAGAATGCTGGAAGTGCCTTGGCAGAGATTTGTGCTCTCAGAGCTCTACTACTTGGTACTGTACTGACTGGCTGCTCTTGTTCAATTTTCAAACTTTTTTAATTCATTGTTTACAGGTCTTTTTACATCATTAAGGGGATTCACAAAAATCGTTGGTCTTCTAAAACTTTAGTTTTCGTGTGTTTTTATTACTATTTCAAAGTTGTTAAACTTAACATCTTAACTTTTTATTTACAGGATGGTTATATTGTTTACAAGATGCCAAGCTTATGTCACATTCAAAGCAGATAAGTCATAAGATTCGAGGTTGTCCAGGTCAAAGGTCAAGTTTATGGATTATTGTGATCTTCTCTTGCTTGTGAATGCACGTCTCAAAAGTGTTTTGAGGTCTCTAATCTGGCAGTGCGTACTGGTTTTGCCAAATATAAATATGTCAAAAATACCTAAATGTCATACTACTTTGGGGAAAATAAGTAGTATACATCTGACCAGTCTACCTCAAACACAGTATGTAGTATAAATTGAAGGACAAATCCTGATCAAATAGTACCCCAAGATTTCTAACAGTTGTGCTTGGTGCTAGGCTAATGCCATCTAGGGCAGTTATATAATTAGAAAAGGCTTCTCTAAGGTGTTAGGGGCCAGGCACAATGCCCCCCGTCTTGTCTGAGTTGAGAGGAAGAACATTTCTGTCCATCCAGATCCTAATGTCCTATAGACATGCTTCTAGTTTAGGTAACTGATTTGTTTCACGTGGTTTCATTGATATGTACAGTTGATTATTATCAGCATAAAGATGAAAACTGATGGATTGTTTCCTTATGACATCACCAAGAAGAAGCATGTATAAGGAGAAAGGAATGTGACCTAGCATAGAACCTTGAGGAACTCCATAACAGACGTAAGTGTCCACAGAAGACTTATTGTTCATGTGTCGATCAGATAAGTAGAACTTGAACTAATTTAAAGCAGTCCCTGTAATCCCAAGTAATTCCTCTAAACTCTGTAGAAAAACATTATGGTCTATGGTGTCAAAAGCTGCACTTAGGTCTGGCAAGACAAGTACTGAGAGAAGTCCACCATCTGAAGCTAAGAGTAAATAATTTTTTACTATAACTAAAGCAGTCGCTATGCTATGTTGAGCTCTAAATCCTGACTGAAAGTCCTCAAACAAGCTGTTGTTTGATTAGCCACTACTTTCTCGAGGATCTTTGCAGCAAATCCTCGCCTCCTCTAGGTGCATTTTTGGGATAGTCTAAGGATCCTGCATTCTTGGACTGAGCAACACCGGTTGTCTTGGGGTGTTGTCCTCCTGGGACGCCCATTTCACACTCTGTTTTTTGACTTTACCAGTCTCATTGAACTTGGAACTTTTAAGTTTGGAAATGGTACCAGAGCCGACACCAAATAATGCTGCTGCTCTGCGTACTAGCTTCCATTTGCAAGGGATTTTGGCACATTTTGGGGGCACTACTAATGCCAGTGATGGTGACAGAGACAGTCCCAGAGAGAAGTAGCCATAAGTGCCCTCTCCCGCATGAAGTTCATTAACCCTGCTCCAGATCATTGGACCTCTTGTTCATCCCTTGCTTTTAATAATCCTATAAATCACTGCACCATATGAGTTACTGCAGCCCTTCTTCCTGGTCCACCCCTGTACCTTCACTGTGCAGCAATCATTCTCTTAAAAAAAGCATAAACTGTAAGGCAGTAGCTCTCGATACTGACGTCTGTTGCTTTTTGCAGCCTTCTGTGTGGATTGAAGTGCAAACTGAAGTCTTTGAGTTGAGAGCTGCTGGGCTGTTGCTCTGAATCTTTTAATCTGTGTCATCTGCACAGCTGCTGTGAAAGTTCCCCTGCTTTCATTTTGTTGTTTTTCTGTTTCCTCAGTAGGACCTGCCTCTCTATGAGTGTGCTACTGTTTGTTTCTGTATCTCGGTCTGTCTGTGCTGTTGTGTTGTGTCTGCAGCTCTTCTTCAGCCTAATGAGGGTTCCTCTCAAAGCTCACACACACATACAGCTGTGTTAATGCAGCTCTTTGACTACTGAGTTGAAGTATTTGAAGCACCTAAAAGGACCACTTTCACCTCTGTCGGTATCCATGACAGCTGGTTTTGAAATCTAGGTTAATTTTCAGAGAGTATCCTTAAATCACAGATGAACCAACCAGCTTAAACAGTCAATCAGCTGTTTGTTTGAAATAACTGTGTGCGTGTATTTCTGCTCGTGCATGCCCGTCTTTATTGCAACCAAAAGACATGAGTTGTACGTCATTCCCTTACTTCCCCTCCATCAGTACGTATTTGCAGCCCAGTGTCAACATGTGGGTTAATGCACTGAACCTTCCAGGCTATTTGTCAGGCAGCGCAGTGCTGAAAGGGTCCCCAGTGAAAGAAAAACCCTCCCTGCTGGTTTCTGCTTTGCCTTTGATGTATGGAGTCCAGGTAGTGCTGCCGCTGCGAGGCTTAATTTCTTGCTTCTTTGCTCCTTCACCTTTTAGTGAGTCTGGATCTCCCAGCAGGCGAGGCTAAAGATCCAGGGTATTGCCGGCAGTACAGAAGGCTTTTCATATTTTAAACTGCCTCATATTTGACACATAAGACCACAGACTTAAAAGAAAAGACATGCACTTAAAGAAATAAGAATATTTTATAATGTGACTAACACCCAGATGTGCTCATACTCACACCTTTGGGAGATATAGATTCACCAATTAAGTATGTTTAATGTCTGTGCAAGGAAGCCAAAGGAAACCCATGCATGCACAGGGAGATCACTCAAACTTAACATACAAAGGCCCCACCCTTGCAGTCACCGTAACTAAGAGCAGTTATGGCAAGCATGAAAAAATGTTTTCTTTAGTTTTCAACTAATTCTACAGCAATAGCAGCTGAATATGTGAAGTACTGCAGATGATAACAAATTTCCCCTCAGGCATTAAAGTTTATTTAACACAGTATAGGGTCAGTATTGTATCATACTGTGGTGTTATATCTAACCATATTTGTTGCCTCTTATTACATCATATCATATCTTATGTTTTGTAACTGCATTAAATCTAATGTATAACACGGAACTTAAATTTATTGTTTCATATCAAGTGCCCAAGTGTATTGTATCATATGGCACTGTATATATATATATAAATATATATATATATAATATATAGTTTTGAGTGACACAATAGCCATGTGAACAGAGAGCCAAAATGAACAGAACAAACTGTCTTCAAAAATAATTGTCAACGTATGGTCCAAATCAGCCTGAGGTCTTCTTCAATCTTAGGATGGGCTGCAGTTCACAAGTTTTTAAATCTTTAATTATTACATTTTAATCAGTAAGGTGCGAAGTTACTTTATAGTCTATCACAGCAGATAGTGATACATAATTCCTAGGTTACTAAAAATTCAGGCAACATCTTTTAAAAATGTTTTTTGGGTCACTGACCAAAAAATTATTTGGGGGGTGTGATTTTTTTTTTATTCAGAATTCTGACTCAAAAGCACAGACTTAAAAACATTTTTCAGCCTCTTAAAAATATTTTCAAGTGGCTCTTGTTCTCTTCCATAAAAAGACAATATTGTTTGGCGAATTCATTTCTGATATGTAACCTTGTGTCGGCAGGCTATAAGTTCAAACAGGAACTAATAACATGCTAATTATTCATGCAAAAACATGTGTCTGGTGCCAAGTCAGTAAGAGTTTGTATAAATTTGAAAATAAAAGTATTTGCATAGGTTTTTCTAAGGACATTTTTGCCTGTCTCACAAATTGTTGCATAGCTTTGATAGTATTTGATAGTAAGCTTATGCATTTATGTAATTTCACGAGGACAAACTTTTGTTTTTAATGGAGGAAAGCCTTCATTAAAAAAAAATTACCCTCCTACGTGTAGAAGCAGACTTCATTTGAATTTAAGGGCTCTTACTCAACCTTCAAAAAAAGGCCAACAAGCACATTTCTCACAATGTCACACTGTTCCTTTAAACAGGTTTGAATTGTGACTGTATACATGGATGCAGGTGGCTTGGATTCAGTGCTTGTTTTTTTTTCGAGGAGTAGATCGGGCCTTTGGCTGGGAATCACTGCTCAGACGAGGAGGGAGCCTTGAGGGTTAAAACTGTCAAGGACGTAAAGGTGCCGCAGCCGCTGTGAAGCAGGAGCAGGGCCTGGCAGTTGAGGCTCTGGGCCTGAGGCTGAAGCAAAGACTGGGATGTGTCTGGGAGATGGGGGTGGGGTTGCTGGTGGTATGTGGGAGTGATATGTGGGAACCAGGCACACCTCTCCTGGGCCTCTGCAACAGTCTCCCCTAGGAGGCCCCCAAGCTGCCGCAGCAGGTGCAGGGCCCCTCCTGGAACAACGAGGCTCCTAGGGGTAGCAGATTAGGCATGAGTGTATGTTGTATGTCTACAATATATGTGTATGTAATTTGTGTCTGTGGACAAGGTTTTCTCTCTGTTTTTTTTCCCAGACTGACACTTCAAATTTTCTTTCTAATATGCAAATACATATAACACTGAAACTGTGTGTGTGTGTGCTCTTGTGAGTGTGTGTTGACAAAAGCGAGGAATCCTTGGTCAAGCTGTTTTCTGTGAGGATGTTTGCAACCAAGGTTTCTTTCAAGGGTAGCTTTCACGTCATTTGTCGCATGTTTTGTCCGCTGAGCTGGTATGTCAAGGATCACCAGATGGTCCAGGATTCACTGTAAATACAATAGTGCAACATTCTGGCAGAATTCTCCAGCAAAGTTTTTTGGCAAGTTGTTATTTACTCTGTGCTGCCTCTGAGCAACGGAAGCCAAAGCAAGTCAGTATAATGATTTCAGTGACAGAGAGTAAATGTAGGTGGATAACTGGGGTAAATGCTCACTTGCTCAAAGGGGTCATATCATGCTTTCTTGAGTTTTACACACCCTATAGTGTGTTTTACATGTATCTTCCACATGATAGAGTCTGCGGTATTGGGACTTCTTCTGTGAATACCACCAGTTTCTCCCTAAAACAGCTCATATCCCTGCCCTCCGATGATCCATCAAGGTGAAGTCCAACAATTGTTTCATCAATACTAAAGGCCTGTTGTCTCAGATCACAAACCCAGTGCAGTTACATACACTGCCAGTGTTGTTCAATGCATTCTGGATGGTGAGGTCAAATGGCTACATTCTTCCCATAGACTGTAAAATTTTGACAAAGCCATATAGGAGCCTTTGAACACTGTTGATGCCCTCTAATAGACACTGCCATACTGCACATCATCTCAACCAAACTTTAGCTCTATCTACAAACAGACAGAAAAGCCACATTAAGGCGAGACTTAAGGCCGTCTGCTACATTTCCAAAACCCAAATCCTCCAAATTAAAATTTACCCCTGTCACAGTGAGAGCACAAAGACGTATTATTTCGACTGAAGCCGTGTATTTAACCAGGCTATGTGTACTGAGGCCATAAAAAATGTATTTTCCCTTCAAAAAAATCATAGGTTTCTGCATCCAGCCTCAAGTGGACACTTGGGGTACTACAGCTTTTGGCACTTCCACATCGTCCTCCATTGTCTGCCCCAGAGGTTGTCGCCTGGTTCTTCCTTCTCCTTCATCTTTTCCTATAGTGTCACTCTCTCTCTGACTCTGATTCAGGTGGCTCTGCTATTTTAATGCTTTTAGATCTATTACCTGCTTTTGATGGCATTGGTCACATCATTCTCATCTCTTGCCATGAGCACTGTGTGGGTTTAGACTGTAAAGCCAAAAGTCCTTTGCACACAGGAAGGTGGTGCAGTATGAGTCCCAAAATGTGGACATAAATGAGCATTTTAGCCCTTCCGTATTCCTTCCTTTTTAGTCTGTTGGATTTTTAATGGGTTTTTCATTCAATAAAAAAAAAAAAAAAATTATGGCCTGAGGAGTATTGCATCATCCCACTCTTAATGTAAAGCGTCTAGAGATAACATCTGTTATGATTTGGCACTATACAAATAAAGTTTGATTACTGCAGCAGATGAAAGACACATCATGCTTATTTCCCCGTAAAACTGGATGATCTCCAGCAGTGCCACCAACTCACACTTGGCAGAGACCAGCAGGACCAGGTACACTCATTTCCTTTCTGGATAAGTCTGGCCAGAAGTGGTCTCCATGGAAGAATTGCAGCCAAAAGGCCAAAACTCCAACATGACAACAAGGCCAAGCAACTCAACAATGTGTGAAAACGTAGGAACTGGGGTGCAGGAAAATGACAGCCAATGCTCTGAACTAATGATTCAAAATCCAAAATATTTGGCTTCAGAAGAAAGCAGTTTGTTCACTGAAGGGCTAAAGATCTGCACAATTATTAATGTCTGCAGGCAACAGTGAGGCATGGTAAAGGTTCCTCTCAGGATTAGGCCTGCATTCTGAAAACAGACTAAGGGCTTCGGTAAGGTTTAATGGTGCCTCAGTGCTGTGAAATACACCCAGAAACACTTACCCATCATGCAATACCATCAAGGAGGCATCTGACTGGCTGCAAATCTATTCTGCAAAAGGACAATGACCCCAAAAGTGCAGTCAATGTCATTAAGAACTTTCTTCAGTGTACAAGAGAAGAGAAAGTCCTGAAGTGTTAATAGGGCAATGACAGAGCCCTGATCCCAACAAAATGGAGTGCATCTGGGATAACATGAAGAGACAGGTTTTGAGCCAGCCTGTGTCCACACAAGATCTGTGGTCAGTTCTCCAAGCTCTCCTCTGTTTATGCTCTTTGTGTTTCTTAGTTGATATAAAATAACATAAAAACACTTATATTTGTGGAGGCATTCTTACGTTCTAACATTTTTTCCACACCTGCTTAGAACAATTGCAAAGTACATTTTAACGTTTTCAAAATGAATCTAGTATTATTTTCTACAATTATCACTCAAAACACACTAATGTTAACCCAGTAAGGTGTCCTTTCATGCACGCTTCACTTTAATGAATTGTGTATATCTTCTAGATCTCTGTTGTTTTTTGTGTGCATACCTGGCATGCACATGGCTAAATTTGGAGTGGACAATGCTCTCCTCACTGATCCATCATATCCCCTCTAATCCAGATCAATAGTGATAGTGCTTGTTCAGTTGTCAGACTGACTGCAGCTCATTGTACTCGACTATTGATTCTTCTCTTACCCTGCCTGTCTTGCCTTGTTAAATGACTTGAAGTTTAAGAGGGTAAGACAGGGAAGGGATTGCTTACCAATGTGAGTGTCTTCTGGGAAACAACATGTCTTGTTTTGTTTGTGAGAGAGCTGGTGGACCACCAGAAACCAGCAAACAAAACTCAGTCAGGGGAGTATTATGGAGTTGATGCATTTTGTGTAAAAGACTGAGGGACTTTGTTTTGGTGCATTCAAAACCATCCATAAACTTGATTTGCTGGTGACTGGTCCAGGGGGGTGTACCCCACCTATCATGCAGTACCAGCTGGGATAGGCTCCAGGTCCCTGTAACCCTGGAGGGAAAAGTGGTACAGATCAGGATGGATGGATGGACAAGCTCTGATTGAAAGTAATTCAAGGTCTTTCACGTCTTTGCTGACTGACTTAAATAAAAGTTAGGTTAGAAAGTGATGTAAATCAAAGCCTAAGCTATAAAATATAGTTTTAAGGTAGTTATTAAAAAACTTTTAACCCAACTGTAATACTTAACACTACTTGCAAAGCTGATTAGACACTAATTTCTCGAGGGTCTTTGCAGCAAGTCCTCGCCTCATCTAGGTGCATTCTTGAACTGAGCACCAGAATACAGATAAATGTGTCAGTATCGCTTCCGAGAAATGTGCCAAAGTCTGCCTATTCCCAGGAAAAAACCTACATTACCTCAGTGGAACAAGAGTGGGAAACCAGTTGTCTTGGGTTGTTGTCCTCCTGCGACACCCATTTTACGCTCTGTTTTTGACTTCACTAATCTCAAGGAACTTGGTTCTAAGTTTGGCAATGGTACTAGGGCTGACACTAAATAATAATGCTACTATGCAAACTAGCTTCCAGTAGTAAAAGATTTTGGCACATTTTTAGGGGCACTACCCACATGTTTAGCTGTCCATTCCATGATTACACAATCCTTTCAAGTTTTACCTCATTGTAAAGTTACTAATCAGACAACATTGCATATCTAATATGACCAATTGCATATCCGTGCATGTTAAAAGAAGAAATATAACAAAGAAACCCAGAAAGTAACTAACATTGGCTTAAACTCTGTTAAATTCATGGAATTGAGTATGACCTTCTGCTTTTGAGGTATGTTGATGAAATAAACTCTAGTGACACCCATGAGCCTGTATTTGTTCTTTTTCTGTAAAATTATAAGTGATTGCAAATGCTGTATTTAGACTATACAACAATCTTGAACAATATGGCCCTCTAGCAGCAAGGATGAAAGAAATAGGAAATTATTTGATTAAATAAAGGCCATCTTGCTAACCAAGATCATCCATTTATGACAGTTATCACCAACTGGCAGCCAGAGGGCCGCACCAGGCCCCAAAATCTTCCTATTCAGTTCTTAGAATATCTTGAAATTCATTTGTTGTGTGTATTCTTAGTATTTGTATGTGTTGACTCCAGGAAAAGTAGTAATTACCAGAGTTCAAAATATACCTTTTTACTCACTAGTAGAGTCATACGTCCTCTTTTGCCTGGACATGTGCTCCTTTCTGGTCATAAAATTATGTTTTATAAAATTCCCTTAAATGTCTGGGTTTTGCTCAGTTTATCCTACAGACAAAGCTGTCGCCGGAGACGAAAAAAAGACATGCCTGATTCAAACTACCGTAACTCCTTGAGCATCCACGCTATACAAATAATTCCAACAGATTCTGAGACAAACGTGTGAGTCATTTATTGGTGGTTTACTAGTATTTTCTGTGTAAATAATGTAAACATATTGTAAATAATGGCATTAGTATCATTCTGGAGTGTTTTCTTGCTGTTCTTTTGCTGTATTTTTGCTGAATTTTGCCGTATTTTTGCCTAGTTAATCTTTTTTGTCAGAATCTTCTCATCATAGTTCATGTTTGATGGAAATCATAAATAGTTCAATAATATCGTAATAAAAATTATAATAAATAATAATAATAAATATAAAGCATGTTGTGTTTCTGTTTTGTCCTCTCAAAAGTGTTGTACATGTTCATTTAGTATTGTTTATAAAGTGGAACCTGTTGAAAATTCAAATCTCTCTTTTTTTTCTTGTACTTCCTCACCATTTTAAGCATTTACAACTTAATAATGACAAATAATTGTTACAATGTTTTATTTTTACCTCACCTTCTGTGGATCTCTGTGACCTGGACCTTTGACTGCAAATGTGATCAGTTCTTCCTTGAGTCAGGGTGAACATTGACGTACAATTTAGGGAAATCCTTAAAAGAGTCCTTGAGGCGTTGTATTAAAAATTATGGCCAAGGCATGTAATTAGAAATACCCCAGGAAACATAATACCTTGTCCTGGACTGTTGGCAGTTTGGGAGCATGAAAATGTAACATGAAGCAGATGTTATTAGGAAAATTTCTTTAATTTTAATAAATGCAATATGTTGTGCTTCAGTAAATGAAATCAGTTTTATCATCAAGTCACTTCAGTTATGCTTTTCTTTATTCCTTTTTATTTTTTGACGATCTATTGTTTTTTATTTTAGACATTTCAATCAATTATTACAGCAGATACAGCCTGTGTTTCTGTGGGTTTTCTGCATATTTTCAGTTACTGCCTCCACCACTGCTACTGTAACTCTTACTGATAATGTATTCTCTTTCATCTTCCTGAACACATCTCCACAATCTATCTGTTATTTACCTGCATCGCCCATCTTCCCTCCCAATTTCACCTCCACGCTTACCTCCCTCTCCCCCTCTGTGTCTCCATCAATTTCACACTGCAGCACAACAAGAGCAGAAATGTTTGGGCTGAATAAAACATTACAAGACTTTGGGAGGAGGTTGTGAGAAGCCTTGACCTGCAGGCGTAATGCTTTAGCTCAACGTTGCAGCATTTATTATTTAGCAGCTCAGAGATCTTTTGGCTTAACCCTCCGCATGACTGCTGCAAGTCAGCCGGAGAACTTAAGGAACAAACACAATGTGCGCTGCTACAACATTAGATGTTTTGAAAAAAAATGTACAAAAGAAGACAAATTTGCCTCTTTTCTCCCTTTAATGTCTTTTTTTTTTTTTTTTTTTACTTTTTTATGTTCTGCATCAGTTTACTTTATCTGTGATTGATGCTGACAGGTTAAAGCCTTGGTCTTCCTGTTGTCTGAGCGCCAGGCAGGTGAAAGAGGGCATGGAAGAACACTGGAAGAACTATTGATCATGGTTCATGGATGTTCCTGTACACTGACAACTCTTATTGGTCAAATGACCCAAACACAGGAAATCTGTACAACTGAACATGGAAGAGGACACAAGATAGAAGAGAGTACTCGATGTCCCTTTTTGGGTTTTATCATTTGAAAATGTGAGAAAAGGAAAGTAGCTTTTGGTAAGCTTTTGATAGTCTCCTTTTGCTGCAAGTGGCAGCTTTGTTAGGCATCAACAAGCTTCTGGAAAACTTTGCTCTTGATGGCAGAATAAGAAGACATCAGCCAGATGTGTTGGTTTCTTGTATCTTTTCAAAGCAATCTACTTTTTTTCAATGGGTTTGAGGTTAGGACTTTGAGAAGACCACTCCAAAAGCTCAATTTGAGCTTGATTTAGCCCAGACCGCCCAATTAGACTACCTCCCAGAAGTGATTTCAGTTCATGGTTTGATTTTGTCCTGAAGCATTCTGAGGTAATGGTCCTTTTCCCTTACACCACCCCCTATCTGCAGTTAAAAGGAGTGTGACACTCCCATGCTGGACTGAAGACATTGTGCTCTTATGGTGCTACCCCCACATCACTCCAATTGCCCTGAGAAAATAAATGACAAAATTACACAATAATCTATAAAGACATGAGCATGGGTGACCAAATTTATGTAAAACGAAACAATAAGGTACACAAAACTTGCTCAACGGTTGCTTCTTATTCAGCACCTGTACATGGTTCAAATGCTGAATAAGTAACGGAGGGAACGTTAGAAAGATTCTAAGGGCCCATTACTGATACATTTTTCCATAGGTGTTTTAAGATTTCTTTACACTTCACTTACTAAAAATAGTGTGTCCATGTTGTTTCTTATAGCAAAAATAATAAATAAATAATCATGTATCTTTAACATTTCCCCCTGTGTAGACCCGGCAACATTCAGTGTAAGTGCTTAAGGTAGCATGAAGAGCCTTAGGGAAAGCCGAGATGCAGTACAGAAATATATACAAACCAGGCTTGAATGAGGTGCAAAGTTGAATGCATTTAAAGGTGCTCTCTATTGTTTTCTATCTAACCTTTAGGTGGCATAGGTGACATATACACCTACATGTGGAATCCACATGTATGACCTGCTGCCGTGGACCTGCTCGACTCCATGTGCTCTATCCTGCATCGACCATCAACAGAAATGACAACATTTAACATAAGTTCATACTTTTAGACCAATTAAACCAATTTTAATGGCAGTTAAGCTAGATGCTGCCATATCTACAACATCATTACTCTCCAGATTATATTCATAGTAGATATTAATTTTAATATTAGATTGAGCTCTCAATCCATAGATATGAGGTTCCTCCTGAAAATGAGATGCCGCATCTCAAGGGACTTTCCTTTAATACATTTATATTCAACAAATATGGTGCTATACAAATAAAGATTGATAGATTGACACTATTATTCAGCAGAGACAAATGTGATGAGGACAGATTTCTGATCTGGGCATCCATGGCTTTGTCGCTATCATTAATTCTTATTTTTAGTCCCTTTGTCTCTGCCTGGATTGATACATCTCGGGATGTATGTATGTGTATGTACAAATATAAACTGTATATTTATATGTATTTGCATATATGCATATATGTGGATCTATAAAATGAAGAGCATGGCTTTAGTCTGCTCTATTGTAAAGTGGTTTAACACTTGTTCTGAACTGGTGCTACACAAATATAGATTGATTGATAAAGATTTATTGATATCCTAGAAGTTTCTGCATCTGAACAGAAAGAGGCATCTCAGTCGGTGGAAAATCATATACAACAGTGTTATTTTGGGTAATGATATTGGACCTGAAGTGGTTTTTGAATAGCCCTGCTTGACATTCCCTACATGTGTGATCTACATCTATTTTGCAGCTGAACTGATGACTATAACTGATTCAGATATTGAGGGCAATGTTTCACGTAGTTGTTTTATGAGCTGTACCTGTGTGTCAGTCAAGTGAAGTAAAGCATGGCAGTGGTGTGTTAAGCAGAACTGCACCATGAGGACACCAAGACACTTAAGGTACTGGGGACAATGTGAGTTAATGTCGTAGGGCTTTTTGACTCATCACTATGGTATGGATTTATGTTACATGAAGGTACATAAACAAGGTGAGGAAAAAGCACAAACCCCCACAGACAGGATTCCAAACTTTAACTAGGAGAACCTCATTGAGATGAAGAATCTAATTTACAAGAGCATCCTATAGCCAAGCAGTAGCACATTTATTAAGTTAAAATCATGAAACACCTTCAAACACAGAACAACAGAAATAACCAGTCAAATCAGTGTCAGAGCATAAAATCATCAGTCAAAGCATCCACAGCCTTCTTCACCTTCCTCTAATGTCTTTAATATGCTTTTCATTTTTTGAAGTGATCAGCTTCCCAAGACACGGTTTTTCCTGCAGCAGATTCCAGTCTGCAGGAGCAGGGTATCTGCAACCTCTATTTACCATTTCAAGTTAAAGTTGAAGTTTTGTGACTGAGTCACAGAGCAAAGACTGTAGCTTCAAGCACTTTTCCCATGAATACAATTACTCAAGTATGACAGAGGCAGATTAATTATAGTTTTATAAATTAGGATGTGCCAATTATTCATTCTACGGATGGTCAAGGAGAGCCACCAAACTCCCTCATACAAAATACAATGATACATCAGAGCCTTGAGATTTGTTATGAACCTTAAAGCTCCATGATATACACTATCCAAAGATTAAAAGTATTGAGAAGATGCATGCATGTATAAAACATCACCATAATCAAGTGGAGGGTCATGTGTTTGTGCAGCAAAAGAAAAAACAAGACTCAGTTCTGAAGGAAAAGCCTAGCCTCAGCTGAAAGTTCTTTGCAAGTGTCTCAGTATGAAACTGAAAAGACAATGAATCATTACTCAAAAACTCGAGGTATTGATGAGAAGATACAGACTGAATTACATCACCCTGAAATTTGACAACAATTGGGCAGGTTCTGTGACTTTGCACATAGAAGGAAAGCTCTGGCAGCACTTTCAGTTAGTGCATTGTGCTGGAAAAGGTACACAGTTATAGGCTCACAAATAAATCCTTTAACTGGCAGTGTTGCAACATAACAAGTTGTGTAAAGCTAGATCATCATAACTAACAAGAGTCTCAGCAAATATTTCGGTTAGTCGTCATCCGATACTTACAGCTTTTTTGATTTTGAGTCTGACTCAAAAGACAGAAGCTCCAAAATCTTTTCGAAGAAACACACTTTTTAAAAGTTTTGTTTGAATTATTCTGTCCCAGTCAAGAGATTGTACACTTTGACCACAATCTAAAAAAATCAACTCGGTCTACACATCAACATTTACTAAATGCAGGGACATGATCCTACCCAGACAGCTACAACATGTTCCCAATCATCACCTGTCTAATCTTAGCCTGCATCTTGATGGGATTGGTTATTTTTGCACACACTCTGAATATTTATGTCCTAATTTAAGCTATTTTTCTCTCATGTTTTTAAACAGGGGGTTATTTATAGTGACTAGACACACTGTACCCTCACACAGCCGCCCTCTTTCAGGCATGCAAGCATCACACACACTTGCACTCTGTCAAGTAAATGACATTACATTACAATTATTCCAGCTTGCATAAGTCCAAAGTCACAGTTTGTTTGTTGACTCCCAGACCTCTAGTTGAACTTTTACACTCACTCCACTTCCCCAATCACAAACTTCCCTTTCCCTCTCCTTGTGAGAACATAAACAAACAGTGTTTTATTATTGTCATCTTGGGAGGACAAGATGTAATGCGACCCCCCTTGTTCTCTCCCGGTCTCGACATGTTCTGTGCTGGCCCCCCTCAGGGTCGGAGAGCAGCCCTGTGGTCAGTCAGGCCTGAGTCACAGGATGTTGAAGTAGCACGCCTCAGGGCTGTGGCTTGAAATAGGACTTGGGAGGAGAGAATAGTTTAAGACTTGAGGCCCGGCTTTCCCGCTGCAGCTCCTCCAGGATGGATAAGAACAGGCCACACACAAACACACCCTCAAGCCTCTCTGTCAAATGACTGACAAGGGATCAGGGCGAGTACTTCAGCTTCATTCCAAGGGGTCAATAACAATAGTAAAAGGCAGACGGAAGAGGAAACTAATCAAGGGTTCTGGCAGTTTGTTTGTCAGCCATGTTGTTACTAATTTGGTTTGGGGAAGGGACACTTTACAGAGGGAAGTAGCTTTGCAGAAGTTGAGACAGGTTACAATCATGAAAAGCAGTTACCCCCTGTAAATGATGGTGTCATGGACTCACCTTGGATGTGCTGTATGCAACATACAGGATGGGTGGTGTGCAGCTAGGTTTCCTCTGTAAACACTTAAGACAGTGCTGCGGCTGTCATTGTTCAACTTTGAATTTATTGTTTCCTCCTCTCTTGTTTTGTCCCTATGATCCAGAGAACATTCATTATTAATTTAACTTTGAATACAGATTTTGATGAATTTGATACATTTTTGCAATAAAGTTCAAGAAACAGATGTTAAAGCACATTCATTTCAGTTGACTGCTTGTACTGCGACAAACTTTTATGGTTCAATCAACCAATTACCAAACAATTTCTTGCTAAGGTGATAGGTCAGAAAAACACAAGCTGTTAACATATCATGGTGTGTACTTAATGTACAGAATCTACCCAACAAATGTCCACAGGTCCATTGCGTGTGGTGTTTATACACTGCTATTCAAAGTTCATTTAACAGCCATTTATTGCATAAAGAGAAGAAAATTATTGGAGTAATACCGCATCTACATACAAGAACAAATTATCAAACACAAAACCATAGATCATTGAACAACATTGTCCTTTAGATTGCTATCTCCTTATTTAAATTATGATAACAAACATTGTAACCATAAAAAGTTGAAAACTTTTACTGTCATTATACAACTGAACTATTAAACTGGAGATAATTCACCTCAAAGTGCACCACATGCAACTAAGGCCCTGTCCACATGGAGATGAAAACGTTTTCATTTTTAAAATATTTTCTGTAAATACGGCATCGTTTCAAGAAATGTGTCCAGCCAAATGAAAACACTGAAAAGGCTTTAGTTTATATGCCAGTCCATTATGAAGCCTTATTAATACCTTTTGGGTAAAAACTGGGACAAATGAACAAAAATAACTGTAGTAACTACCATTTTTTAACTTCTGCCTTGGGATGGTTACTTTTCTAAAAGAAATGCATTTCTCAGTGGGACTTTCTGGCAGAAAAACTAAACTAAACTAATGAAGAAAAGATAACAAATACTATACATAGTAATTTATCTCATTAGAAATGGCAATTAATTGGCTTTAATTCCTTGTTAACTTCATTAAATCTAGTTTTACTGTTTGGTTTTGGGATTGAAAATACAAATTCTGATGGAAGGCAAATATTTATTTTTGATAATTTACAGGTATTTTTGATTGTCTTATGGAAAGTATATTGTCATTTATAGTCTGATCCTCTGAAACTAAGAATAACAATAATGTGGTCCTTGTGCTTAACAAAGTTGCTCTTTCCTGCTCTAGATAATGCTCACCCCAACAGTCTGACATCTGTGACTTATTATGATGTTAAAATGAAAATAAACAACTGCCGCTTTCATAATGACCACATGTATTAACTCTGTGCTTAGAGCTGTGGGCTTGGACCTCTAAGGGAATTGGCATACTGAGCTCTTGTTATAACTTAAGATTGATTCATGTAATGAAAGTGACTTCAGCTGATATTCCAAGACTTCATGTTTTTGAAGTAAATTACTTAACATACTGCATCTGTGTCCCTTTAACATTTCACCCTCAATATGAATGTCAGAGGCTTAATGGAAGAGCAAAATGATACTCCCTTTGTGTCAGCTTGGGAGGTAGTAACAGAGGTGTTACAGAGGCATTACATAGGCAAGATCAGATTGGCAGACCTGGCAGGGTAATAGTGTTTGTTTTTGATTGGCAGTGTCTGTGGAGCTCCCACTGGACCTTGCTCTCCCATGCTGTTGCAACTCAGTAAAGGCTCATTCACATGTCAATGTATAATATGATGTTGACGTTGAGAAATCTTCAAAATTTGGGTGCAAGTAGGTTCACGGGGTAAGTTTTGCTGAGTTGAATGCAGTTCGACTTATCTAAAGCAAAGAAAAACATTGCTGGTGGAGTATGATGTTTTCCTGACTAACTGTAGACATGTTTTCAACTTTTGTCAATGTAGATGTAACACATGGGTATGGGGCTCGACTAAGGGGAACTTTGGCCTGATGGAGGTTGGCGCTGCTAAGCGATGTACAAAAATACTGCAATGTCACTAGAAGAATGCCACTCAAAGCAGACGTATATGCCATCTCACAAAGTGCAGCTGCAGCTGGTGTCAGTATTCTGACACAATGCCTGGATGATGAAAGACAGCTGTTCCGAATAGGGTGCCTCAAGTCATACAACAGAGGAAGAAGCAGCTGGACAGGACAGAGATGAACAGAGCTGTAACTGAGGATAGCTAAGGTAAGCAGAGGTCCCCTCTTGCTTGCGTTTACAAGCGTGTTTGATCAAACGCTGGAAATTTTTTCCAACGTACAAACATCAGTATTGCCCAACTGATGCTAACTTAGTTCTGCATGGCCTGACTTAGATTTGATGCAGCTTGACGTTTCTCTCTGTGATGGCAAAATCTGACCAAAACGTCAGTATGTGAATGTGGCTTAACACAATTTGAACGACAGACAAAGAGTATAATACTGTTGCGGACTCAATAGCTGCATTTTTACGCTTTCATAAGGAGGTTTTCAGACGTTCCGATATTGAAATATATCGCAAAAGTGCAATGGAAACACTTTTTCTGCAATTATACATCACAGGATGTGACGTACCTGGTCACAAGACCACTTCTCTCAGAGAAAACATGGCGCAATACGTGTGGACAGAAGAGGTGACCGAGACTTTTCTTAGCAATATACTTGAGAAAAACATAACAGCCATACTAGACAACAAACAGCAAAGGAATGCAGAGTGTTATAATGAGACAGAAAGGGAAATGAGGAAGAAAGGGTTCGACAAGCCGTGGCATATTCTCTGCAGCAAGTGGAAACTCTAAAGCAATGCTACCTAGCAGAATGACACCTCTTGTGCAAAAGCGGAGTGGGGGGGGGGAAGGCAATGATTAAGTTGAAATACTTCGATGCCATGAACAAAATTTTGGAACATCGCACCATCGTGAAAGCAATGCCCTCAACAATCAACAGTACGGACTTTGCCTCTGAACTATCGTCTGTTGTCTTCGTCTTTTGTTCAAAACTGTCAAGGCAACCGCCGTAGATGTAAACATAACAACACCTACACACAGCAGGTTTGGGTGTCCATCTTCTTGCAGTGAAATCTCGTGGGATGAGATTACACAAGAGTTACGAGGCTCCTGCCCAAAACAACCTTACTGGGAACCCGTTCAAAGTGCAATTGTACTTTGTCAAAATTTTAGAAATATCGCTTTTATTTTGAGAAAAACTGTAATGGAAACACAGCTAATGTAAATGTCTTAAGTTCACAGTGACGGGCAGCTTTTTGCTATAATACTGTTGCGTAAATGCAGTGTGAAAAGGGCTTCAGTCTCACTAATGAAAGAGTTTCCAAGAAACATGTCTGTTTTTCTTGCTGTCGTGCATGTGTCCATCCATGTGTATGCATTTACGTGTGAAAGGAAGCAACAAAACAACAGTGTCCTCATATTCCCAGTGTGAGGGGAAGTGTGAAGACAGCACTTTGATGTTGTGCAACACACACTGTTTTCCTGAAGTCAACACACCTTTTCCCCTTGAGCCCCCACTGCTCAGGGGAGCTGAGACATTGACCTGACCTTGACTGTCCTAATGTATTTACTGTGCCTCTGTCTCTGGATGTGTTGCTCTCCCTGTCACTCTGGCAAAATGTGGATAAGGCTGTCAGCGACACATCCTCTCAGGAAGGGTATTCAGGTTCAAGCCTGACACGCAATGCTCCCTGACTCCTTATCAATGATAAAGCTAATCCTTTAGCCCTGCACATGGCCTAATGGCCCCTTGAACTACACAACAGTGTGAGAAAAGGGACAGAAATAGAGGGGAGGGTCAGAGCTAAGGAATGGGGGTGGGGGGGATGGAAAATAGGGAGGAGGAGGGAGAGAAAATGCAGAGGTCTGAAAGAGAAAGACAGGGACAAATCAGAGATTCAGATTTGAAAGTGTGAAGAAAAGAGGAGCTGATGCGGAGTGAGAGAGGAAGGGGCTGCAGGGGTGACCTTGACAGTCTAATCTGTTTATAGATAAGTGTGTTGTGCTCCATGGGTGGGAAAAAAAGACTCTCTGGGATGTGTGCGTGACCCAGGGAGGTTAAGTGTCTAAAATGAAGGCCAGAGGTGAACACACAAGGACACAAAGCACACATAATGGAGCTAGTGAGTGCAACAGGGGCAGATGCTGGGTTTACTGAAGGGTCCTCCGGTTCAGGACATTGTGACAGTGATAGAGCTATCTGAAAGAGGAAGTACAACATTTCCCCTGGAAAATAACCTGTTGTATGTCTTACTTTATCTTCAAAACGGTTGGAGAAATCACTTGGTCAGCATGACATACAGGAGCAAGGGAAGTTAGATGTCAGCGCCAGGGTTATGTGATGAAAATGTGGATTCTGTCACATGCCCTGTAAATACTTCACAAAAAACGGATATCAGGATTTCTAGCAGTTTGTTATGTTGCAGTATGACAAAATATTCACATGGAGCAAAAACATGTTTGAATGTTGTTTTTTTTGCTAAATGGCTAACATATGCCTGAATATTTTCTCCATACAAAATTGTACAGGTGGTCCTTATTACCATGGTTTTCCACAAACACAAACAAATAGCCCACTACTCACTTAATTACAGTCTGCTACTTTTCTTAATGTCGAATTCACCTTATAATGGGCAAACATGTATAAATATTTGGGAAATTTCTTCATTGCTATTTTCTGATGCATAGGAAAAACACAGTTTATTGATTTTGTCAGTATCACCCAGACAGCAAGTTGAAAATAGTAAAAACATTTGGTGTTGACAAAATTTCAGCAAGTGCAGAGTTAATTATACTCTGGATGGAATCAAATTGCTGGAAATTAACTCTCAGATAAAGAAAGATTTGGTGTCAAAAACAAGTGTAAAATGTTTCAGTGAATTAAAGGTGTCACTGCAGCATCTTTAACTCTGAACTTTTTACTTTGACCTCTGAACCTGCAAGTGACACTACTTTATTCACTGTAGTCCCTTATTTATTATTACTATTACTATTTTTTTTAGACTATAACTCTTATTTTATTTCTAGTTTTGGAGCTTTTAACATCATCTTCATGATGAACTCATGATAGCATTTCCACAGTTCCTCACTCCCACAGTTCTGTTTCATCAAGGTCTTTAATATAGTTATTTTTCCTTGTTTTGGTTCAATACGGGTTTGTTTGTTCTAGCTGGCTTTACTTACGTCTGTCATGCATGCTTTTTGTTGTTGTTTTTGCCCATGTAAAACACTTTGTGCTACATTTTTTGTATGAAAAGTACCAACAGATGCCGCAAGCCCAGGTCATGAAAACCGCACAGCAAATATTTTTCTAAATACATGTGCTCTAACCAAACATGGTATCTATACTTCAGGTAATTCTCCATTAATCCTGCATTAATATGCGGTAAATACATACAGCACTGTTTACACTTTGCTGTGTTAATATAGAGTTAACACTTAAGTAGTTAAAAAGATACTCTTAACACTAAATGGAAATGTTGATCAAAAGTGACAGCGATAGTTGTTACAAAGTATTAAATTTAACAAACAAATTCAGTGATTACACTTGTGAGAGTTAAAGCATCAACTCTCCAAATAGGGTGAAAACAACATTTTGTGGTGCAGACCCATATAAACGCTTAGGAAGTGTCAGTATTAACTTCTGTGCCCGAGCTGTTAATTTTCTTTAGTACGTGGTACCCACACACATCAGATGGACCGTTCAAAATATTTCACTAGTCCATCTGGGCATCAGCCCATAGAAAGTGTTTAGAAATAGGCAGAACCTTTCAAAAGCATATCTGGCAGGTGACTGGACAATCACAATCATTATGGGCCAATCAGATAATGTAAAAGGTTAGCGCTGGGTGCCTGGGTGTAAAGTAGGCCACTGTATAAAACAAACTCGGCAAAACATGTCTGAAGTGGAGTTGAAATATCTTTCCTATAGAGAAGTTTTTAGTGTTGATAACTTTTTTTTAATTAAATATGAAATGCGGTCTAGATCTACTTAAACTGCTACTGAAGCTGTTAGCATCCATGCTAATCCCTGTACAGGCAGTCACTTCCTGTCATCATCTTGCTTGTAGCTCCCTCCTCATGCTGATTGGGCCATGCCGCTTTGGGCCGCTCACAGTCTTTGGAGATTGGAGCTTGACAAAATGGATCTGTCTGAATAAGGCTGATCTTTAGCACTGCAAGTTTTTTTTGTTTGTTTTTGCTGTTTGTTTTGTTTTGTTTGTTTGTTGTTTTCTTTTTTTGGGGGTGGGGTGGGGGGGGTGGGGGGGGTGGGGGTGGTTTCAAATCTAAAAAGAGAATAAAACTGTTATAATAATGCCAAGATTTCATTTGAGCGTCTTGATGCCAAGTTATTTAGTCTAACACATTGTGGTCTGACTAGACTTTAACAAACAGACCCAAAGAGCCTATGGAGGCACCCACATCCACTGCACCTGTACAAGAAGGAGAGCCAATGCTTCTCTGTATCACAGATCTCAAAGAGAACAAAATGACAGCACAGTGTTTTACATGACTCACCTAAACCCCCCCTAACTTCTGAAAAATAATTGTATTCCTGTATGACATATTAACTTATGTCTCAGGATGAACCAAATTACATAACTTCCCTTCTCTAACTGATAATGTGTACTCGTGTTTCCTGTTTTTGATGTTTGTAAGATCCTCTCTCTGATGTCACGTGTGTGCAGAAGCTCGTTTACATAGAGGATGAGTGATGTGTAGTTCCTCCACTTGAGGGCATCAAGGTGTGGATTCTTTAGTTCAAATGACAACAAGGTGTTTGTAACAGTGAGTTTGTGAGTGAGAAGCGGCAAAAGGAATACAGCAGTGAGAGAGGCCCCTGTGTGAAATATTTATACAAGGAGTTATTAGATGAGGATAATCCAGGAATGTTTTGCCTGTGTAAGATCATGACCCTCTCTGTGGTGGACACACAAACACACACATGCACACGGACTCATTCACAGATGCCCTCATGCATGCATAAGACACACAGAGGCTGAACGAAGGTTTCCTGCTTCCTGGCTCCCAAGGAAGCTAATTACTGAGCCTTCTACACCAACAAAGGGAAAGAGACTCTTCATTCAGACATATTAATCCCTCTATTTACAGGCTGCAGCGGAGGCCACTGCACTGAGGATGAGCAGCTGATGCTTTTGCCCCTTCCTCTGTGAGTGTAAGAGAGAAAAACAGCCAGAGAAGTGGGGATGCACCATATCGGATCTTTGTTAATATTTGAGTTGTTAATATTGCTTAACCAACTTAAGCTGATACCAATACAAGCATACATTTTTCATACCTTGTAAAGACCACCAAGTCTCTCCCATACTAGAATTTAGTTAGTCATATTAAGTAATCTATATGGTTTATAAAAAGTTTTGAACACAAAAAACATTTGTCTCTAAAACGATGACCGATTGATAGATGTAGACTTTCCAATGGAGTCTTTATAGACACATCTGAAGCCCTCCGTGCTGTATAGCACACACACACAGATTATTGTCTAAGCATCAGTTTAATGGGGTGACTGGTGTTGAGCTTGACTTCTTGCTTTAAATTAAAGAGTGGTGTTCCACACAACTCCATATTAGGCACATCTTAATTACCTCCGCCAAGGAGGTTATGTTTTTGGGAGGGTTTGTTTGTCTGTTTGGATCTCCGTCTGGATCCAGGAATTTTTTAAAGGATTCTTTAACATTGGGAGATAGGGCCATTTTTGACATTTCTGCATATAACTCCACAAATAATGGTCAGGGCACTTGGGAAAAAAATACAGGACAAGTTTCTAACATGCTCTACCACATACAAAACAATGTAAAGATCAATGTGCCACGTTGATATACCTTTAGTGTATTAGTTAGTAAAACCAATCCATTGTAATCCATTGTCAAGATGTGCTCAATTACTGAAAATGCATAAAGAAAACAAATAGCCTACGTCACATATTTCCATAAATGGCTCTACTAGACAGTCACTCATTGTAAACTATTTTGGAGTGGCCAATCAGAATTCAGATGGCCCTGGTTGGCCCAGGCTGCCACTGCATGGGACCCTGGTCAAGATGAGATTCACTTTTTGTGCAGCAGAGGGGAGACGCTGATGGTTCATCCTCACTTTCAGACTCAAAACAAGAGCAAATGGCACAAAGCTGACAAAGTCTTTGAGCTTGGTAAGTTCCTGAGATGACTGACTGATGATCCTAACTTGAGATGGAGAAAATGGTTAAGCAAATCAGCTTGTCTTTATTTCTTCAGTCGAGTGCAAGCTTCAAGTTCTAATGTGGGACACATTACTAGTATTTTTTGGAACTTGCTGAGGGCCAACTAAAACTGGACTTTGGACACCCCTGGTCTTAATGACAGAGACGTTTGTTTTAATACAATAAACTCTTCCCTTAAAAAAAAAAAAAAGTCCATATGATATTCAAGCCTAGAGGTCAAACCCTCACAGATGATATCCAGCCCATTATAATGTCCCATACATGAAGTGCTAAGATGTTAATTTACATGAAAACCTCCTTTGGGTAAAGCCCAAATCATATGTATTCAGCAAAGTGGCAAAACTTTGGGGATTTCACAACATTTGAGACAAATCAAGAAAATCCTTGGGGATCTTAATTAAAATATGATTTATCCTTTCATTTCTTGAGGTAAAATAGTATGGGCTAGCGTAAGACCAATCTCTATTCCATTTTTCTTTTTAATCACAAAAGCAATTTGCTCAGACTGCCACCCACTCGTGCTGGAATATAGAGTTCCTTTATTTCAAATCCTGTAATTATCAAACAAAATATGTAAATACTATTGATATGGGCACTTTTGTGCTCCATTTAATGATTCAGATCCTGAAACCTTTAACAGTTTTCTTGCATATCCATTATTATCAGATCAGATCTACTGATCTCCTCAATAGACTGTTTGACAGAACCGACCATGGGCAGTATTCATTGAGGTATAGAGGTCCTTTCCTCTGGAATAATGTTTCTGCTTGACTTCATAGACATTCAGTATTTCTACATTTGTAGAAGATCTTTTAAAAAAAGTGCTTTTAACAGCAGAATTTTGGATGCAGTATGAAACAAAAAGTAAATGTTAATTCTCTCTACTAAGGAGGTTGTGTTTTTACCTGTGTTTGTCTGTCTGTTAATTTATTAGCAAGATTAAGCAAAATTATTGGACAGACAGCTGAAATTTTAAGGAGATGTAGTGGCCCAACTTAAAAATGTTAAGACTTTGGTGGTTGATCTCGATATCTGCATCAATTATTTTTGCACAATAACTGGCAAACTAATAATATCAACATGATTCCAAGTGCTAGGGGTAGGTTTTCAGGGTCAATGAAACATAATATGATTGTTTCTTCATCATGGAACTGTTGCTTATAGGTGTAACAACAGTATGTGAACTACCTTGGTGGAAGTTTGCACTTTCCAAGTGCTTTCTAGTCTTAATTTATTTCTGCCTTTAGATTTAATATAAATACCTAAATGCATCTGTATTTTGAAATAAGACCCTCTTGTTTTCATATTGATTTTAGGGGGGCTTCATTTAAAAGCAGGTTTTCTTTTGTCTCACATGTACATTTTGTATGTTATTGTATTTGCGTGCCCAATCTCAATCTTCTGTCTTCTGTACCAAAAAAGAACTAAGAAAGAACTAAGAACAACAGCTATTCAAAAACAAAGAAATCATTTAGATTACATGTACAGAACATTATATGTAAAATGTATTTAGAGCATAAAAGAATAAAAAGAAAAGAAAACCTGCTGACAGAGTTAGACAATTACAGAATAAAAATGTGCTGTTATAAATACTTTCATAAATAATTGTATTAATTATTATTATTATTATTATTATTATGATTATTATTATTTGAATGGTGCTTACAGTCTCAAAAACTTAATTGAATTTAATAATAATAGTGATAAAAATTGTGCACCCCTCCATGGTAGGAATTAAGTTAATGTCCACCACAGAACTTGTAAGAAAAGAAGAGGCAACATTTCATTGCTGCCCGTCAAGGCAACTTCATTGAATCCTGTGAACACCTCAAGAGCCAAGCTCAAACTCATCAGTTGTAGTCATGAATTCAAAGTTTCTGTACCACAAAAACATCCATAACCTTAGATCACCACTGCTGGCATCATCACAATTTGTTTATGTGATATCCTGATGCTCCCTATGCTTTCTTTTCTGGTCCAGTCTAATCCTATTTATCCACAACATAGCATGCCTTTGTCCTGGTTTGACATTTGGAGTAAGTGAATTGGCTGTGGTTATTTTTAGTGCCACCTACTGAAATGAATTTGTAGTACAAGAGTGGGGAGCATGACTGTAGTGCATCACAAGTGCTGCATCTGTAGACTCATAACAGTACTCTAGGTAGGTTAGTGGGATAAAAAGCCATTCACTTGACTACTCCCACTGAAAAAGAAAGGAAGTCCATGTTTTAGCAGAAGGGATGCAGAAAAAAGAAGAGGAGAGAAAAAGAGAGCCAGTGTGTGTTTCTACTATAAAGAGATCTGTTTTGACTAGATTCCACATCACTTAGTCCTTCAGACCTGTGACATTTAATCTTACTAAGACCTCATTTACTCTGTTTACTGGGTAACAACATTCCGTTTAACAACAAGTCTGTCCACCAGCTTTCTGCAAAGTCTACCAGTGTGTACCAGTCCATGCAAACAAACTGCCCTCCTGTAAAAGAAAGAAGAAGACAATGCCCCACACAGATTTAGTGTAGTCTAAATCTACTGTTTAATGTGGTGAGATTCAAACATCATAGGTGCCAATGGGAAAAACATCCAGGTATCTTGTGACATTTTGTCCCGTCAATAGGACAGGTTTTGTCATAAGGATATTTGCTATGCAAATCTGAGGGAACTATGTGTACCTTTCTCACTGCCGGCAGGTATCTTACTTCCTGGCTGTACGGCTGAGGCAGTGTGTCATATTTACACTGCTCAATGACACACAGTTACTTTGTTTTGACCACCCCTTCATACTCTGGCTCCCTGATAGTTTTAGAATTGATTTTAAGTTCTTACTTATCACTTATAAATCACATATTGGTCTGGCTCCAAACTACATTTCAGAATTATAAACCCCTTATGGGCTAGACTAAAGAAGCATTTTCCATCAGAGTTCCTTTACTATGAAATGGCGATAAGACGTGCAGGTCCTCTTGGTTTCATTGTATGTAGTTGGGTTCTTGTGCTGCCTGGGCTCTTATGTTCTTATGCTGTAATGCTTTGGTTGTTTTCATGCTTGGTTTGTTTATGTTGGGTGGGTTTGTTAGTTGTTTGGGTTCTTCTGCTTTGCTCTTATTGTATATTTCCATGCATTATCAAAGCACTTTGTAAATCTCTGTTTTTAAAAGTGTAAATAAAGGTATAATTATTATTATTATCTGTAATATTATTACCATTATTATTATTATTATTATTATTATAGCTTTTATTTCAAACTAAGATGATACTACAGAAATGTATAAGGGTCAGGCAGGAGAAGAAAAATTTTAGAGGAGAAAGTTTCCTTTTCATTCTATTCTCAACATTTTGCCTTTTCCTTCTTAGAGGTGAATCATGAAGAAAAAAAATGATTGAAATTTTTCGAAGGGGGACTCTGCAAAACGTGATGATGACAAAATGACAGGCAGCTATATGTCCATCAGTAACGTTAGTTTAAATGTTTGATATTTCCTCAATACAGTTGCTTTAAAACAATGACATTTCTAGGATGGAAATTGACAAGATTTTATTGATACTGATGCCATTATCAATTCTGTCTATAATCCAATGCTTTATCAGTTCCCTTATTGCATGAAATCACACAGACACTGAATGTAGAGCGTCTTACTAGGTCAGATTAAGCCACACTTCTGAGTGCTTCTGTCTGATGTCTGACAATTCTTGACCTCTTTGTTGTTGCCCTCAAGTTTTGCAAGGTATTTAGAACTTTATGGAAAGCATTGATGAGGGAAATGTTAAGCAAAAAAAAAAAAACAGTTATATTGACTCTTTTAGCTAATTGTTATTGACTCCTAACTGGTTTTGGTTTTCAATACACATCCCTGACAACATTTATTATCTGAATAATGTATGGAATATCTATTTTTGTTGTTATGGTATAGGGACAGGTATTGATAGATGAGTTGTTTGTATTTTACCGGCATCATATCAACGTATACAATTCTAATATTGTGCCAATCAAATCTAAGACCATCACCAAAGCGTGTCAAAGAAAAATGATCCTTCCACTCTTTTAAAGCCATTGGTCTTGAGTGACATTAAGGCAAATGTAATAAATAGCATTTTAGCTTCTTAAAAGTGAAAAGTATGTTTTATGTTGATATGATGGATAAGACAGATGGGTTAAGATCCATTACCTGAATTGTGGTAATGTTGCAAAGCAGCTGGATTAGCCAAATTCTGTCATTGGGGCGGATCCATCTGCAAAGCATCAACATGAATTGATTGTCTATAGACAGAAAATGACAGTGCTTATCAGAGTTCTTTTAGGATGAAGAGGCGGCAATATGAGTGTGGTTTTGTTTTGCTGAGTCAGATGTGACAGCAAGAAACAGATGTGAAAGCAGACAAACATTTTATCGTCTAAAAAATTATACTGATAATTTTAAACATAGCATTCATTGATAAAAAGGTGAAGCACAGTGGTACATTCATATTCTGCCAGTATAAGAGAGTATATATGGCTGTTATTTTAAAGCTGATATGTTGGCAGTAAAGACTGAAAAGAATTTCCATATCTGCTGATACTTACAACCCAATTTTTGAGCTATTATCTGCATATTGTGCCGATATCACACATCCCTATTAAAAGTCAGTTATAAGTATATGATATAATATAAAAATTCCTTTTCATCCTAACTTCCCCCCTTTACAGCCCCCTTGGTTTCAGCATCAAGTGTTTGCTCAAAATAAGAGTAACATGTTAAAATTAGTTCAGAAATGAAGGATGAGGTCATTTTAAACTAATCTTAAAATTGTGTATTTAATTGGAAATGATATAAGCTAAGAAGATTTTTGTAACTACTTACATTTTGCACTCTGAAATTAATCCGAAAAAGGCTGCCTTTTCAATCTCCTCTTTTAATATAGAGAAAATCTGCGCTGTGAATGTGAATTTAACAGGTGATTTCGCTTTACAACTCACAGAACACTCGATATCAGCTACCCTCGACACAGAAGACCGTCATATCCATCTCTCTTTTATTGAATAATATTTGATTAAAACCTATCCCCTCTGGGGTGTTGATGTGTATTCACCTTCCCCCTCCCTGACAAAGAGCCCCGGTGTTCTGACACTTACGGAAGCCTGCCTCAGACAGTCCAGGTCCGGACTGTGTCCCTGTAGAGATCCTGATCCGCTCCGGGTTTTGGCCGTGGCCCGCGTTTGGCCCAGCTGAGCTGACTTGTTTACTGGAGAGACGAGCAGAAAGGAGAGACGGAAAGAGGGGGAACCTGAGGGAGAGCAATCGCTAAACGGAACGGGAATCCAAGTTTTTACACTTGACCCGTCTTTTAAGTCCCTTTTGTTTGTTTACCTCAACGTTTATTTCGTCTGTCGGACACGGGACACTGTTTTTCTGCAGGCCGGTGTGCTTTTTTCTGTTATTTTTAACTCCAGCGCCGACACTGAGAGCTCGTTTGTTTTGGATTAGCTAGCTAACGTTAGCTGTTTCCCCCGTCGGCTAACGTTAATCTGAGCGGAGGAACGGGCGGCGTGGTGCTGACTTTTCTCACTTTACAGCAGCGTGCTGGACGAACGGAGCCGCTATTTGTCGTCTTTTCCCGATACTCTGTTTGGGAAAGAAGAAGCCTCGACATCCCGAGCGTTCCCTCTTTGTTTTCTTTTCCCCGTTTTGTTGTTTTATGGGTGCTCATTGGTGTGCGGCGTGGTGGTCAGCGGGGGTGAAGGAGTTCAGAGGAAGGTCGTAGTGTCGCTGCACGTTTTTCCTGCACGTAGCTACTCGGAGGAGTTTCCTGGGATGTGCTCCCATCTATCTTAAAAAGGGCGAGCTTCTGGGGAGACACCAGCAAACCGAGGGATTTATAAAGACCTGTGGACTCCAAAGGAAAGAGCGCAAACGCCGCTAACTCCTCTTCACGGCTAAGGGACACCACAACAACTCCAGCCTGTCTGCTGGCAGAGGGACCTGCTCTCTCCACCTTTCACAGAGAAAACTCGACTTAACATTTGTTTCTGCAGCGGTTCTTCCTTCACTGAAGCAGTACATTACAGAGAAATGAGCCCAGGGCCAGTGGACCTCCAAACGAGCCCCATGCGTGTGGGATATTAATAATAACACTGTTATTTCTCTCCTGATTGAGTGGAGCACCTAAACTAAACAGATGAACGTGGACTGTCGCCTTCACTTATGGAAAATGAAGATCTTTACTCGCACATGTGTTGCCAGAACCCAAGATCACGTTATTTAGTGGTCTGCGTTTTTTCCAGGGCTCACATACATCACAAACTTGGCTGGGAGGATACTCGTACATTTTTTACCAACTCCCCCCGAATCACGGGGGGCAACACTGAATCGTTTGGCTACAACCTTGATTTTTAATATATATATTTTTTTTAATTTCCTTGATATTCTGACATTTTTTGTTTTCAATAAACAATTTTCTCCCAAGAGATCGGAGTTTTTAAGCTGGGAAGCTTCAAGAGGAGAGCACAACTTTTTCTCAAAATGAGACGGTGGACGATAAAGCTGCGAGCACAAATTGTGTTTTTTATCATCTGCACCTGCATTATCTGCCAGTGTGGACTAATAAATGGAGAAAGTAAGTATTTCCTTTATTTTATTGCAAACAGTGTTTTCTTATGATGGCATATGTGACTCCATTTAGCTCGAGTTAACACGCCTTTAAATTATTATATTTTTCAGACTCATGGGTCAATCAATATATCATAAAATGCAGAAGAAACATACACATGTATAAAAATAAAATAAAATTAGGCATATAAAATATTATAGGTAAGATATCACTGTTGGTATTATAGGAGCCAAATATGTTGCTGTGATATCGATATATGTACAATATCATTAGAATATTGACCTAAAGAGAATTGGCCATTGTAATTGTTTTCAGATACTTAAAGCCAATATTGCAGCCATATATATATCGACTGTAGTATCGGCAAAATACACAAATGTACCATATTGCTTCACCTCATCGTAAATGCAGGGGAGCATTTTAAATCCAAGGTTTTTATTTCTTTCAAAGGTTAAATGTTATTTTCCTTGTCTTAAAAGTGTTCCATACACAAACAGACGATTACATTGAAAGCAACAACTCAATTTCAGTAAGGTATGATTTTGTAGTCTTTATGGAAAGTACTGGTATAGGCGATAATGACTTCAGAAATAGTGCCATATTGGAAAAATTGCATTAATCCAATATCAGGCATCCCTGCAAAAATTCTCTACCGTTCACATGTTCTCATAGGAATATCCCTAAAGCAGAGGGAATACTATGTGTCAGTGCTTTACCCAAATTAAAACTTAAATAATATATAAATATTCAGGGATGATCATTTATTCATCTGTTTACGACTCGAAACCACAATTACACGCACATTAAAGTATACTTTTGTCCAAGCATTACGATAGGGTGGACTGAGTGTTCGACTCTACAGAAACCCAGTAAACACTCATGAAATAAGATTATTTTTGTGTAATTAACCTACAGTGAGAGAATGTAGATACGTCTCCCCATTACACAGGGGCTCTAAAAAGCAGAATATAAACTATTGTTAATGTTTGTTGGATTAAAATCGTAATACTGGTCACGGGACCTTTTCCTCCTATCCCGCGCATGCGTAATATTTCACCCATTCTCTAATTAAGTGGCTGCTATGCTGCTAATGTCAATCGTCGCGTGTGCGTGGCCGCGCCGTAAATAAATTGATATTTTTTCGTGACGTCGTCGTGTTTTACCTCCGCCCCCCTCGCGCTGTCTCTTAAAGGTACATTTTTCAGCGGCCTGTGCTGGATGAGCCAGCCTCAGGGCCGGATTAGACGCTGTAACTGGACTAGTGTGGTCTGCTGCAGCGAGTCTAAACTGGGAGTTGCAGGATTGAGCCCTGTGCGCAGCTAGGCCTCTCATGGCGACGCACGCACAAAAACAATACTGAAAACACACGAGGCGCGCGCGCACGGCGCATAAACGTAAACAGGTCAACCGCCGACGCTGCGAAGGCTCTTTATAGGTGTTGGGTTGGCCAATGCTGCTCTTTAGCCCCAGATTAGTACTCAGTAGAGACGCTTTTCACATGCCTGTCCAATGTCATGATTTTAATCAATGAAATAGGGTGTTAGTGAAAAACGTAAGCACTGCGCATGATCGTAAGAGTGAAGAAGACAGCCCCACCGTGAAACCTGCATTTATAGCATCATAGGAGTGATCCATGTACAGAGAGCGACATGTTTTCTTAAGCTGCGAATATACAGACTGAGATGCATAATAAACATTGGCAGATACTTAGAAAGTTCATTACTGGTATTGGTAGATATGAACCTTTTTATTGATACCGACATTGTGTGTATTGGACATATTGGCCATAAATATCAGTTGTAATAGCAGCACATTGTACAAATATACCTTGATGCTTGACATTATTATAGAATGTCTGCATTTTAAACCGATACAGTATTATTTATTATGGAATCAACTGTTGTTTTTCTATCTTTCTGTTTCTAACACAAATTGACTGTTAAAATAAACTAATTAGGTCAATTACTGTTTTATTAGAGGCTTTAGTTCCTTAAAAAAAAAGAGTGGAAATATTTTGAGGTATTTACATTGGTGGTATTGAGTTTGGCAAAATCGGTAAGGGCTGCTTGATAATGGCAAAATCATAATCTCAGTTATTTCAATAGATATTAAGATAGGATTATAGAACTGGGTTCCTCATTGTTTTTACAACCTTAACCACATGCACCATTATCATCAAATGATTTTTATGCATTAATTTTGAACATTACAGAACACTGACAAATGAAATATATGTGAAGAATACATAAACCTACAAACAGTGATTAATGGTAAAGCACAAAACAAGTCAGATGGCACAATAATCTTTTAACCTTGATCATTCCATTTTCATAATTTTGGGAGGCATTAATTGTAATTGAACTTCAAGCTTGATTGATTGCCCAGCTCTAATATCAGTTTATCAGATATCGGCAAACATAATGTCCAGACATACAATCTCGGAATAATTATAAGATGAATGCTGCAATATGTTATTTATCTTGATATTGAATAGCTGATGTTTTGTGTCTCAGGTTACTTTATAAAATCACATGAACATAAAATACCTGTTGATTTGTAAAAAAAAAAAAAAAAAAAGCTCCATAAACAAAACAAGAATTCCTAAGTCAGTATAAATACAATTCTTCTTGATTATCTTGTTGTCAATAAGCATGTTACTGTTAGTGTAAACAATCTTTTTCTAAGCACTTTTAATTAAAATCATTCAACTGTTTTGTCGTACCCTATGTATTTGAGAGTTCAATATATTTCAATGCTATATTGAAGTTTTTTCTTCTGATAAACTACAGTTCCTAACTGAGAGATCTCCAAAGACACATTTGATTCCAATTTTTTTTGGATTGAATTGTTTCATTTTTGGTTCTTCCACCTGTTTAAAACACTTAAGTATCTTAAACTTCAGGTTCTTACATTCACTATTCTTGCAGAGGAACTTCATAGCTGTAGAGAACTCGGTGAATGGAGAGAACTGACTTTGTTACTTAAAATAGATCTACCCATTTGACCATGTGACAATCACAAGTTACTATTACAGTGTTTTCACATTTTGAATGACTGAAAGTCTGAATGGAACATATTCAGTCTTAGTAAAGAATGGCTGGAATTAAATATCTGTAATAAATTCTTATCTTTTTGTTTATTAGTGGTTCAGTCAATATTTTTCCATTGTTATTTGCATGACGTGATTATGAGATTCTAAATCTGAAACTTGTGAGTAGGACTGGACAATGTGGACCTTAGCTCATATCTCAGTTCTTTACTTTGTCGCTAAATGGTGACACACTGTACATATCTTAAGACATTTTTTGTAAAGAAATAAATAATTGTCACAATGCAATAGATATAAGCAATAAATGACAATGACATCTGTTTGGCACCTCTGTAACAAGTCCTAGACACTCAATACTTATATATATAACCAAAAATTGCAGACCAACTCTTCATTCTGCCAAATCAGTTACAAATGATGCAAAAACTCGCTTCAGCCATTTTATAAACAAAAAAAGAAAGCACTGTCTAATTTGCAAAAATTATTTGGCAACATTTGGGAACCTGTATGAAACTGGCACCCTCCCTCTTTTCCACATAGTGCTTATATTTTTGTGCTGTTAGTACAGTGTGAAGGACATTGCACATAAACTTTGAAGATTAAAAACTTAAGATGCATTTTGAATTTTTTCACGCATCTGACATTTCCAAACTTATTTTAGAAAACATACAGTAGTGTCTAGAATACTAGAACTGACCTGTTTTAATCATTATTACAATCTGTTTGCATGAATAGATGTGAAACAAGGAAACACTAGATTTAATAATAGATTATGCTGCATTAAAAAAAAATGTAGACATTAAGTGATGAGATGGTGAAGCATTATGGCACATATTGATTATTTAGGACTTCCTTTGTATTTGCCATGAAAAGGTATCAATATCAGTCAAATTTTCATTCATAATGCTCTTAAGGTAAAATAAATTTAAAATGATGATCCCCCAGACTTTAGAGATGGTTTGCATACATTAATGAACTTTGTGTTATGTAAATGGTTCCCATTTGCTAGGTTCAAAGGAAATGTTCTGGCTACTTTACACAGGTCACATATGCAGACAGAATAGAGGCCCGTGAAAGGGGGTCTTAGGAGACAGGGCTGTTGGTATCCCTCCTTCCTCCTCTTTTTCTTTCTTCCTCTCCCTCTCTCTGCCCTTTAGGGAGTGGGATACAAGTCTTTGGCTGCCTCTGGTTTTTGATTTACTCAATTCCCTGGGAAGTAACCATATTTGGCACTCTTGAGATGTTTGCACTTTAGAGTGAAGGGGCAGCAAGGGGGACAACAACCAAAATACTTAAACTATTTCATTCTGAATCCACACGCCGCCGCCTGACATCTCCACCTCAGTCATGGGAAAGAGGAAGCAGTATTGATGTCTAAACCACGCTGCGGCTGTGATGTGCTGACTGCACTGTGGAGAATGTAGACTGTGATAAAGCTGCCCTGTTTACTGGCTGCTGTTAGTCGATTTTGATTGCTCTGTTTGTCATAGTTATCAGCAAACAGCTTTCTAAAGTAACCGCTGAGCTGTCTTCTGATCTTAACTCATGAAAACAAGTTGTGCAACTGGGAGCCTTGTCCCCTTCTTGTTCCTCTCAGGCTTGTAAGCACAGCTCTGTTGGAGAGGGCAGTGTGTTCATGTGTGTTTTTGTGTCTGTTATTGAATGTACTTTCCACTTTGAGGCATTGAGACAACATGGTAGGGATGGTAAAACAAGCAAAGTTATCATTCAGAAGTCACTGACGATTCTTTGAATGAAGTTTGAGCAGCACTTCCCCCTACACACACTCACTCACAGGTTGTGATGCAGAAGCACAGAAAATATGAGAAATGCTCTGGTGTGCTCACTTTACAGTGTACTGTTAACAACAACAAAATGAAGTGTTGAGAAAATAGAACAGTCTGCTTGGAATAGGCAGATTCACATTATGAAATGTAAATCCTATCCACACTGCATTAATTTGAACTACAGATGTGTTAGTACTTACTTGTTTGTTAGCTCATTGCTAATATATGATGGAAGTAGCCATTAATAGGCATACATTTTACTCAGCAATACTTACTGATCGTTAAAAATATTCAGCGAAATACATTGTCTATTAAAGTTAAGGCATGAGAAATTACTTTCAGTAACTGTGGATAAGCAAGTGTTTCCTTTAGAAAAGGTGCTGGTGGGTGCTTCGCATGTATATTTGAAGACCATGCAGAGCTGCGTAAGTGGAGTTGGAGTTCCTGCAAAGCCTTACAATTAAGGCGGCTGCCTTAACAACACGCTCTCTCCACTTTAGCAACCATTTAGGTAAAAAAGCAACCAAAAAAACTAAAACTGTCCTGCACCTCTGTGTGCAATTTAAAAATTTCATCTGTAGCCTGTTGCACTAGCTATGTGTATGTTCTATCTAAATTTCTGGTGTAAAATCCACGCTAAACCTTATGTTGAGTCTAGTTAAGTTGTGACTTAAGTTATGACTTTGTTTAGTTGCACCACAGAGCCGTAAGTCTTATCTTAATTGGTAGAGTGTAACATTCCAACTAAGCAAATATTTTCGCAGATATGGTGTTTCAAATTCATTTGTCCAATCAGTTTACCTTTTCGGAATACATTGGAGCCTCCAAATTCTGAGGCAAAGAGAATGTGTTGTATCTCAGTACGGACGAACAGACTAATAAACTCAGCTAAACTGCGATATGTAGTGACAGAAGTGTGTTAATTTTGTCAAAATTTCATAATCAGGACTTCACTAAAGCCTACAGCCTTTGTCCACAGAGAGAGTGATACAGAAACAGTGACAACATGCAGTAAAATTGCCAACAGTGTGAGATAATTTAACAGTGCATTTTTGCTGAACAGCTGAAATAATCTCTGCTGATGGAAACAAAAAAGTGAGAACTAGGAAGTCATGATATATATTTTTAAGGGGGGTTGTCTATCACGAGGAACATATTGCTGAAACCAGATAGCTTCTTACTGGTAAGTTTTCACCAAGTAGTCTGGACCCTTTGCCCCTTTGTCATACGTGAAGTTATCCCGGCTTTTTAAACGATACACTGTGGCAACTGTGTTTTATGGAGGACTTTCCACCTACTAGGACATAGACGTAAGATTTAAGTTATAACTCGTTCCTCTTTTGAAACCATTTCAGGTGGTGCAACACCTCAAGTTTAGTAAACTGTAAACTCTGTTGTAAGTAAAAACTTGCGTTAAAACCTAAAATTAGGCTTCATTTGAACCTAAACTCAGCTGGTGTGACCCATAGATGTTGTTTTGATATAAATCAATATGCAGTCTACACAATGGTGGAAGTGGCAATACAATCCTTTTAAGCCAAGTTACTATTGGACCCTACGTTGAAGGATTAGGGCCATGTTAAAAAAAAAGTAAGTTTAAAAAAAAAAAAAAGTAAAGTTACGAGAATAAAATCATCAAGTTAGGACAATAAAGTCATAAAGTTACAACAATAATATCATAAAGTTACATGAATAAAGTCATAAATCTATTTAAAATTAAGCTAGAAAACAAACTTCATTCTGAAAGGCTGTACTAGAGGAGCATACAATTCCTCTTCCAAAAAGGAGTCAATTTCCTCCAAGTCGGTGTGGTTCTTTCTTTGGAAAAGCCCCAGTTTCTTGCAGCATCTATTCAGGGTCCTAATACTTATGATAATGTAATGCTGATGTGCCAAAAGAAGTATTTCCTTGTTTGTGAAACCTACACTAAAGTATAACTTCACTAGATGCTCGACATTCTTCATTTTTGTACAGGTAGCTGCTGCTTTTCTTATAGCCTGTACAGACTAAAATAACTAGTTTATTCTCATAAATTTATGACGTAGTCTTGTAACTTTATGACTTTATTCTCATAACTTTGTGAGTTTATTCTAGTAACTTTTCAACTTTATTCTCATAACTTTATGACTATTCTCGTGACTTTCCTTGTTTTTTTTAACATACTTTTTTTTTTCCTTTTTTTACGTTGCCCTAATCCTCTGTCGTAGGACCCTATCTAGTTGACCATGCTAAAAAGTTAGCAAGCAAACCTTTTGTATCTCAGAAGGTGAAAACATGGGCAAGCTTTGCAGCTCCTTACATTTCATACACACTCCAAATTTTACTTTCAAATTTCTTGCAGGAAAATTCTCACAAGTTAAAGGTTATTCCAATGCCCGAAAATCATGCCTCATCCCTACAACATGCCTGACATTCTGCTTACTTGTGGTCTGGTTTAAATGACCGGAATTCTCTTCTTAATGTAAGAACAAAAGTTAAACTGTTGCATTTGAAACTTTTCTGACTCGTGCTGATGTGTTAAAACGCAGGGGAAGAAGTGTGTGTGTGTGTGTGTTTGTTTGTAGTCCTCTCAGATACTCAGGCTCTCTTTACTGAAGTGCACAGTGACATTTCCCGACAATGCTGTGCATGCTGAGGAATGTGTTTGAAGTGGCCCACCATGTAGGTGCCTGTTAGTGTGTGTGTGTGTGCGTGTGTGCTTGTACAAGTATTCCAGTATGCACCCTGGCCACCCTGTGCTGTCTGCAGGATCTCATCTCTCAGCTCGTGACCTACCCACTTCCGGGCAATGTATGTTTTCCGTGTATCTGTGTGTGTGTGTGTGTGTCCGGAGGAGGTGGTCATGCATGAGAACAGTGTGTACTAAAGCTGCAGGCCCAAAGCGAGCTGGTTTTTAGCTCTAACCCTGTTTGCCCTGGGTGGCCCCCCTGACCAACTGCTCGCCCAGTTTATATAATGCACTAATTGCTTGTTGTTTGCTGTTTCAATGGAACAAATAAGCATTAAAGTATGACCATAAGCAGTCAACAAAAACAATAGATGAGGTTGAGCAGGGAAGTGGGTGAAAGAATCATCTTTGGACCTTTTTTTTTTTTTGTTAGATAGGTCAGTGGATAGAATCAAAAACTGTGGAGAATTACGTACAGGAACAAGTCAATGGCTGGATTTTGGCACAGGCTGCCCACTTTGAGGACGACAGGTTCTGTACAAGAAGCAGACAACCACCAGTCTACCAGCCACCCAAATTAGGTGTTTATAATGGAACCAACAAGTGTGACCGTGTGACATAAACATAAACAACGTATTGATAAGATGGAGGGAGGAGAGTTGTACATTTTATTCAGTTTCTTTTTTCTTTTATTGAAGTCTTGCTAAGGTCAAAAACACCTTTCCCAGTGTGTCATGGCCAGCAGCAGTCATCAAAAGTTTTCAACAGTCAAGGAGCAGTAATGTAAACATGCAATCATTATTACAAGACTGCATAATAGGACATGAAATAACAGTTAAAGCAACAAATGTTTGTCAAAACTGAATACAGTCAATTTTATATAAGGCAGAACAGTTTTTGCTTTAGCTGTTCTTAGCTGTTTAACATGCTCTTAAAGTATCCAATAATACAAGCTCAGTAATTTTCACACCTTGTTTTAATGTGAAACAGAGTAAGATAACAGCTTTACATTAGATCTTTACACCTTTATGGACCCGAAAACTTTTGTTTTTTCAGTTTTAGAGATAATATTTTATGAGTGTTGCTATATATAAATAAATAGATTAAAAATAAAAATGACCTTCTTCACTGCAAAATTGAGTAAATAATTGTTTTGTGTGGTATGCTTGCCTGCATTGGGCTTCTGTACATCTTAAGATGCGTTCACACTGAATGCGACTTTGCGACCAAGATCGCGTCGCAAACCCAAGTCCCGTCGCCTGTCCATAGCTCATTTTTTCTGCCATTGCCATTGCTCAGTGACGTCACGCCCGCTCTAGTTTCACCCCGCGATCATATCATATATCATATAATAGGACATATTAGCTAACATTATTCCAACTGTATCCTTTTCACTCACCTACCAACCACAAAACGCTGCAGCTGGCCCTGCAGCAGCATCTTCTGTGAGTTCTCTGCGGTCCGTATAGGCGGAACTAATGTACTCACTAACTAATGGTCCTCACACGGACATAGATTGTCACTCTGTGAACCGGAGAGAAACAGTCTGTCACGGCTGTCAATCATGCACTCACACAACGCTGATTGGCTCCCACGTCGCGACATTGCCTGTAAAGTTCAAATATTTCAACTTTGACGACGGAGCATAGCGACCTGCTCCGCGTCCAAAGCGACCCCAGAGCTCCCATCTGCAGCGACAGGGGCACCGCCCCCATGTCTCCAAAGATGCAACCAAGTCGCCCAGAACGCGTGTGTCACATCACGTGAGATCTGGTAACACGTGGTCGTGGCTGATCGTGGCTGTACATTGATTCTGCATGGAGAGTGGCCGCTGAGGTCACCAAAGTCGCGTTTGGTGTGAACGCACCTTTAGACCTTTACCACTGTTTTTATCCGGCATACATTTCCAATCCATTGATAACAGCTCTGTGATTAGACTTTAAGGCCATTACCCACTAGTTTAGAAGCACTTACTTACAGTTTATTGCATTCAGTTTTTTGTATCTACATTTGTTTAGCTGTTTTTTATTTCACTCCATTGTTAAATGTGTACAGTGACCTAAATGTGCCATAAAGTTAGACTTGGGGTTTTCCACATACACACATCATGACTTTTGAGGACGCTGTTCATCATGTCAGACTTATGAACCATCACAATGAGGTTCAAACGATTCCCTGTTGCAGTTGTGCCATTAAGTGTTCCACGTTAGCTTAGCAATTTTTGCTATTTTGTCCGTTGTTATAAAGCTTTAAATATAAATGTTTTTAATGTACATGTAATGGCTTAAACACAGCACTATGACTCCCACAATGAATCCACAGCGTTGAATGAAGATTACCATTGTAAGTTTGGGTAGTCCATGTTCACAGACTGTGTGGACAATAGGGGTCATGAACTGAGGCTCCAGCAGTTGTGCACAGCGTTTCCACTGTTGGACAGGAAGGCAATATGTGCTTCTTAAGGAAATGAACTGTTAGGGTTCCCTTCCTAAATGCTTCCTCCTCTGTATTGTTCTTTCCAAGAAGCCCTGTCGACTTCTCCTAATTTACAAATACACTTTTCAAGAGTGTTGCAAGCCTCTGGAAGTGTACAATAGCTACACAATTCACAACTGTATCAGCCAACATGCAGCCATTCTCCTGTAGCTTATTTGTGTACATTTTTATTTAAGTGTGCTCACAACTTCTGCTCTTTTTTACTATTAATTTTTAAAAGTGCAAGTTACAGTTTGTTCAGTTTTGAATCATCAGACATTAGAGCCTGGTTTTACACACTCAGTTCAATGCTCTGTAGAATTTTCTCCTCTTACAGAAACTGAGCATGATCACTTCACCATAGCAATCCGTATACTGTCAAATTGTGACACTAAAGAGTTGAAATAGTTGAGAATTGCAATACATATCAAATTGGTGTTCAAGAATCATGATGATGTCAAACTGACAAAGGTGTATCATCCCAGCTGTACCTGTGCTGTGCTTGTACCATGAGAGAGCAAGGAGTCCTGAAACCCTCGTTTTTTCGTTTGAACTGCTTACTAAGAAAATAAAGTGATCAAACAGCCTAACATAGAATCCGTCTTTGTAAGATTCAGGGGTGTAGAAAAGAATCCTTCCATTGATGCATCTTATTGCAGATGTAGATGATTCTGCACTGATGCAGAGACAGCATATAAACAATTAATCAAGCAAAGGATGCTGCTAGACTGCAGTGATGGTTTTGTTTTTGAAGATTATAAAATTCAAGTACAGGTAGGCCAGACCTATAAAGTTATCTATTTTGGTTTTCAATTTTTATTTGACTTGATTCTGATAGCACTTTCTAAATATTAAAAAGTCCTTCTTAATTATCTGACTGCTTGTGTTCATTGATAAAAGTTCAGTCATGTAGAGTAACGGGTAATACATATTGCGTTGTATCCTAATGCATTGTGTTTGCAATGTGAAACCAAATCCAGTTGAATCATTGACTAAATAATCATCATTGAATTTAATTGTGGGATAAGTAAAGATTATTTGCATCTTTCCTTTCAAAAGTTGTGAAAGGTACTAAAATAGCCCATGTATACCATCCTTCCTCTTTAGTACCCCACTGATGGGCTTTTATTTTGACTCACTATCAGTTTGACCACAGTGGTGCTTGAAACACTGCAGTCTTCCATGTATGATTTGGGTTTCCTGTAGAAATCAAAGCAAGATCAAGGTTTACTGTACCAAACTGTATCAGACTGTTCTGAACCAAATTTGACCCCTTGGTGAAAATGCACCATCATGAAACTTGCATAACAAGTGAAACGGTTTTCTGGGTTCATTCAGTAACTTGCTGTGATGGCAAACCTTCTGAATAGGAGCAAACAAGAATCATTGCAGAATAATGATTTGAACAAGATTTGTTTTTTTTGATTTACTGATTACTGAACTTCATGTCATGTTGAAATTCTTGCATAGGTCTTTCCAAATGAACAGGCTAAAGTGACGAACAGGGCTGAGTTTTGAGGCTGAGCTGAGTCGTTGCCTCTTCTCTGACTCCCATTCCTAGATAGAGGAGTGTTTATGTAAACGTCTGCTCACTGCACAGAAATGTGGTCGCGTTGGGAGGGGATGATGGGGTGCAGGGATCGCACACATGTACACACACACACACACACACACACACACATACACTTACACTTACACAAAGACAAACATGCAGAGAACACCGTTACGCCATGCTGCAACAATCTGATTTGATAGTCCTTGTTGCTGTTTGGATCTGTCGTATGTAACATTTGGTGACCTCACACTGGGAAATCCACGCTGAGCTTACGCTGTAATGCACTGATCAGCAAAGGGATCTTGTTTGGAGCCTTGTGCAGGCTCAACCAGACAATAGAGCTGAGGCCAAGTTCATGTCTGGAGGAAGGAAGAAGGTTTGAAAATGTGTCTTTCTATTTTATTTTGTTCTTAGTCAGAAGCAACCTGATGTTCTTAATGATGTAAGATGGGCTTTTTTAGGATGACTTTACTTTCCAAAAACCTGATGAGATTTTAAACAACATAATGGAACTTTTCCACCTTAAAAAAGCTGTCTCCATCAGTCACACACCGACTACATGGCAGGTAATTTTACTGGTCTCGGACACATGCTTATGTACCCTTTAGTTCAATATGCAGAGGGAAATAAACTCTGAATGCCACTGTCTACATAAACTCGCAGCACTGAAGCCACACTCCTCCAACACACTCAAACAGCCACACGCTAACACTGCACTCACACACACCCAAGCTAAAATGTCATTATTTTTGGACACCAAGTGTCCAAAGAGGACAAATACAGCTCCTCTGCACCTCTTCTCTTCCTATTTTGTGCCTCTTCTCTCAGCAGGTCCACATATCAGCACTGTTCACCCTGCCCATTACAGCACAGATTTTTAACATTGATTCATATTTAAACCAATGAGACTTGCTACAAAGTTTGAATGTGCTTTCTGGGGCCAACTATAGCATGTGGGAGGAGCTGGCGCTGTAGTTCCTGCAGTTGAAGCTTGCGCTACAAATCTTCATGTTACTCCCGGCAGCAGCCACAGTAAACTGAGTTTCTATCTCAAGCCAATGTTTTAAGTGTTCAGGATTTTGCCTTAATTTGATGCTTGGAGCTCTGTTTCCCTTTTAAGAACTGATGAGTTTTTTTGGGTCTAGTTATATTTTAAATAATAGTATGTCATAAGCAGCACTGCCAGACCCCAACTCTTGCCTTTTGTGATTGGATATTGAAAGCAGAAGTTCCTTATCCCTGCGTGTTTTCTCAAAAACTTAGTGCATGAAAGCTAGTTCTACAATACCACAATTAATAAATGGATCTCGAGTCTAACCTGACAAACCAGACAGCCCATAGAAAATGTTTAAGAATGGGAAGAACCTTTTAATAGCATATTTGGCAGATGATTGGATGATTGTTCCATCAATCACATCTATCATGGACCAATCAGATAGTTTATTAGGTGGGCATTACTGCCACGGTGTAAAGGACAGAATGTAACCCACTTTGTTAAACAAACTCTCTGCAAAACATGTCAAAAGTGGAGCAAAAATTTCTTTTCTATGAAGTAACGTGCAGTGTTGATTGTTTTTTATTTAACTAAGAGACGCGGTCCAGCTCAGGTAAAAATGCTACTAAAGCTGTTAGCGTCTATGCTAATCTCTCTCCGAGCAGTCACTTCATCCTGTTGTCTCTGATCCTGTTGTGTCAGATATCAAATCGGGCTGATCCATCTGCACTGCAAGGTTATCTCTTAACCATAATGTCATTAGTAGATTCAAGAATCTACACGTCACTGTATTCTGTTTTTATTCTCAGTTTACACAGCATGCCAGCTCTTTTGGTGTTTGGATTTGTACAAAGGGGTCTAAAACTGTGGAAATGCCTTCTTTGGAAAAATGATGTCAAGTATCTGGCTCGACCTACTTGAGATATTAATGCTTTTCTCATGTTTGGGCATTTGAGCAGAGTGCCGACTTTTTACGTAAGCAGAAAACTTTGTAACAGAGTTTCCAGATGTATCAACCTGAGTGTGAGCCGGCAGCGCATAGATGGTTTATGTCACATCATGGGAATCTGTAACTGAGTTCTTGTGGTTACACACCATGCCATAATTTAAAGGTCACACTTTGGGCTGTTAATGTGCTCATCTCCACTGGACACCGATCCCCGCTCACTGCCTCAGAGTGGCCTTTCTGGGTTAACCTCACCCTCTGACCAAAGCTCATCTGAATGTCAGTGAGTGATGTACATTGAAACGTGAAGAAACACTCCCAGGTGTACAATATGCAGGACGAGGGCGATGAACAACATAATTTGCTGGGTGAATCTTGAAACTGTTTTGAAATTTATGTCAGACAAGCTAAAACTTTTTTTCCCTGATGATTATTATTATCTTTTATTTCTGAAGCAGTAAAACAAGAACCAGATAATAATATAACTAAGGAGCTGAAGTGTTCCAGCTGTGCATTGATGGATCTTTGTTTTCAATTTATAAGAAATCTATTTTTTTTTACCTCTTGATTTATTGGCTGACATTTAAAATCGGGTAATTTTGCATTTCAAAAAATATTTGCTGCCATGTTTGCTCTATCAAGAAATTATTTCTCTCTTTCCTATGAATTTATTCTGCAGATATACAGAAAGTAACTCAATAAGTTTGTAAAGCACCTTTCACAAAGCAGTTATCAAATGCTCAATGATGTATTAAGACCAGCAATAATGAAAATGAACAAGACATGTATCCATACTTAGTTTGGTTAAAAAAAAAGTCACACAGTAACACTTAAAAATCGATAAGATGTAGTTTTTGTTGCATTAACAATTAAACAGAGGCTCTCATGGTACTCAGTTGTTTGCGTCGCTATGTAAGTGCATAACTTCTTGCAAATGACACCTCTCTGTATCTCTATCATGTGTTCAAGTGTGTAAGTGCAGTGGGATGTGTGTGTGTGGGGGGCTTGAGTGGCTGTGTAACTGAGCCTGATGGGTTAAATATATTTTGAGGACTGTCATATGACTGAGAAGTGGCCATTTGACACACTGCCAGGTCAGTCTCCAAGCAGTTAATTACTTTACACACACAAACACACAGGATCCTAGCATTCACAACTGATATTGAGGGCAGCAGTGCGAGCATTTAGACTGTGAGGGAGATCAGTATCTGTAACTTATGGATATGATTGGGAAAAAATTAACCATGGATTTTGTTTAACATTACAAGAGAGTAGTTGACATCTGTGATTGGACTGCACAATTAACTGCCATTTTATATGAAATATGAGCTTTCACAGTAAATACAGTTAAAGCTCATATTGATCACAATTGATGTTCTTAAAGATAAATCAACAAGCAAACCATTCTCTCTCAACTTGTGTCCATATTACAGCTCACACACCATTTTCATTCTGTCAAGCTAACTATAAGCTACCGTTATAGTACCTGCTGCAAATGTAGCTGTAAAAAATTCTTGGTTTATTTTTGATTCATGAAAAACATTTTGCAAACAGTTAAAGATTTAACAAAGATTAATTAGGATGTTTGTGGGCAGATTATTTCAAACATGGCTAAGCACAAACTAAAATCGCAATAAGCAAGCAAGTCTTATGGTAGAAAAACACTCAAGAACAAAGACTGGGACCTTCTTTTTCATCGATGGATGACAGCCTCAAGGGTTAAATAATGTCAAATTGGTTTGCAGAGTGGAGCGTGTGCTAGCAGCCCTTCACTTTTCTGTGCTCAATGTGGTTTCTCACTGCTTCAGGTGAGTGATCAATTTAATTACAACTCGAAACTGCCTTCATAAAACGTGATCCCATTGAATCAAAACACCACAGATCATGCTGGCCCTCTAAGCTGTCGTCACTGCTCTCCTTTGGCTTCATAGTATTCACACAATATCCTTTATTTACATCCAGGTTGTAAGGCATTTCCTCCATCAGGCAGTACCCGTTTAACAAAACTGTAATGGTGGATATCTTAATTACACTTTAATTAGAGCAGTGGTTCTCAAATAATTTCTCTCGGCCCCCCCCTGCAGGATTGATATCTTGTCATGCTCCCCCACCCCCCACCTTCAAAGTTACTTAAAGGTTGAAGGAAAGATTTTTCCAAATATATCCTAACATATATGGTAATTTCTTCATTAAGTACTACTGTGCAAATACAGAAATCACTTGTATTTATTTGCCATAGTTATATCTGCACATAAATTGTTATGAATATTTTAAATCCCCTTCTATATTAAAAAGATAAAAACAACGAAAAGCTCATACCTATTTCTCTTAAGATTCAAATGAAAGATTTTTGTCCGGATTCAAAATTTCAAGTTCAAGCAAAATTTGATACACCCTAACCCTTGTTAAAAAGAAAAAAAAAAAGAAAATTTCCTTGATTAACAATGTTAACCCAAATACGTCTGTTGTTACAAAGCTCTCATTGATTTTTACTTTATTCGCACCTCTGACATGGCAGATAGCCAATCAAAGTGCAGAAATTTTGAATGGCACATGGGGTGGCCAATCAAAAATCCAGGGGACCCAGACAAGTTGTGCCTTACAGGAGTGCAGCCACATCCTCCTTGGAGGTCATGCCCCACTATTTCAGAAGCACTATTAGTGCATTCAATGGCATTTATGGGCCTGTATTAATTAATATATATGTATATCTGTTTACACACATAAAGAATTTTACTGTCCTACTTATCTGAATGTGGCTATTAAGTAATCTGACTATAAACATTTCGCCAGCTGGTTGCACACATTTCTAGTTTATTGCTTTATCATTTTTATCTTCATATCCCAATTGCGTCACAAAATAATAACTGTGCTTTTTGTCAGTACTAACATGAAAAAGGTACCATAAGTTCAAATTCATGACACTAGTAAGTTTAAGGGTCAATATACAACTGTGTTTTTCAGGCCACAGTCAGCCTTTGAGAGCATGTCGCATTCACAATACAAATATCATATCTGCTGTGTTTTTTTAATGAATGAAAGAAATTTGTCATTTAAAACGTGCTCTATTTTCATGAGTTATTTTGCAAAATTCAAAAAGACAGAAAAAATATTTTTTCAAGTGAATGTAACATGCTTTTTCTATAGCCAGTCTCTATGCTGTGTCTTTTGAATATTTTTAGTTGTGTGAATAGTTTTGCAGTTGAGCTTTTGTCTTGTCAAACAAGAAAAACAATGGCGATTGACTGACAGACTAAAAACATCTGGTGCACGAAAACACCTATGCATCAGCCCTTCCTCTGGCACTGTATGGTTAATCATGTATCTCGCTTTGACTTAGCAACAAGTGAAGACTAAAAAAATGAAAAAATGAATGGGCAGTGGTCTTACTCCTTCTCTCCCTCTGGTGCCCATGCTTCTGTACTTAAGGTTGTGTATCTCTCTCTATAAATCCATCCCTCATTCACTCATCCTCCCTCCCTCCATTTACGTTCAGGGGTAAGAGGGTTCACTCTTATCCACTGATTTGTTTTTCTTTCACACTGCAGATGCACACAGCCTGCAGACCTGTTTTCTACACACACACGCACCTGCTAATCTTGCTCTGCTCTCTACGTGCAGGGAAAGCCTCCTCTTGCAAACCTCTTAAAGGTGTGAACTCTATCCATTTGACACTTCTCTCTCTCTCTCTGTTTTTTTGTTTTCTCCTCTCTTATTAGGCCCCCTCGCTCCAGCTGGGCCTAAGTGATGCTTACCACACACACACGTCTTCACGATGTGAACAACAGCAGCCGGTCACATGGACATGCCTGACCGTGCTGTGTTTGCCACACTGTGTCTGTTTTTCCTTTTTATGAGTACTCCTGCTCATATATGTGTAATGTAATGGTGGGGGGTGGGGGCTGTTTTTGTCCTGATGGGTTACTATGGTGACAGTACTAGCTGTCCTGGCAGTAAGCTGGAGTGCTCTCCTCACCTCTGCTGTCTAAATACTCGTCTGGATTCCCCGCATTTAGCTTACTCTGAAGCCCTTGATATTTTTAGTATATAATGGCAGAAAATAGGAGGGATATTTGTACAAAAGCAGCCTAAATATAAACTGTGACATTTTTATGATTTTGACTGTTGCCTGTGTTGAACTTGGTGTCTACTCTAAACCTATTAAAAGAGCCTGATGTCAACACCTCTAATCACATCTTGCCCTCTCCCCAGTCAACATTGATACTGCAGATAAAATTAATGCAATTCTTATATGCAAGAACAACATACAACTATGTATTCCAGTATCTGATTAACTAAGAAATATGACATTACTCTGATATCAAGACTTTTGCCTATCTGCTGTCTTGGTGCATCATTTCCAAGTGATTTCTGCCTTCTGAGAAAGCTACTAAACAGAGTTTGCTTCATGGTGAAATTTATTTATCAGGTTATACAGAATATGTAATTTTGTGTATAATGTCATTTTCCAGCTGACTTTGCTAACACTATGCCGCCTTGCAGCAGATGTTGATATCCTTGTTAGTTTTAATCCAAAGGAGAAACTTTGCTGTGTTTTTGTGAGACTTCGGAAGCAAAAAAAAAACAAAACAGTACACTCCATTCTATAGCTTCTTAGGACACCTTGTTTCATTTTAGATGTGGCTCATGCAGTATTTGACCATTTCTCAAAGTTTTCACTGTTAAGATATCAATTAAACCATAGAAAGTTTCTGATGCTTTTCTTTGAGAGTCTGTGAGCCACACGTCTGAGTGTATTGAGTGGCTGCCAGACATGTGATTGGTTGTTGCATTGGTGGGAGGGGAGGTTTAGCGACAGGTCAATTGCAATTGCTTGTGTAGCCTATCCCTTGTATTTTTGTATGACCCTTTTTCATTTTTCTCACAGAAGTAATTGTAAATGAAACAGCTTGAAGACAGATTACATGTCTAAACAATTTAATTCCTCTATTTTATAAACTTATATCTTTTTTCATTAAATTGTCTGATTTCATGTCAAGAAAATGTTTAATCTCTGTCCAGACTTTTTTTTATTAATATGTTTTTATTTCAGATTTTAACAAAACCACAAACTCTGCTTTTGCAGCTCAGCTTTAGTAAACACAGTAAACCACTCGACCAAAAATCAGTTTAAATCTGAACTATATCAAGAGCCGAGACTTTTTTTTTTTTTACTGCAGGGCCTGTTTCTTAATATTTGATGTATATACACAAATCTACTCAGGTTTCAAAAACTTGAAAACATGAATGACAGTATATGGTCACCCAGAGCACAAGTGATCCACCTTGGTTGATACATCTGCTCCACAGCGTAAAAGACTTGCCCCTGAGGTTGCTCACATCACATCGCCTGCCTGTGCGTTCTGTGCATTTTCAACTGCCAGGCGGTTCAATGTGAGCGACTAGAGCGTCCACAGGCGATTTTGTCGCTTGTGTGAATGCAGGGTTACTTGAGTAAAAGCACTGATGTGTTATTTATGAACCCTTTGTTCAGGTCTTTACATTAAACCCAAATTTAGTTTTGATGACAATTTTGGCATTAGGAAACCTGAGTTCCTGCAGTTATATGTAGTAAGCGTGTGTTTTACCCTTGTCAACTCAGCTTGCCTGCCTGTAGATCCCTTCTCCACAGATGAACGCTAACTCTAAGCCTGAAACTCACACAGTAGTAGCAAAAATGATCAGGAGTACATTTACAAAGCAACTCAGGTTGTAAATGTGTCTCTCGTGGTTTAAACAGCCAAACCAGGGTTTGCTTGACATCAACCGCTTCACTTATTTATTTTTTATTTCATGCCATTGTTTGTTAACTTTCCATACTTTTGAATACTTGGAAGTTTATTCACTCATTCAAAATGAATCTTGTTTTCAAAACCAAATAGGAACTTATTAATCCATATTGTATAAACAGCAGTATATCACAGCGTTAAATGATTTTGTGAGAAAATGTCTTTGCTTAGTTGTTAACATTATTAGGTGCTCGAGTATGAATGTAATGCCCTTTCCGAGCTAAAGGTGAGAAGCAGGATATGTTTTTATTTATTTTAAGGAAGATTAGATAGAACTTTATTAACCCATTTGGAAGACTCCCTCAGGGAAATTGAGAGTACCTAGAATTAATGAATTATCAGGATAAATCATAACAAAGACCAAAATAATTGTGACTTCATCATTTCGGCAAAGATTGGACAGTCTTTCTCTGTGTGTTTTTGTGTGCTGGTGTAAGTGTGTGTGTGTTTTTGTGTGTGTTTTATGGAAATAAAACAACAAAATGTGTAGTTTAGGTGCAAGTGACTGTTATGGCAAAACATAAAGCTTTAAGGCCTTCAGGTCAGACCATTTTCTTTTTAAAATGTCATTGGATGTTTGTTGACAGCAGTGTGTTTATGTGTGAGTGGGTGCGTCATGTGACTTTTCACAATGTAACAATGTTTAACTAGTCATTAGGCGCCATGTAGTTGAGAGAGGGAAGAAATCAGACACTTAAGGACAGTGTGGTGGAGTGAATAGAAAAAACACTGGAGGGACTCATGCCAAGATGGAGTGAAAAAGGGACACAGGGATCAAGAGCTCACAGCCACAGTAGTTTACGAGCCTACTTCAAGTATTCCTAATTCACTTACAGTTAAAGGGGGCCCATATTGAATTATGCCTTGCTGTTAAATGACAGCATAATGAATGGAAGTCATTTTACAATACCGCTGCGGCTGCAGACCCTCCACTCCAGGGACCAGTCCGTCAGAAGGCCGAGGTAACAGCCAGTGATTTGTTGGCCTGGAGACCCTATTTGAACGTTAACATGACGTCAATATTTCTCCCATGCCATACCCAACATGCTCCTGTATATTCTGTAAAGAAAAATCAACAAATGAGGAAAGCAGCAGGAGATTCTGGGTAATCTGCAAAGATTTTTCTTTTGTGGGAAAAACTCAAAAAAAAGGAAGAAGAGGGTGTATATTTCTGTACAGAATAGTTTAAAGAAGATGCTAATGTTCAACAGAGATCAAAACATGTTCTTGCAAGCATTGAATCATAGTTGCCAGGGTGATCTTTTTGTGCTGTTTAATGCTAAGGATAGGGAATGATTTTCAAATACATGAACAGTTGTGACTTTGTATTTTGATGAAAGGGGAGGTCTCATGCTTTTTAAAGATATTTTTTTCCATCATTTTTTCACCTGTGGTCTAGTTGTTATGCAACAGTGCCAAATCGTGGCTTTAGCAATTTGAAAGCTAATTTTACTTCTTCTAACTTGAAAAATGATCTTGGCCTGAACTTTTTAATGTTAATGATCAAGTAAAATAACTATTTTACAAAGTATTGATTTAGCAAACCCCTAATTCCCATCTGAAGTCCCCACTTGAAAGTGATGCAACATGCACATGGTACAGTGTCGTTAGAAATAACACCAAAACAAATTGGCACATGCATACACAAAAAATCATGAACTGACGAAGAAACAATGAGAAAATGTAAAAAGTGACTGAAGTGCGATGCCTTTAGTTTAAAGTGACCAAGGCCCATAGCAGTATACGTGGACCAAGACCTATAGCAGCATCAGAGGATGACCTGGATCTGTAGCAGCATTATAAATTGACAAAAGCATCGCAAGTTGACCAATAGCACCAGTAGCATTACATGTCAACCAGGGCTGACAGCAGTATTTTAAGGTGACCACATGCATTTTCTGCATGGCAAGATAAAATAAGTCAAAAGCAACGTTTTAATTTGTTCAAAAACAATAGCAGCATGTAATGTATATATATGTATGTGTATATATATATATATATATATAAAATCAGATAACATGAAGATATATCCATGTCCATGCCAGTTAGATTTCTCAGTTTTTCTTTGAATTATGCCAGAGAGGTATCTTCCTTCAGATGCATTTCTCTATTTGCCACAGCAAAGTAGCCAAGAGGCTTACAAACAGAGGTGAAAACTTGGATCAGAAGACGCAGGGTTATCTTTTGAAGAGCTGTCTGGAGTTTTTCCTATTTTAAGTTTGATGTTTTTTCCATAAAAAGGACAACAAAGGACGTGGAAAATGGTTACGACACAGATAAAAAAGTGTACCTTCGGATGGGCTGTAAATGGAAAGGCTCTGAAGTTGTGTGTGCAGGCCTGAGCAATGGAAAAGGTAGAGGGAGGGAGAGATATGGTAGGACGGAAACAGAGGCAGGATGTGTGTCTGCATGTTTGTGTCTGTGTGTTTGTGTGTGAGGTTTTCCTGCTGCAGCCAGTGAGAGCTGGTGGTCTAACAGTGCAGACAAACGGGCCATTAAACTGACCCGGCCCCTCTGCTCTCCATCCCTCCTGCCTCCCCTTTGCTTCTCCCTCTTTTCCGACTTGGTTTCTCAGCTCACCCAACATCACCCCCGTAGCCTCCCTCTGCCTCTTTTTCGCTCTGTTGCCTTCTATCCCCTCTACATGTCTGCTTAGAGTTTTTAATGTTTGAAAACATTTTCAAACAAAACTATTGGAGTCTTTTTTTAAGGCAGCTTAAAAAAAAAGATCCACCCCCTGTGCAATCCTCTTGCACAAATTTTGGATTTAGCTGTAGCTCAGAGTTGGCAGCCTTGCAGCAATCTGGTTGAAATCAATAGGATTTGCCTTGCTTGGGATGAGCTCATTTGTCCATTTACTACACAGGGAATACCTCCACTAAAGCCCATAACAGTCTTAGCTGCTAGGCACAGAGTTTCATAACAAAGTCAACAATGACCGACAGTAAGGCCAGGAAATGCAGTTTTCAAACAGTATTTCCACATTGTCAAACAAGATTTAGGAATGGAAAAATACTGTTTAATTTGATATATTTAATGATGGTACTGAATTAGGAAAATGATATGCCAGCTCTATACAGAAGGAACCAGTACCGGAAAAAATGCTTTGTGGTTATCCAAGATAATCTTATTGCAATGTTGAATCCAAATGGAGAAACATAATTTTAAGTTATTTGTATGGTTAGTAAAAATCTGCAATTGTTGATACTTGTTTGATACCAATCCAGCAAAACTAAGCCTAAAACACTGTGACGGGTAATTCATCAATCGACCTTTTGTTAAGCGCTGCCCCCCTTGGTTACTGTTGCTACGCCTGTCAAACTTTCCCTCCTAGAGTGAGAAATACGGAGTTTTTAGCGATACTGGTGAGTGATATTCCAAATGAAATATCTGCAAATTTGTGGACAAATTCTTCAGAGATATCGGGAAGAAGCAGACAGAAAGGTCTCCAGTATGCTTTGAGAGATACATTCACCAAATCAAATGTCTGAGTTCAAATAAAGAGGACATTAAAATTGAGGGGAAAGTGCACAGATCTCAATGCAAGCGTCAAGAACCCCATGTGTTGACACTTCACCTTCAAAACAATCACATACAAGAACGACAGTGTTCTTGTACAGCAGGGTTAGTCGATATGTATTGTTTACATTGAAATTAATGTTAAGTTAGCTGTCATTATCATTGTGTTTGCCCATTTCTAGGGTGTCCATTCACAAAATGCTAAAAGATATCAGTGTGCCAGAACTTGTCTGTATCTGTTACTAGTATATTTTGGCTCAAATATTACCCAGTGGCTCAAGGTTTAACAGAGGTAACCTACTATTGAGACGCCTGTGTTTGCTAATGTTATCATACCTAACACACAGAGTATTGGTTAGCTAACGTTAGTTAGCACCTTACATTAGAACAAACATAGGTGTTTTTATGCTTTATCCACACCCGACATCTTTCTTCTTGTGTCTTTGGCTTGGGGATGTCAAAATATCAACACCACCCTCCAAACTTGTTGAATATCGACTGTCGGCTTTGCTAGTCCCGTATGCTGCCGAAAGCTTGACAGACCTCTAGTGCATAGTTACAATTGCTAATGTAGGATTGGACAGTAGCCGTTTGTAAGAGGGGCTTAGTGAAAGGTCAATTGTTAAAATTTGCTAGCTGAAACCACAACACCATCCAAATTGCACAATTGGGTTTGCACCATTTGGGAAAAGTGCATGGAAGTGCCATTGCTACTTGCTAGTTCCAACCACTTTTTAAGCATATTTGTGTAATTTTGAAGGGGCTTCCTTTTGGTCAATAGTATTACTAAAGACCATTTACCTTTTGACACCACTACTCATCATTATAATAAAGATGTTATTATTTTGGAACACAGTGTCTGAGAGTATAAATCAGTCCAAATTCTTCATTCTAGCAACAACCACCACAAAAGGAAATTTTCTTCAATTTTTGAGACTTAATTACCAGTACTTAATACCAAATTACTGAGAATTAGGAGATGAAATATACACGATCTATTAATAGGGGGGTGAACATTAGGAGAATCAAGACCTAGATCATGCTGAGTTATAAACACATGAACAATATTTGCATGGGTCAGGGTCTGAAATTGACAACCAGCTAGTGCCGAATGTGGAGGAATGTTCAATCTGTTGGCGAAATGTCAGAGAGTTAGGCACCACATAGTGAGCAAATATTTGTATATGAACAGTTATGTAAAAATATATGTGGAACAAACATGTATGGTCTCTTCTTAATTTCCTGATCTGATTGAATGATCAGATCACTGAACATAAAACAGACTTCACTCAACTGAATGCACAGAAACATATGTACGTGTCACAAAACACAAATAATTTTTTTGGCAGCTCAAAAATATGCTTGGTCGGTACATTTTTTTGTTTGCATGTCAGCTTGGCTAAATAGTCAGGAAGTTAATTTGGACACTGTTTACATGAAATTATTTTTTAATCATTACTGGACTTTTTGTCATGATTGGATGGGAGGAGAAAGACAGTTGAGAATTGAGAAAGAGAGAGGGACTTGGCAAAGGGGATTTGAGCTGATACTAGCCAAAGGTTCTGTTCATAGCGTACACTGGCTAATTGCCCAGCTATCAAAATGGTAAATGGACTTGAGCTTATATAGTGCCTTTCTAGTCTTTTGACTACTCAAAGCTGCTTTACACCACAGGTCACACTTACCCATTCACACCCATTCCCTCTCACATTCACTCACTGATGGTTCAGAGTTTCTATGTTAGTTATCCATCAGTATCAGCTAACACTTTCACGCCCTTTCATGCCCATTTACACGCCACTGACGCAGCAGTGGGAGCAACTTGGGGTTAAGTGTCTTGCCCAAGGACACATCGCCATGTGTCGCCCGGAGCTGGGCTTGAACCTGCAACCTCCCGAACACTGACCAAGCGCACTATCCAGCTGCGCCACCAATGCCCCAATAGTCTCTTTTTTAATTTGTATCCCCATCTATGAAAAGAGAGAGGGAGGGAAAGAAATAGTTGCTATTTTGTTCCCCCCTTTCAGTTACTGAGGTGTGACATTTTATGTTGCAGCTAATTTTTTTTTAATAGTATTTTTTGCATCTGTTTGCTGCCAACTTTATCCTGCACCTCTAGTTTCGGACGATTGTTTTGATTTGTGAAGTCACAAAGAATAAGCCCTCACGCTTCGGATCACTTGCTGTGAATATATTTATTATCTCAGACAAGGTGTGTTTTGCAGTAGTTTGTTAGTTTCTTTTTTTGTTGATATGTGAACAAGATAACTCAAAAGTTGAGAACAGATTTTCATGTCTTTTTCAGGCAATGTTTGTCATGGCACAAGGAAGAAGTGATAAGGTTTTGGTGGTGATCCAGATGCAGATTTGGGAATTTCTAAAAGGTTTTCCTAACAGTCAGAGATGGGGCAGTTTTCCACATTTTTCACAATAACTCGCCTGACAGTGTTAGAAATGCCTTGGTGGAGGTTTGTACTCTTGGAGCACTTCTAGTTGTTTCTTTAATTATACCTTATAGAAACCAAAGTAAACCAACAGTGTTAGAAAAAAAATATTTTATTGGGGAGTCCTTGCCAAGACAGCAGAAGAAAGGCTTAACACAAATAATAATGATTTAAAAAAGAAGCATGACAAACAAGGATTTGAATCAACAAATCAGCAGCATTCAGCTGTAAAACATCCATTCATCATCTACACATCCAGGGTGGCTGGAGCCTATCCCAGCGGTTTTTCTGCTGCAGCCAGTGAGAGCAGATCACAGAGCTACACAGACAGACAGACTATTTACACACTCACCCACACTTTAGGGTAATTTAGAGTCACCAATTAACCTAATAAGCATATTTTTGGGTCTGTGGGAGGAAGCTGGAGTTCCCGGAGAGAACCCATGCATTCACAAGGAGAAAATGCATACTTCACACAGAAAGGCCCTGATTGACACAGGGTTTGAACCAGCAACCTTCTTTCTGTGAGACACACACACCACCTGCTGCACCACCATGCCACCCCATGTAAAAGATGCACACACTAATTAAATGATCCTTAACTCGTCTTTTAAATCTCCTAAACTCTGTGCCAATAACCTTGTGGGTTATGATCATTAGATAGCATGCATGCAGTACAGGAAACATTTAATTGGGAGTAAACAATCCTATGTGAGAGACGCTGATGTGTGTGTCCTTGTAGTGCACTTAAATCAGTAAGATGTTGGAGAATAACTAGATACAAACATCAGGGTAAACAAGGTAATCCCACCCACAACCATCATTGTAAGATTTTCTGCCTTAGCCTCAGAGCTTACAGGCTAGGAATAAACTTGATTGATGTAATAACTGTAAAGCTCCAGTTGAAAAGTAACCCCAAAGTCACTTTTCAACAGTAGATGTCCATATGAAGACCATTCACAGGCAGAGTTGTACTGAGTAGAAAGAAGCCAGAGCCATTATGCAGGCGTAGCTGGTCCGGCCTCGTGTGTAGATCTCTGGTTTTGTGGGTCGGAGCCTTGGTGGGGCCGGGCCCTGCAGCTGCTGCCGTGTGGCTGCAGTTCAAGCAGGGGAACCAAGCCCCGGCTGCCTCCCCCTCAAGCCAAGGCTCACCACACCAAGACGCCGCGCCGTGCTCCGCTCGCTAACGTGGGAAGATGAAAAGGAACATCAGATGTTTTTTGTATTAGTCATTCTGTGTATAAGTGTGGCAGCCCTCGCGTATGTGTTTGTATGTCTGTCTTGTCCTCTGCACAGTCCAGGCTTCAGTTGATTACCTGGTCCCATTTCATAGCCCTCTGTCTGCTCCCAAATGCCCTGACTATGTCAGGAATGCTGCTCCCCCCTTGACATGCTTTTTTATTTGTTTGGGGTGCACCACCTGGTTTGGCTGTTTGTAAGGCAGGGCATGAATTTTTCAGATTTTTTTTCTATGTGTGTGCACTGTATGTTTGTGTGTGCATCCAGCTGTCCTTTTTTTCCCAGCAGAGGAACATGTTTGTAGCAAAAGTCATGGAATTCTATGGAGATGCTTGTAGATATGATTTAACCTGCACAGTGTGATTGTTTCAAACTATTAGCTCCCACTGCCTAGTGCTATATAGTTTCTGAATGTCAAATCAAACATATGGAAGTGTGTTTGGGTCAGGCGTGAAAAAATAAAAAGATCGAGAAAAGGAGCATTCTTCTATCATTTTGCACTTGAGCAAAGTCTAAATAACATAAAAACAACACAAAGTATTGCAAGACTAAATGTCATCAAAAAGTTGAAAGGTCAAGAATTATTTTGGAATACATTTTTTACTCAACTTCACTTCTAAATTTCAACTGTTTCTCTCAATAGTCAACCTTTCTTTAAATTTACGTTTTTCTTCCGCAGCATTTGATGTTTTTCTGTTCACACTTTTTTTTTCAGCACTTTTATGATTTCTCTTCATTTTGACTTTTTCCATTCACATTATCTATTTCTTTTCAACATTGTCATGTCTTCTCTCAACATATCAACTTTGCCTCTACACAGTAACGCATTTTTTCTAAATAATTTTAACATTTTTTCCATATTTAACATATTTATTGTTTTGGAGATACTTTCTTTTTTGGTGGTTTCCACTTATAGATTTTATTCTGACTTTTTTGCATTTTTGTTCTCTACACTTCATCTTTTTCCAAATAATACTTTTCTCTTGTACATTTTGATGTTCTGTAAAATTTTCCCTTTTTCTCAACTTTTCAAGTTTTCCACAACACTTTTTTGACATCTTTATTTCCTAAAAATCTAAAATTAGTTTTTATTTCCACATTAGTCACACTTATGAGTCTTATGTTAAGATTTACGTTTTCAACTTAAGACTTCTTCCCTCAACAGTTCAGCATTTTGCTTGTGATTTAGATTTTGTCATGACATCTTCACCTCTTTCACAACTTTTTGACTTTTTTCCTTGTAGAATTTACCCTTTTCCAGCATATTTAAACATTTCTCCTCATTTTGCCTTTTTTCTTTAACATTCTTAACTCTTTATCATCTATTTTTTTGTTTGTTTGTTTTTTTTTAGCAATTTGACTTTCCACAGCTCAACATTAAATCTTTTTCTTAAATTTTACACTCCCTTGGTCTCAAAATGTCAACATTTTCTCAACATTTGAGCTTTTTCTCAACATTTTGGTTTTTTTCCTGGAGGTATAGAAACTACCTCTGATAAATACTAATTTGTCTTAAAAATATAAACTGCAATATGAAAAGAATAATGGGAATAAATTCTACTTGCAGATTTTTCTTTTCTTTCATCCAAATATTGAGAAAAAGTATAAAACAGGCAAGCACTCCAAACAGCCAGAGTATGAAATATATGCAAATTAACTTGTGAATAACTGAATTTCAAATCTTTTGTTGAAATGTGAAAAAGGCAGCTGTTAAGCATTTTTCCCTGTCGGCCTGCACATGTCCACTCAGGAGATGTTTGTGTTGGGGTTGGTGGACATGGACTTGAGGGATCACTTCCTATCAGGCACCCTGTCACTCTGAGAAGATGTCCGACAGCGCCAGCGTAGACGTAGACGCACACTCTGCTCTTGTTTCTTCTGCCCTCTTTCCTCCCTCTCCTCCCTCTGCGCAGCCTTGAGTCCAAGGTCGAACAAAGCTCAGTGGGAGTAGAAAATAGTGAGTCATTGTTTTTAAAAACAAGTGACAGTGACCCAGCACCTTGTCTGCCCCTACCTTGCTCCTTTTTTCTCCCTCTTCCTCATTCCTTCTTTCTTTGTTTATATTCTCTTTGTCTCCCCCTGTCTGCACCTACACACACACACACCTTACCACCCTCCGCTCTTTCTCTCTCCTTTGCCGGTGCCAGAATAGAGACAGGAGGAGGCGAGCCAAAGTCACCAGTGTGATCTGATTCAGGCCCTTTCCCTCCCTCTCTTCTTGTCTTCTTGGACAGCCATCTGACAGCGCAGGGCCTGCATGTTGCTCTTTTCTACCCACTTCAATCTGCCACAGGCTGGCCCAGTGCCACAGCTGTAACGGGACCCAGCGTTGTGTATAAATAGGACTAGGCTGGCTCCCCTTGCCATGCTCCTCAATGGGAGGCTGAGGCAATGGAGGAACAGGTGCTCTGACCCACACACTCCTTTACTCTGCTCCATCCATCCCCCCCCCCCCCCCCCCCCCCCCCCCCCCTGAAAAAATCTTTATCTGATGTCCTTAAATGTGCACGGATAGGTCAGTCTGATGAATGTGTTAGCTCACTTATTATTTCACTTAACAGTTTAAAGTTTCATCCATGACTTAATTCAATGACTCCTCAAGCTTATTTCCACTCCCTTAACCCCCCGCCTCCCCCTGGCTCACATACTGTTATTCCTGTCCTCAACTCTCTTTGTTTTGGAGGTACAAGTTGGTACATGTTAATCAAAATGCCTCTCATGCAATTTTTAAGTATCATTTTTCACTATAGAAGCCACAGCTTGGCAGTGGGCGCTCAGGGAGCTGGCTTTACTTCTCAGGACTTTCCACAGCTATATTAACAAACAAATGCATTTTTCCACTCGGCTGTCCACTTGGCAACGCACCGGCATGTTCTCTCTCCCAGGGGTTTGTTCAGCAACCAAGCTGTTGACAAATCTATAATCAGCAGATCACCTCATCAGCGGCAACGTGTGCCTAAGCTGACAGAGTGAGAGGAGGGGGGGGACTTCTCACAGTCCAGAGTTAGCTGTCACCTGGTTTCATGCCGAACAGGTCTGGTTTCACGCTGAGCTAATGTGCTGCTGCCTCCTCCTCCTCCCTCCGTGCTGAGAGGCATAGGCTAGGCCGATCCCCTGGCCACAGTGGGCTCCACTCTCACCCTCTAAAAAGCTGCCACCGTGATCCACTTTCTCACCAGCAGCCAGCTACTGTTAGTCCACGCATATTAAATTCTCTGATGGGAGCACAACTCTAAAAATAAGAGAAGAATCCGGCTGAAATTGTAGCTACACTATAACGGATGCTGCAGCTGTGAATGCTTACTGAATAGTGGAGATGGCAACTTTCTGTCAGAGATAGCTGTTACATTGCTATGACCTCAAGTGCACTGGTCAGATGAAGTCACACGTGGAGTTCAGATATGGGGAGCTTATTCTGGGTGCATAGCCTGCGTCATATTTGACAATGAGAGGAGGTCATGATGTGAAGGAGATGGACAATGACATACTTTCAGCAGTGTTTCTCAACCTTTTTTTATTGAGGCATTCTTATGAAATGTAAAAAACCTCAATTCCAGTCAAAAAATGCTAATAGAAAACAAACATTTTACATAGCACCAGCCACCAACTTACTCACACAAGTTTTTTTATCTGACATTTTTCACAATGATTGATTACTGCAAAATTAGTATTAATGGGAATCATGAGCCTGGGACAGTGCACACAGTCATGAAATTATTGTTCTCAAAAGGTACTTAGCCCTCAAGGCTATGATAATTAAAATTTCATCATTAATCATCAATGTTGTTGACTTTTTAAACCAATAGTATAATATTTTTTATCTTCCGTCGCTGCAGTACCCCTGGATTATGAAGTCGATAGCTCGGATTTGGAGTTATTTGGCTTGTTTTGCAGCATCTACTAAACTGTGCACTTGCCAAAAAACACCTGCCAGCTGAAAAAAGTCGCTGTTCATTCACAAACCCAGGTCTTAGAATTGTCATGTAAGGAGCATGGTTATGTTTCAAATCATACTCTGATTACCTGCACCATAATTTTAACACCTGGTTGAATTTTTATATATTTCCTGACAAAGCCAGAAGGCACCACAGGGTGCCATGTCACCCCTGTTCAGAAAGGTGCTTTAGAGGGATACAGACAGTTCAACATGCACCAACACCTTCTCCTGTGACCTGCTAGCTGTTGTACATAACATGGAAAAAATGTTCTTTATTTTTGGATGCCTGATATAACACAGAATAAGTGCATAATGGAAACCTGAAAGAACTCATGCCTAGTAGCTATCCTGCCCAGAGATTGGAACTGAAAACCAGTTCCAGTGGAGAGTCACAATTCCCTCAAGGAATGAATATCATCAGTCTTTCTGCATAACAATTTCCTCATCAGTTTCTTCCACTTTGTTCTGTAGGCCGGGCTAATCATAGATGCCACACTCTCATCAGTGGCAGTCAGAGGAAATAGTAAAAAAAGAAGTTAAAAATGTAATCATGTCAGACAGGGGGCAGAAGTGGTCAATGCTGTGGCCAAATTTTTGACAAAACACTTACTGCACAGTGTTGAGGCAGGGCATTGAATATCAGGAGTGACGTGTTTGATGTTGACAATGAAAACCCATGTAGGTCATCTTTTCCCAAACTGAATACCAACAGGAATTGATAAGGAAATCAATAAAGAACTGGATCAATAAGCGGAATCAGTAATGGCATTAGTACTGATAACATATCAATTCCGATCCTTGATGCAAGCACTGTCTTCTTCCACTTTCTGGAAGCATTTTGTAGTTGAGGCATCCACCTTCACAAGATCCTCCTTCCACCTCATTAGTGTTGCAAAAAAAAAAAAAGTACAGCTATTTGTCCTATTTATCTTGATTATGTTCTTAACAAAACTTCAGATTAGTGCCCCGACTCAAACATGCCAGCACAGCTTGGACCCTGTTATTGAAAGAAAATAAGAGCATTTTAAATCCTAATGTCTCAATTAACGTTTGAAAGTGAGACACAATTTACTAAAGTGATCTTAAATTTGTGCAAGGAAAAGTACTTAATTGAAAGATAGGAATGGGAATTGAGAAGTGGTTCCAGTTGAGAACTGGTTCCATGTAGGATGAGAAACAGCAGTATGAGGCATCTATATAGTTTACCTTTATGCTTGAGAATTTTCTTTCCAGGAACAACTATATAGTCAAGAATTATAAACTGGACTGTATGATTTCACTTAAAGTATGTTATATCTGTAATTAATGTAGTGGTTCATTTAGCTCCTGAGTTTTGCTGAGCCGCTATTGTAACAGCCACCACTGTTTCGGGTTTTATGAATGCTTTCAAAATAAAAATATATGCACAAGTATATTACAAAACCAGGCCTTTATTGTGAAAATATATGAGCTAAAGATATCATCATATAAAAGCAAGTCTATAAAGTGAGTTTTGAGAAGTGATTCTGCAGGCCTTATCTCCCTGTGCATGTCATTCCAAATCAATAGACCATGTCAGTTGTAGAGAAATTCTTTTTTTGCTCTTCCTTAACTCTGTATTGAAACTCTTCATTTAGTTTGAAATAAGGGAGTGACGGGGCTGTGGCAGCAGAGAGATGCAGCCAAAAAGCACACAAGCACACCTGGTACGACAGCCATAGGCCATAGCCTAGCAACCTGAAGATGGCACTCTAGTCATCCAGGGTGAAATCATGATTGTCAGGGCATCCCCGCAAAAGCACCTCCAATAAGTACAGTAAGGTTCTGTGGAAAACACTGATGTATCTCTCAGATGTTCATCTTTAGGTTTGCATTCAGGTTAATACGGATCAAAAAAGGTTAATGAGGGGTGCAGGTAGATAGCGGTTATATGCACATTTTGAGGATGTTGTCCTGCTTGTTGACGTTTTGAATCCATCCCTTGGCTTCATTCCTGCATGTCATTCCCCACTATCTATCCCACTGCTGTTCTTTCCTCTATAATGCAAACCCTTAAAACTGATTTTTAAAAAAGAGTGATAGGATTGTGTTATATAATATGAAAGCTGAAAATTACACTTTCTGGATTTGAGTCTTTGTAGTGTGGAATAATTGGAATTACAATGCTCTGTGTGACCAACAGAAGCTGGTAGTTCAGCGATATATCATTAAATGTTGCAGCACAAACGTGTGAGAGGATGCTTCAACTATTCAAGCAGCAGTGATAAATGTCTAGACTGCATTTTGTTCTTTTGGAGAACGGATTTCACCAGGAACAAGCGTTCTTAGACTTACTGATTTCTTTTCTCTCCATTAACAGCATTTCCAAATGAAGACTTAAACTCATTCACCTCGCTCTCTCTTTCCAAGCTTTATGCTCAGCTTTTTTTCTGTTTGTCTGACACCCCTCTATGCATCCCTTCTCTCCCCACCTCTCCTCCTCCTTTTCTCATTCCTGCTGCCAAATTAAGTGTCAAACAGACAGGGAAGGCGGGTGGATGGCCCACATTTCTCCTATAGAGGTCCACACAGTATGGTACAGTACGTTCCAGACAGTCTGTGCTGCTCTGTTATTCCCTTTTCTCTCCACTTCTGCTCTGATGCAACCCTTTACCCCACCTCACCAACCCACCCCCACCCCCCTCACCCGCCCACCCCTCAGGCTCATTAGCGGCTGATTGGGTTGTTATTGTAATTAAGAGCTCCTGTACAGCCAGGGAGAGCACCAAGCTGTCTGCTAATGGGTGGTCCTCAGTGGGAGGGTGGGCTAGAAGAGGGGTCACGGTCATTGTCCAAACAAAGCCCTTCACCCACACAATGTCTACCAGCTTTTTTTTTTTTTTTTTTTTTTTAAAGCAGGGTCTGTTTATATAACTCATTTATGCTTAGTGATTTGCTTTCTTTTAGACCACAAAAATGGAAAATTAGAGCAGCAGGTGTCTTTTTGTTGGCTGTTTTTCCGTCTTTATGTTTGTGTCTCCCTCTTATATTCATGTAGACGCTGTATTTGTTTGTTTTGCCGTCAAACATGGCTTATTGTTGTTTTTGTGGCCTGAAGGTAGCCAACCAACCCCTCTCTTTCCCCCCCACTTTGAGTGTACGTGTGTGTGCACTTGTTACTTGTCATGTAACAGTGGTCCATAGCGGCTCTCCATTCATGCATGTGATCACCAACCGTCCTGTAGGTCCCTTACGTCACTCTGCGTTCCTGCCAGGGCTCAGGTTACACTTTCACCCTTGCTAACTTGCTCCCCCTTGCTCCCCTTCCCATCATTTTCTGCCTTCCTCCCCTTTCACCCCATCTCTCCTCCACTTTTCCCTGGTTTGCTGTCTCCCCTCTGCTCCTCGCCTAAACCTGGGTGAAGAGAGGGAGGAGATGGCTCATTATTTTAAAGACACAGTGGTTCTTGCTCCTGTACTCTTCCTCCTTCCCCCTTTCCTCCTCCTCCAGTCTTCTCCATCTGCCCCTTCATGACCCCTTCCCCCCTCCTCCTTCTACGCTGCCTCGGTCCTGTCAGTCGAAAACAAGTCTCCATTTTGCGTAGGGAGGTCCCACCGTCTGCTGCTTCCCCCCTCGTGGCCCACTAACATTTCTTTGTGTCAATAGAGCTTCTCCATCAGGAGACGTGACATATGTGCTAGCCCGTTAGCACGCTGTGTGAGGAGAAAGACCCCATATTTTTAACATGCAGCAGGGGGATGCACTTTAATACGAAAAGGTCATGTTTGCGTCCTCTCTGTGTTTCTTGGGCAGAGGTGAGTTGCACCCTGGCCTCTGCCGCTGTTGCGTAACCCAGTTTGTTATGTTGTTGTGTTGCACAATAGGTATCCGGTTAGTGCTGCAGGCTGACAGCGAGTGGGTGGCCCGTAGGCTTGTTTGATGTGTCCAGCAGATAAGGCAGGAGGGGCACAGAGGTGTAAGGTTGCTGTTATCACTGGGAATAACACCAACTGCCTCACAGTGCAGGAAGAAGCGTGTTTTTGTGTTTTGATGCCTAACACTGCGCGTGGCTAATAAGGGTGGAGCTGAGGCAAAGTGACCGTGTGCCCGTGTGGATGAGGAGCTGTTGTTGCACACTATAGTTTTATCAGATGAGATGCTTAACTTAACTGCTTCAATGGATTTATTTTGTGATTTAAGGGGTTGCTTTTAGGCTGCTACTTAAGATGGCAGCAGGCAAAAGTAAACAGTGTGTCTTCTTCTTTTTTTCTTTTTTACTCCAAACAGGAGTAAAGTTTGTTGTAACTCTGCTGTACATCTTCATCGCAGATTGATGAAACTAATTTCTATACATGGCTGGTATGGAAAGTTCAACCCCCCACTTGTTGCTATCTGGCCTTTTTGACATAATTGACATGTTTATCAGTATATATGTGCTTGTGTGTGTTAGTCAATGAAATCTAAAAATATAGAACAGACGGGCAGTACTGCGGCCAGACAAATGTTTTTATTTATAGAACTTTATTTATAGAACTTTATTTTTTATGCTGCAGTTTGATAAAATTTAAAAAAGACTAATTTAAGGCTTTCAATTTAATAGATTTATCAAAATTCCTCCGATCAAGGCTAAATCTGTTTGCCTGTTGGAACAGTTCTTGTTATGTGTTAGCACCTGGCCAGAGGACGATTGAATGTCCATCTCAGTCCATCACCATTAAATCCTCTGATATTAGTAGCTGCCAGTGCCTTTCACATGGTACTTGTCTTAAAAATGCAAACTTACATTGTAGGGTTGTAAAGACCTAGCCTTTTGTGAAAGACTTCCAGGTGAGTCAAGAAGAAAATCTCAAATCATCCATATCTATACAAATAACACAAAACAACAACAACAAAAAGAAAACCCTGAACCCCTAAGCCAATCCCAACTTTTTATAACACAAATGCATACACTGTCTGTAACATTTTCATAGCGCTCTTTAAACTTGCATCAGCTTTTGTTTCAGAATTTTTGGGAAGAGGTCAAAGATTTTTAGGGTCCATGGGGCTCCTTTATTCTATTCACTGTTACCAGAGATAACACATAATAACCAATAATAGTACTGAAAGTATGAAGTATTTGAAAATGTCCTTTATGTTCTGTTGGATTGGTAATTTACTTGTGACTAACTTTCTATTTTTACACACAACTGCTTTTTATACAGGTTAGAAATATGAGTTAATATTGGTAGTGGGTATTAAATTGTATGCTGTCAGTCAGGGGGCAGTCTGTTTTTGCTGATATCTCAATGGGGACGGTTAAATCCATTTTTCAAGTTTTGTCACAGTGTTGCGGATTATTGTAATCAGCACTCGTGTTTCATTACTGTTTTTAAAAGGTGACTTTTAAGGTAACATTGATATTTATTTCTATCATTTGGTCATTACTCTTTAAATGTGCTTAGAAAAAGCAACCAGTATGATTTTGTTATTTTCTTTTTGTGAATTAGACCTGTCCATTGCCACTGAAACAGGTTAAAACCAGCTTACAAACACATAGAATACTGTAGGTATGTTTGAAACTTGGGTAAAGGTCTTTTCAATTTGATATGTACAATTTACAAGTTATAAGAATAGGCCACCATTTACAACTTTGTAATGTATATTGTTGCCATTTAATAATTCCTTTTTGTCCTTTCCTGAAACAAAATCTACAAACATCTCAACCACACACTACCAGAAGGGATATCATAGTAAACAACACAGTTTTACTTGTCAGTGTAGTGATTACAGGCTTCATTGGCTCCTGTCCATTATCAGAAGTCTCTTAAACAGCTCTTTTGACGTGCTGCTGCTGCTCGGAGTTTGTCCCTGGATTGTTGACATGTTTGTCCCGCTAACCATTAACAGAATGGGAAGTTAATAGGTAGCTTGCACCTGGGAAATGAAGAGGGCCTATAACAGCTCAATGGAAGCAAGAAGTCCAAATCAAGGGTCCAGCTCTTTTTTCTTATTTAACTAAACAAAGGGTGATTTCTTGTTTCAAATGTGATTGAAGTGTTGATGGGGGGAACACTATTTTCTCTATATGTTCAAGCATATGTATGTTTCTTAGACATTTTTTTAAATAACTCCTGTACTGATAAGACATAATCACATTTGATAGATAGATGGAAGTGATACTAAGCATGATTAGCTGGCTTTTCTTTACATCAGTAGTGGTCTAAATTTTTGATCCACTAAACTTTTCAAAACTTTTTAAGCCACATTTTTTTGCATGTGACCGACTGAGAACTGCTTAGCTAATCCTCCAGTTGAGAATCACACTAAAGAAACACATCATCACTTCCACACAAAGTACAGGAAGGTAGGATTTGATCTAATTGCTGCTCGGGTGGTGCTTCTCTGTGCCCTATGCCCCTTTCACAGCCACTATTCTGCTGAGTGGTCTAATTATTACCTCCGCTAAGGAGGTTATGTTTTTGCCGGCGTTTATCCGTCTGTCTGTCTGTTTGTTTGTTTGTGTTCAAAATAACTTGAAAAGTTCTGAATGGGTTTGGATGAAATTTTTAGGAATTGTCGGAAATGGGATATGAAAGAACTGATTAAAATTTGGGGGTGATCTGGATCACCGTCTGGATCCAGGAATTTTTTAAAGGATTCTATAACATTGCCAGATAGGACCATTTTCGCCAAAGTGGACCGAAGCTGCTTGGCGGAGGTCTGCACTCTCTGAGTGCTTTTCTAGTTATTATTTGATATTTAAAATAATATGTTTTTTTTAAAGGTCCCCCAAGTGAATCATTAAGGTTCACATGTCAGTTCTTGACAAATAGAGTAAATGGGAGACGGTGATGTGATCTGGTCCCTGAAAGTTTATCTCTAGATCCAAACCTGCAGACTGATGAGACCTTCATGCTACTGCAGAACCACTGATCTAGAGCAGAAGCACTGTTCACCAGTCTTTCAAAACGTAATACAAATTAAGAGAAAAAAATGATTGAAGGTATATATTATTTTTTAGGATATGCTTATTTTACATCCCAGGACTTTTAACATTGTGTCTAATTTGGTACATGTTAAGAAACCCAATCTAATGTGCAAGTTAAAGATCTAATTCCAGTTTTGAGTGCCTATGAGATCATTTTTGTTGTGGTGGTACTAGTATGTGTCGATATTGGTTGATTTTACAAATATCTGTCCAAAATTTAAAATTCTTCTATCATATCAACCCTGTTGTAAGAATAGATTTCAAATATCTGCTTGTTAAGGTGTCAAAAGTAGTGTAATTGTCTCTATGACTCGTCTTTTTCTCCTTTTTGAAAGTCAGTTTAGGGTCTTTGGATTACTTTTCTAAATAAGTGGTGATCAGAAGGCATGACTATGGGCTTCAGAACTGTCAAGAGTTCTGGTATTGTGACAGATATACTTTACACTAGGGCTGCAAGACTTATTTGAATTCTCTTTGTGTGTCCCCTTAGTCTCTTTTTGTGTCCTCTTAGTCTCTGTGTAAATCACTTTTTAAAAAACCAAATCAGTTATGCCCTTTCATACTGTATACTTTACTTTCATTAACAGAGAGGCATCTTCCTCCTTGCCATTTGAAGGGAAATTAATATCAGAAATGTGCATGAAGCACCAGCAGCATACCTTTTCTCTACATCTCTATAAGTAACTGCCCCCTTATGAATTTCCCCCTCCTCTGTTGTGTGTGTAAACAACTGTGTGTGTGCATATCCAAATGTGTTTGTCTGTGTGTAGCAGCAGCAGCAGCAGCAGCAGCAGCAGCAGCAAAAGAGTATGAATGAGCAAGGATAAGCATGTAGCTTCCAGGCTGAATTTCTGTTAACCCCTTCATGCCTGCTTTATTCAGAGCAGACGGAGCTGTACAATAATTCCCTCTGTGGGAAGATACTGTAAGCGTAGATGAGAAGAGAGAGAGACTGCATGTGTTATAAAGACAGAGATGGAGGGGGAGGAAGAGGGAGATAGCAGCCAGTCAGTTTGCAGCAGGGGTCTATATTGAGGCTGTTTTTTAAATGATGCTGCTCTACTCTGCAAAATAATGTTTGTTTGGTTTTTTTTTTTGCAAGGATTGGAAAAAGAGACATCTATTGATCTTCAAATCTGTTTTTGATTCCGCAAGCTATGGTCAAGCTAATGTTACTGTGTCAAGTCATAACACCAAACATACCCCCAAAAATTGAAATTTGACGCAATGCTAGTCTTGTTTAACTTGAAATTAACATAAACATGTATCAGTTCAACCAGCTGAAATCCTTCAAGTCCTGGTACCCATCCTGTTCATGATCTACCTATTTTTTAGTAAATTTAACAGTAAAATTCATTGCTTTGAAGATGATGCCCATCTCTGCCTAACCCCTAAGCCAAACACTACCCTCTGTCCTACCCACCTCCATAACACTTTGACTCAGATCAGTTCATCCAACTTAAATCCTTCAAGTCACTCTCTTTTCCTGTCACAACAGGTGTTCTCCAGGGTTCCTGGTACCCTTCTTTTCATTATCTGTTTACTTGGCCATAATTCTAGTAAATTTAACACAAGACTTAATTACTATGTTGATGATGCCTAACTCTGCCTATCAGTTAAACCAAAGTCCACCTCTTCTATTACCTCCTTCTTTACCAGTTTGCAGCGAAAGAACACGTGGGCTAAACAGTGTGCCAAAGACATAGCAAAACAAAGGAGCTGAAAACTGAAGTGTTGTGTGCGCAATCAACCTGTCACTGTTTTGGTATCTCTCTCTCTCTCTCTCCATATATATATATATATGTATATATATATATATATATATATATATATATATATATATATATATATATATATGTATATATATATATATATATATATATATATATATATATATATATATATATATATATATATATATATATATATATTCCACAATCACTGTAGATAAATAAATAAATAAATTTACCACTGATTTGAACCTCATGTCATATGAGCCCAGTTCATCCTTTAACCTTATTGATTATGCAAAAGGTCTTTTGGCTGCTGAAAGTAAATGGACATGAGCTTGTGCGAGCATCTCTTTACATTTGACTTCTCAAAGTTCCTGACACTCCAGGTCACAGTTTCCCATATATGTTGATTCATACCACATTCATTAATGGTAGATGTTGCTATGAAAAATGTCTGTCAATCGTAGTTAATCACATTCAGAGGGATTTTATCACCACTGAAAAGGCAATGGGAGCAAATAAGGTTCTACTATCTTGCCCAAGAGCTGGGATCAAACCTCTAACCCTCCAGTTGAAAAGACAACCTGCTTTACCACTAAGTTACAGCCCCCACTTATTTGAATTCCATTATTATAATCCGAGCCTAGCACATATACTGGGAGTAAATTATCACCTGTGTTCATTTACTTTTAACCATGATCAGTTACTTGCAGAGAATGTATAAAACCAGGCCATCTGTAAATTATGTCCAGACCAAATCAAAACAAATCTTAATAAAATAGTGAGATTATGTCATTGTACTAACGTTTCTGTCCCACTCTTCTCTTCCAGTCTGTCAGAGTAAAGACATCCGGAACAATATGACCAACCTCCAATCGCTTGAGAACTGCACCATCATCGAGGGCCACCTGAAGATCCTGCTCATGTTCAAGACCAAGACAGATGACTTTCGTGGCCTCAGTTTCCCAAAGCTTCGAATGGTGACTGACTACGTGCTGGTGTTCAGGGTCTACGGCCTCGAGTCCCTCAGCGAACTGTTTCCCAACTTGGCTGTGATTCGTGGAAACAACCTCTTCTTCAACTACGCCCTGGTGATTTATGAGATGCTGCAGCTGAAGGAGCTGGGCCTCCACAGCCTCATGAACATTACCCGTGGAGCTGTCAGGATAGAGAAGAACCCGGACCTGTGCTACCTGGCAACTCTGGACTGGTCTAAGATCCTGGATTCGATGGGGGACAACTTTATCGTGGAAAACAAGAACGAGCGGGAGTGTGGGGATGTGTGTCCAGGGACGGCCCAAGGTCAGACCATCTGCCCGCAAAACACTATCAACGGACACTTTAGGGGGAGGTGCTGGTCACAGAATCATTGCCAGAAAAGTAAGTCTGTCTTGATTAATGTAATTTTGCTTTGAGAACTTGAGATATTTTCTTGAGAGACATGGCAGTTTGTGTCAAAGATCTGAACACACTAACATTTCTAGCATCTTAGAAGACATTCATCTGTAACATCCTCTTATTAAACATTGGAACTAAGATTATTGACTCCACAGCACGTTTATTGACTCTATAAGATGCTAGAAATGTTAGTCATATTTTTATTGTATTCTACGAAGGCCACAGCATGCAATGCCTGTATAACTGCCATTTTTTGTTGCCATGAAGACTTTTGTAATTGTCCTTGCAAGCGTTACTGAAGTTGAACTCTCAGGCTCTTGTTACAGTTATGAAGTAGAGACCCACAACCTTTGAGTTGTGCTGCCCACCTTCACAGGTTACTTGTTGTCTTTGATTAAGTCTTTTCACTTAAAGCAGCTCTCCACGAGGTGTAGTTACTTTTAATTTCTATAAATGCAGGCTTATGACCTTATGAGGGAGAAAAGCTGTTAAAAAGTAATGCTTAAAGCCTAGTTTGTGTCTTTTAAGTATCCCCGCCTGTTTTATGAGGTGAATCTACTGCATTCTAAATGAGAGAGTGTTTTTAATTGTGTCAAGTTGTGATGGCACATGTCTTAGCATTTTAACGTGACATGTTGGTCACACAAGTATAGAGGAAGCAGGGTAATTTTTAGTTGAAAAATATGTTTAAAGTGTTTTATTTACCAAATTTTACAGTAGGTTTAAAGTTCCTATTGCAATGGTATTCTTTATCAAAATAATAAGAGAAGATAATGCTTCAGGTGGCAGGGAATTGTAGGAGTAAATCCCTGCTACACACTACCTGAACAGCTGATGAATGGCAATTCTGGAGGGCTTTCAGTCAAGACAAACGAAAGAGCTTTGATGGGAGAACATGTAGCTGATGGCAGAGAATAATCATGGTCCGTTTCTTGTTAATCAACACAAAACAAGATACAGAGATACAGAAACAGAACGGCAGCTTCCAGCGGCAATTCCTTATCCTTGTGAAAGAGAATTTGGCAACACATCTAATGTTTTCACACGAACTATTATATATTATTATTGCATTTTATATTATACTATATTTTAAGAAATCGTAGAAATGGCTTCTCTATCAATGGTCCATTCAACAGTTTTTTCTGTAAATGTGAATACTATTGCATACTAAATCTGTGGCATAAATCAACCGCTGACTAAAATACTGTATACCTGAGCTGACAGTGTCAGACTGAAAGCCCTCCAGAATTGCCATTCATCAGCTGTTCAGGTAGTGTGTAGCAGGGATTTACTCCTACGATTCCCTGCCACCTGAAGCACCTGAAGTGTCAGACAGGTCAATAGGTCTCAGGTGTTTAAACTTGATAGAAAAGAATACTGACATGTATTGGGGCATGTGCCATGGAGCAGTAGAAAAAATCTCAAAATATTGACCAGCACTGTGTGCAAACATCTTGGCGCCACCTTCCCTACATCCAAAATGCACCTTTGAGAGACATAATGAGAAAATTCACCACAGCCCTTTCCCTCCAAAAATCAATCAGGAGGACCAATGTTTTCTTTCTGAATGGTTTATGTAATGTTCATGCCCAATATAAGCAGGCGGGGGTAATGGACCTATTCACATTCATTGACTTAGCATTTTGGCCATGTAATCTGTAATTATGGCTTAGCTTTTGTGTGAAATGACCCAGCTTCTTTGTTGAGGAAGGGAATTGCAGAGTAAGAAAGACATGGTGGGAAAAAACAGAGGTGTGAGTTATTCTTGAGAAATGTTTTATATTTTCTTTGCCCTCAGTCAGAGAGTGCAGCGGCTTTACTTGTTGCTTCAGTAAGCTGCCAGAAAGTCGGTCAGTCAGTCCGTCACTCTTTCCTCTCTGACCATAAACACACAGAGTAGTTTCTATTGTAAGAGACACAGAGAATGCTTATTATATTTTCAAGGGATCGTAGCCAGTGTTGTTTTTTCCTTTCTGTCCCCACGTCCGACACAAAGGCCATAGCGTATAAAGCAGAACGACCTCGGCCGTGTTTATACGTTGACATTCACTGTAGCAGCCCGCATATAATGTTGGCTCCTCGACTCTCTGCCAGGTCTCAGTTACTGTTGGGAAAGTAATACAGGAAATAGCTCCTCTTGTGTCCATCTGTCTTTGCAAACACACACAGACACTCACTGGGCTCAATTTTTTTTTTCACATTTTCAGGATTTAATGGATGGAGTCAAACAACTTTGCATCATGAAGGATCACTGGTGCTTTAAATTTATGCAGGTTTGCAGATGTTTAAAGTTATTGGTGAAACTTTTAAAAGTGAAAGTGTCGATGTGTTAGACAAATTATTAAACAACAAAAGCTGTTGCTGTTGTTGCCCAGAGCAGTGTTTGAAATTCGCGTCAGCAACTCGTCAAATGTGGGCGTTTTTCTTCGGTGTCTGGAAAAATAATTTTTGTGTGGAAAAATGTACATTGAATACTGTTTGTAGCTTGATCTGTCCCCTTCGTGTCAGGGGAGCTCAGCTAAGTTGATTAAAAACACAGTTCTTCATTATAAGAGCCCTTGGTTCATATGCTATTGAAGTGATTAGGAAGTGGTTATTGACATGAAAACAACATAACATAGACATTAAAAATGTGGCTTACAAAAAGAAAAAGTGAGTTGAGATAAGTTTTGATGCACCAGTCCCAATGACATGTAAATAAAGGTAATTTCCAACCCTGGTATGGGCCACCTGGTCCTGTTTTAAAGTTAATGAAAAGTTTAATTTCTGACTGATGGCAGGAAAAAGCAATAAACTTACACTTTATTCTCTACACAAACTAAGAGTTTTACTGTTTTTCAGGACTGATATAGTTTTAAAACAGTCAAGAATTTAACTTGAAGGCATCATTTCCTACCTGAGGAACTCCTTGGCCATGTTTTACAGCGATTGTGGGAAACTATCACATTTTATTGTGAATTTTACAATAACTAGATTAACTTGTATCTTGAATTGTGGTGTGTTCAAGTGTATTTTTTTTTTTACCGAATAATCGGCCAATTAATTTAAAATATATATATTTATAAAATTAATTTAAAAAAAATTGGTCCCAACACACTTACAACAATGAATATATGAATTACATGCAGAACATTTTACTGTTTTACAATACTTTGTCCCTAAGTATTTGTTTAACTTTACAACAGAGTAATTTTCAGGTATGAAAACATGCAGAAAATCATTAAACCTCTGAGAAATTAATTATATAACCTGAAAAAAGAGTCACTCTTTATCTTGTACTTGTTGATGAAAATAAGAGGTAGGTTATAGTTCAGGTAGAACAACTTTTAAAAAGTTGTAAACAGGTCATTGTGAGAGGAAAGCAACAGCATTCTTTTTATAAGCAAAGAACTTTCAAGTACAAAATAAAATAGTGGGCAAAACTGCAGTCAATTCCTGCTAAATCAAATAAATAACCTTATTTAAAATGTAAATATATAGATGAATTCTGAACTCTATCTTGTCACATCTGCCTTTCAGTCCCAGAGTCCTCATTAGTACATCAGAAGTAGGTTTTAGTGCAGGTAGAACCACTTTTTTATTGTACACATGAGGTAATATGTGTGAGGAAATCAAAATATTTTGTGGGACACTGCACACATTGCACAAAGGTCTTTAAACATGCCTGATTAAATTTCCCAGCTATGATGAAGACTCCCTCTGGATGAGCTGATGACGTTGCAGAGCTCCGGGGGAGCTATGCTAATGCTAGCATAGCTAGTTAGCTCAACTGCAGCATCAGGGACAAGCGGGTGAAGCCAGGTTTTTGTGATATCATCACAGAACAGTCACAAATAAGCCGATCCCCTGCCATCAGAAGGTCTAATTCGTCAGTTTTGTGAACGACAGATGTGGCATTGATCAGGAAAATGCTTGGCAGTATCGGTCTGTGAGGCTGCTTCCGTAACTGAGCAGAGAGTCCGGTGGTCTCGCTTTGTCCAGCAGTATATTGTGCGACCGCTGAAAGTCGCTCGTTATGTTGGACTTGCAGGCAAAAACATTTAGCAACTCCGTGTGAGTGTAGGCGAGTTTTGCCCCATACACTCCATCAGACATACAGCATCAGTAGAGAGCTCAGAGCTGCTGCAACAACGTGCGCCACCATCTTTCGCAACGTCATCATTCTGCGCAGCTTGGACACCAAACAGCGTTTACTGTTTTACGAGAAAGTAAGAATATATCGGCATTACCTCAGCAAAACTCTGGCCGATGTTGAATACTTTGAAAAGGGCTGTAATCGGCCGATTTAATCGGCCAACTGATATATCGGTCGGGCCCTAGTGTTTAGTTCCCTCTTTTAAAACAGTGGACTGTTGCTAATACATACATTAATTTCCCAAAGTCTTTTTAAAATGCAAATTAATTGCCAACTATTAATAAGCTACCAAGCACAAAACTCACCTTGTTTGCTGCTCAATCAGTGAGCCCCCTCCTCCTCAAAGAGGCCATGGTTTCCCTTCCAAACTTATTATATGTCCCTGGAATAAAATCAATGGTCCATTAATCATATCTGTGTTGAAACCTGCAAAGTAATGCTAGTATGCTAAATAAATAATGCAACACAACATTCAACTGTCATACATTTAAGCCTTGGTTGGTGAAATGTCAACCAGGGCAAATGTCAATCCAATGTTTTCATGATGTGTTCAAGTATAAAATAATGTAGGCATTGACAAGTAACATGAAAACTTGCATTTTTTTTGCAGATTAAATGTTTCTGCTTTCTTAGCAATATTAAAAATTTCACCTGTCCTGTTAAAGACAGCACTAGTATATCTACAACCAGGTTAAGTAATATTGTAATTACTTAAGTACTGCTGGCTGTCTCAATTCAAGAGTCAATTGCCATGACTCTTCAAAAGGAAAAAAACAAGTTGACTGTTAATCAGATATGTGTACAGAACGCCAAACAACTTGTGTGCGTACATGTGCCTTCATGTCTTCTCAACTGTTGATAGGCCAGGAGAGTAGATATGATGCTGCGCTCTGCATCATGTGACCAGCTCCACTTTAGTCAAGAGCGGTGTGTTAAAGTGGGAGCCATTTCTAGAACGTGATGCAATCGTCATCTGCCCCTTTAACAGAGGGGGGACTGGTTGTTGGCTGCACATAAGGACGATACATGCACACTTACTGTAAAGGTTGGCAACTGTTTGATGTATGTGTGTCTTCAAATAGCTGTCCTCAGTGGAGGTGAAAGCTATAACTGCATGTGTTACTGAGTAATGATTTTATTTTGAAGTGACTGGGCTAGACTGAACTCAAATAAAAAGCATGCTTATTTCACAGATATTTTAGATTTAGTTTTTGAATACAAATGTGCATCAAAATTAAGACACACTTTAGTCATTTTTGCACTCAAAAGTTCAAATCTAGCTATAATTGATTAAAAACAGTTTTAGTCAATAACAGATCCATTGACTTTAATCATTGTTTCGGTCTAAGTGTTGTCTGCTTTTAATCCAGCTTAATCAGCCAAATTGTATCACTGATATTATGTCAAAGTACTCATATAAACATACTATTAGTACTCTATTTAAGAAAGCATACTGATGAAAGTAAAGCTTTACCATAAGGACAGACTTGAAGGGTCGTATTTTCTGCATTAATTAGTTTTTGTGGGTATCAAAACCCATGTTTACACAGTCTTTTAAAAGAGCCTTATTGACAATATTAGGGCGGGGATATATAACAAACATACAGTACATGAAGTGCTACAGACCCCTTTCTCCCTCCAAAACAGGCTTTTAATGCGATACTTAACATACATCTGTGCTAAGAATAACAAAATATATTTGATTAAGTTGGCGTATACCTATTTCTTAGTACTGTATCCATAACTAAATGTGTGATTCATTTCTCTCAAGTTTTTTGAGCTTGTTACTGAAAGCATGGAACTTCGTGGTTTGCCTATTCAAAACAAAAGCAATGGATTGAGTTACAATTCAGGTCATTTGTTGGTGAAAACTTGGTGTTGGTCACAAGTCACATCTATATTATTGACAGAGCTTCAGATACTACAGTTAGCAGCAAGAGTTCAGAGCTGTAGTGTTTTCAGCCACTTCATTGACCACGCTCAGAGCCTCAGTCATTTTCTTTGAACCATTTTTGACTTAATCAAATCACAAGTTTAACATGACTAAGAAGTTGTTGAGGCTGTAATGAAGACTCGAGTAACTCAACTGTCCGGTCACAAATCACTCTTGTTGCACTACTAATATCTGCCTGTAATTGTGGCTGGCAGTTTAAGGCTTCAGATTCTTTGGTGTTTGTCCATTGTCCCTTGTGCATTGCAACATAATTAGTTTGTCAAAACAAGCAGAAAAAATACAGGTGACGATTCAACAGTGGTGCACTGCCTAACTGTAGATACCACTATCAATAACTTCTCATGTACAATATCCCACAGCCCACTCCTAACAGTTCAGTCCTCTTTAAGAAAAGTAAACATACATTTTGCATATCTGATATCATAGAATTATGTATGATAGGTTATCATCGTCTTTTGTCATGGTGAAGGGAAGTTGCCAAACATTTTAAGACATATTTTCTAGTGAGGTTAACACAGCAAAAAAGTGCAGTTCAAGATTGGTATGATACAAAAAGTTGATACATAAGTTCAAAGTGTTGGTGACAGAATGCAATACATATGAACTTAACTAGCTAGTTTTACAACATTTTTTTTACTCAGTTGCTGCTGTACTGTCCATGTTTAAGCCAAAAGGGTCAACTGAAAAATAAAGAAGCTGTTGATGTGAAACTCCAGTCAGAGAAATGTCGTTTCTCTCTGGTGTCTGTACGGTGACATGCAGTACAGCACGTTCTGGGTGCTGAATGTTGGTGGTGGTGGCGGTGACGTGACGCAGCTGTAGGATCTTTAATTATGGCCTCCGTGAATGAAAACTCACAGTTTACAAAATTAGGCGCACGCTCACATTCATGTGAGCGTGTGCCCGAAAGGATGCTGGTGCAGGGTGGAGAAAGAACATTAGATAGGAGACTGTGGGGTTGTTTTTGTTGTGCTTTTTACAGGCTTCCAGTTGCCTTAGGTAAGAGCCAAGGGAGAGCCTGCATTCCTCTGATCTTACACATGCTCCGAACAAGCAGGAAAACCACCGTGTGTGTGTGTGTGGGGGTGTGTGTGTGTGTGTGTGTGTGTGTGTGAACCAACGTCATGTTTAACTGTTCAGGGCCTTTAATAGTAACTTGTAAGTAAGTTGGCAGTCCAAACGAGCTGGAGAGTGGAGGAGATCTGACATTTACTACTCACTGCTTGTTTCTCAGCATCCTATATGTGTATATTTGTCTTTGGCACATGTTTAGTTTGTATGTATGTATGTACGTTTTATGTGTTTACAGTTTTTTTTCCCCAGATATAGCAAAGATCCGTCCAGTTGTACGTTTTGTCAATTGCACTTTTAACAAGCTGTCTCAGGGCACTGTGGCTTTGTTGCCTGATTGAATGTTGGTGGTAACTCGCTTTTTCTTTAGATAGCAAAGGTGCAGTAGCAGTATAGGATAATAGTGCTGTTGGCTGTAGGATATTTACTGCGTTTGTGTGTTTGTTTGTTTGTTTGTTAGCAAGATTACGCAAAAAGTAATGGATGGATTTGCTCAGTTTTTCAGGAGATGTTGGTAATGGCCCAACTTAAAAATTATTAGATTTTGGTGGTAATCCGGACAACTATTATACCCCTTTCCCACTGGCCAAAAAACAATGCAATGCAAATTACAGAAGCACAAGGCAACCAGTGATAATGGATTATTTATTGTCCTTAATTAACAAAAATTGCACATAAACTTTAGCGATCTTAACACATTTGTGCACTTGAGGCTGTGTCCCCGAAAGGGAGTTTGAGAAAGTTTGCCTGAATATGTTGATGGACTCATTCCTATATTGCGCAGTCTGTCTTATAAAATACTACCTTTGGTTATTTGAAGCTCAGAGACTTTTTGTATTTGATCATCAAAATGTAGAAAAAGCTCAATTTTAAAACACCATGCATCCTAAAGTTTCTTAATATCAAAATTTTAGGGCAACCTTAGATGACTTAAGTTCTAAATTTTCCTCAATGGGTAGTTGTTGATTTCTAAATGAATGGCTTGTTAATGTTACTTCATTTTTTGGTAGTTGAGAGTTTTACCAATTTTATAAGTAATATGATGAACATTATTCGATTATTTATCAAAGATGACCTAGAACAGAAAATATGTGGAATAAAATCTTAAGAAGATTAAGCTTGATTTACAGAAGCTATACATACAGCTAATAGACACAATAATATGAACTCCAAGTTTGATTTCTAGCACACTAGTCAGGGGATGAATCAGTGAATGAAAGAAAGAGAGAGAGTACACACAGACCGGATATGAGGCCAATATTCAGGGATAAGTGAAAGAGGCAAAGGGAGCAAACAGTGGATTTCATGTTTAGATAAGGCTCTATCTGTTACTGAGGCTGGCACACTGTGTTCAGCCTCACAGACAGCCTGCACTCTGCTTGCACAACTCATAGACACAAGCACAAACTCACACTCACACAAAAGCAAAGAGGAGAAAAAGCTTTTTTCGGTCAAAGTTCATTTTGCCTGCGCCTACATGCTTCTGTTGTTTGCTTCATTTGTTTTCAGACAAACACACACACGCTGGAGTCACAGCCCCGGCTCCCCTGAGAGACAAAAGCTTCAGAGAGAAAATGCCCCCTCTCTCTCACTATGAAATGCACAACTGTCAGGCTGTCACAGTCCCACAGGTTCAACCTGTGCCGGTGGTCCATCTAAATGGGTCAATGTGCGTCATTCGACGGGGCTTTTTGACCTTATCACTGGACAGAGCAGAACACTGGGCGGGTGCTGTCCGGCCTTAAAAACAGGCTGGTGGGAGGGGAGTTGATTTTAATTTATGGATGTAAGAGGACTATATAAAAAATTAACTTTATTTTAGTGTGATATTTGGATTATTGTGACTTTGCAGGCTCAGGAACTTTATTCTAATGATACAATTCCTTAGTGAGCAGTGTTATTGAGAGATACACCATAGTTAAACCTTCAGCTGAGAGACTGTAAGCGAAAATATTATCAAGATCTTATTTTTCAAAATGTGTCATTGAATGATGATGAAATGTATTAGCGTGACGTTATCATGAGGCCTCCCATTATCTTCATAGTAACCTTGGCAATGTAGATGATAATTTATGACATTTTCCTTGCTGTTTATGGCGTCTCCATTAGTGGTTTACTTGTCATGCTATCAAATGAAAGTGGACTGTCAGTGTGGAGGAGATGAGGGCCAGATGAGGAGGCCAGGAGGGAAAGAGAAGGGGTTGGGCAAAGCAAAATAAACAGAGCAAAACAAATATGACGGGGCATTTCAAGTATGGCTCCCAGGTACACACACACACATACAAAGTCACACTCAAAACCACACGCTCACACACACAGACTGATATACACTTTAGCCAGCCAAACTCAAGGAAGCTTAAGAAAGAGAAAATGACAGTATTAAGAATAGTAGAGCTTAATACACTGTGCCATTAGCCTGCACTCACAACCAGACAAAAACACTAAAATGTACAGTTTGTTAAATTTGACATTTATTAATGTGTTTTTTTTTCTAAATTAACTGATTATATATGATGTATATACTGTAGAAAGCTAACATTATGTCAAATATTTTCTTATTTTTTTCAAACACAGCCAAGTTCTTAATTTTATAATGACAGGGCCGGATAACGGCAACCACTTGTTCATAGTTGCCATGAGCACATGCAGTAATGTGAGGACAAGTAAGCAGAAGCTGCTACTGCTTTTGCCCTGTTTCTATATTTTGTTCATTTTTTTTTTTTTTTTTTGCTGCTTACCTGTGATGGACCTCCTTTAACCTCCTGCTGTTTGTTCTGTCAACAAAATGTCCTCCTGTAACTCCATCTCCTGACCCCCCCTACATAGACGAGTTGACTGGAGAACTGCTGTCTCATTCATTTACATTTATTCTTATGTCCCTTTTATAGTTGAGAACTCTGGTAAACAAAAACATCAATACATGAGGGGAAACAGCAAACCACCTTTTCTGGTTCAGAGATACATTTCACATAACAAGGGAAAAAAAACTCTCGAAAGTGGACTTCCTGGTTCCTCTAGTTCCCCCTAGTGTGAGCTGTGTGCGCAAACCAGGAAGTCCTTCAATTTAAACCCTGGGGATGACAAGGTTACTACATCTTGACTCATCATTGTTTTTTTGTTTTTTTTGAGAGCACCCTGGCAGCCAAATTTTACGTACTATGCTTTTAACCATACCAAAGTGTAAAATAGTTCTCTTCACAGCTTTGAGGAAAGACAGATGTCTGAAGCGCTCTCTTTTAGGCTTGGTTTAGTTTCTTTGCTGCTTCAAATTAAACAAAGAAGAAAGCATTTACTTTGCATTTCTTAATAGCCATTTAAGTATATATCATGTATATATGAATAGATATGGTGTTACCAAAATAGCATCATGTCAATGACTTTGTTTTATTATGGACATGCTAAATAGGTTAGAAGCTAATCTCGTGGAATTCAAAAGAAAAATGAGAATGAGAATGAAAAAACACAGGCAACCATTATTAGGAAGAAATACCGAAATGTATTTTGTGTTGGCTTTTAGCTAAAAAAATCTTGGAATATCATTTTTTAGTTTATATGGATGAGCTCTATTATATGTATTTTACATCATTATTATTAGTCAGTTGTGTAGTACTAGGGGTAAATAGTCCAAGTAAAGACTTGTGATTTTGCAGCATGCTTTTCTTTGATAGAGAAGGTTTTTTTTCCCTCAATTTAAAAAGAAAAAGTAGACATCCAACACTAGAACAATAGTTACTGAGTTTTTCTATTTCCTTCTCTTTGAAACTGGCTAAAGCAGTGTGATCTTAATAGTGACACACAAATCCACTTAAAAGGAGAGAGCTGTGATTGTTTCTTTTCAACTCCTTTCCTCTTATTGCTAAAAACAAACTAACTCCTCTTTACTGTGTAGTTGTGAAAGTTAAATCTTTTACATAGTGGTTTACCTTACCCACACACAAATACATGCTTATGGGTGTTTAAATAGCCATACATTTCTGCTAAGGGGCATAAAAAGACAAAAACTTTGCATGATCAGAAGAAGGGAAGGATTGAAACAGACAGATGGAGAGGGAGAGAGTTAGCAATTGTGCACTTGTGTTTTCCTGCCTGGCAGTTTGAATCCTTGTTAACAAATCCAAATTAACTTTGATAAGCTGGCATTAGATTTTTATCTGCATGTGTTTATGTGAGTGTCTGTGTTTTCCTCTGTAAGAGCAGTAGCAGGCAGGCAGTGCAAGCCGAGCGCCCCGGGGGATCTGGAAAAGTCTTTCTCTCCTCCAGCTCATCAATGAACGGGCACTCCCACATCCTGCTTTACACACTTGCTCACACAAACACACACACAAATACAGTACACATGCAAAAGTGTAACTGTACACACAATCAGATACACAAACGTGCAGCAGATACACACATTGCACAGGGAGCCAAGTGGAGCACAAGCGTTCACACAAGGCAAAGAACAGTACGCTGACACTGCTGCTCACTGCACTAAGCAGGCGATTGGCTGTCGGTGGAGATGCGAGTAGCCTTTAATGTGGAGAGGATGGGGGCTTCTGAGGATACGGACATGCTGGAACAAGATGTATGGCTACTGCTGCTGCACAATGTTTGTTTTTCTAAAGGTGTGGAGGAGGAGACATTTGTTCTTGAACACCTAGTACCTTCTTTTCCTTTCTTTAAGGATTGTAATACAGTATTGAATAGTTATCTTCTGTTGGGGCTGGGCAATGGAGAGTTTTAATTTATACTGTTAATTTTTTTTTTCTGATTTAAATAGATAAATCCAGACCTAGAGGAGAGTTGAAGGATTGTCAGCAGTAAGAACCACACTATTCATCTAAGTGTTTAAATCCTCGAAAATCCTTGAGTGTTTTAAAGGTTTGATAAGTGCTTGGGCTTTGGATAGCTTGCTTGCATTGGTTTGTAACTCTCCTTCTCTCGTGACAAAAATAAACAATTTTTTATTCAGCTGAATAGATGAATTAAGAAATATATATATTCCTTGTAAATAAAGCGAAACAGGGACAACATGCATGGTATTGGAAATGCAAATAATTTCTAAAAAAAACACAAAAACAAAGCTTATAACAAGGATTGTATTGATGTGAAGGGCTGCAAAAGCTTGAGGTCTGGATCTCATCATAGATAAGCCCATCATTTTGCAGTCAGCAGATTGCTCTTTGTGTTTCAGTTGTAAATGGTGGAAAAGATTTGTCAGTGAATCTTTTTTACCACCTGTTTTGTCATTCTCAGCAAAATACATTATTCTGCTGCTTGACTATGATCTTGAACACATAAAGCCATCATTTTTCATTCTACCGCTCAACCTTTTTTTTAGCATATCAACAACTATTTCAATATAAATGGTATGGTATGGTATCACCATCATTCATCTAGAAAATACTGAGATCATTTTTGCTCTTTATTTCCCTGCCCTTGCTCCTATATCTGCTTATAGATACCTTCCAAAGAAGGGACATCATTTTCTCTCCCGCTGTGCTTTAGTGTTTCTTCTGGATATCCATGTGTGCACTGTGGAGGAAATCATGTTGGCAGACAAGTGGTTGTTAAAGCATGAGCTGTCTGAATGGACTTCCTCATTGCTTCCCGTCTTTGTTCAGAGAACTTCCTACTGCTGAGTATTATAACCGGGCTCTGGGGAAAAGCTTGCAGCATTTGAAGAGCATGGAAATGAGGGGTATTATTTACATGTGAGACAAATGAATGGATCACAGTGATGGTCTGTAACCCTGATCAATACAAATGACAAGCTGTGATAGGGTGCAAATGCTTGATTCTGAGTCATCATTTTGAATGTTTTAGGGTTATGAACTGATTAACAAGGGTTTTTGAATCACTAATTAGGGTTTAGAGGATAGCATGTGTTTTATGTAAGGGAGTAAATCCAAGGTGGCTGATCTCAGTTGTTTGTCTGGGTCATATGGCAGTGTGGTAAGACAGGTAAGGCATCAACCCTTCACACACATTAACACATGACTAACAAACTGTTTTTATACTGGCACTCCTGAAAAACTGAGTAGGTTTTCTATTATGCTGGTCAGACAGGTCCTCTTTCTGTGTGGAGCATGTTCTCCCTGTCAATGTGGGTTCTGTCTCGGTACTTTGACTACCTCCCATAGTCCAAAGACATACTTCTCAGGTGAACTGATTATTAGAAATTGCTATTTCTTGTGAATGTGCCAGGTTGTTTTGTCTCTAAACCAGCTTTTAGATTGACAAGGGACTGTCCAGGTTGCTCCCAGTCCCTTGCCCAATTACAGCTGAGATAGGCTCCAGTGCCCCGCAGTCCCACACAGGACAAGCAGTATGGATGGAAGGACAGCTTTTCCCCTAAAGCCATCTTATTTGCATGTTCTTGCAGTCGAAAGTTTTTCTTGTCTGATGAGAAGGGAGGCCTCACTGGGTAGGATGGGGTATTTAAAAAATGCTGCAGAAATCCAAGATGGCTGATGAAACACCAAAGTCATCATTATAAGTTTTCTTTCTTTTTATCAATGTTGGCAGTATTCACAGTGTTGATAAAAGAGCAAAGGCAATCATACAAAAAAGAGGTTTCAAGCAGCAATATTTTTGCATGCAGATAGCTGTGTTTATATGACAAAAACATCACCATTCTTGCCATCTGCCAAAAGTTAATTTCCTGTTAGTATTACCTGTGATGTTTACACATCAGCCCACACTGGTTAGTAGGGAAAAGCCGCTAATGTGTTTAACAGAGCCCCATGTTTTGTGTCGTGCCAAGATTCTACAGTGTTGTCAACAGACGTTGGCACAGTTGATATAAAAATAAAACACTAAGTTAGCCTATTAAACTGTTAACAAAGGTATAGACATCAATACAAAAAAATGGTTAATTCTGTTGGCAATTACCTGATGGTAAAATTAACAGGGACATTGCAGACCAGAGAGGCATTAACGCATGGGCCGCAACAAGAGTAAACATTATTAATTTTCCTTTTTCTCTTATAATGCTTTGATTTAGGACTTTTTTATCAATTAGGCTCTGGTAATCAGTAAAACCTATACAATACCCAACCCAAGGTCATGCACCAGTATGCCAGTGAACTACCTGGTGCAATACTAGGCCTTTGGCTGGTTCTTTCAGAAACCTACTTTATGTGTTTCCACAATGCAGGAGCACTGATGATGTAGATACCAGATGTGTTTGGGTGCTTAGATATGCTTGTGTACTGCCCCTTTCAGTATCTTACACAATATGATTGGTCTTATTAGATTGCTATGGCTGCAATTTTTTTATTTTAATCAACATTTGCTTTAATGATGTAAACATCTTTTTTCTACAAACACACGTTGGCTTAACTTGATCAGAAGCTAACGTTAGCATTATGACAATTAGGAGCTTTTATTAGAAATAACTTTATTTAACAGGACTGGGTTGATATGGTTAGATGCAAAAAATGTGGAAAATATGCATAAAGTTTCAGATGTATAGGTGATGCTAACACTCTACATCATCATGTAGAGTGTCATCATCACCACCAAATTAACCCAACGTTTTAACAATGAGTTTTCAAATTACCATCTTAAAAGTAAAGTAACAGGGGCTGATAATCAAAAACGTACAGACAGTTCTTCCTGTCAGCCAAAAATTAAGGCCATTGGGTGACAAAATGCTCAGCTCTGAAATGTAGGTACATATGAAAAATAGGAGAATAGTCTTACAGTACATCATGTTCAAGTGGAACAGTTTACTCCAACTGTTGCATACAAATTGTGTGAAAGTCAAATAACTAAGCTAACCTCAGTCATTACAAAGAGAATCTTTATTTTCACTCTCAGAAAACATGTTTTCATTCTCCTGAAATAACTCCCGAAGGACTTTACATAGTACGTAGAAGAAAAACAGCTGGCATTCTTTCAAACAGCTTGTTCAAATCTAATCTCAAGTTCTGCTCCTGTTACATCAATAATACACTCAAGCATATTCTGTAACACTTCATTCCTTTTTTAAATCTAAATGGGAGTTGCTTACATGGAGTTGTATTTTTCTTGCTGTCAAGGTTAATATTTTGCAGATATGATTAATCAAAACCCAACTCTGATCATACAGAGCCTCATTACTGCCCATTTCTTTATTTTTCCATCAATATGTTGGAATTTTTACACTGATGTGTATTGTAAAAAATTCAAAGTCTTACTTTTAGCTAAAAGATTGTTAAAACTTCTATTGTGTAAGTTATAAGACTGTGAAATTTATGAAAGTCCGACTCAGACCCATTATCATTAGATAACTTCAGGAAGCCACACTGCTGCTTCATCACAGACAGGAAAGCTCCTTCTGTTCTAAGGTACACTATCTCAGAGCCACGTGTTTGGGGCTTAACTTAGTCTGTAACCGGTACTACTAGTATGTACTGTATTTGGAATATGTGATGTTTGTGCTCTGTCAAATGCTTGGAATTTCATGGCTGGCTTTGAGGTGGTACGTTGGCTCCACTGAAGAGGTCTGGAGGGATGTTTGGACATTTTTGAATTTGCAAGAATTTTGTCGTTACATCACCTTCTTGGGAAAGCAAGCGTTTTCCCACAGGTTGAGAAGCCGTTTGTGGCAGTGTTTGGGTTGTTGAGTTCATTCTCATCCAATACATGACCATTAGAAAAATATTCAGCCATCTGAGTATTATGTCTGGCTGTTTTGAGTACATCCTTGTTTGATCAAGAACAATCAAATGAAACAATGCCAATAGGAAAGCCTTCAGTATGAATCATCTTAGTTTCTCCCAGATTTTCATGTCTTGATATCCTGAGGATTTATGTCCCCACATGACCTTAGATCCTTGAATTTAAACCAAAAAAAATACTTTTTTCTATTAAGTTCAGTCCAGATCAAACTTCCCTGAATGTCATTGCCTTGACTCTAAAGAAACAACCATTTTCTTCAAACCATTTAGCAGGATTCTCTCAGTGCTAAAAAACACAGAACCCTGCGGGGACTTCAGCTCTACCCAGAATGTGTTAAGTGTCTGGGAACAGAGCTTATTCTCAGTAAACAGGAGCTCTGATGGTGACCAGCTCTCCTGTGCAGGCTGTAACGGTGCAGTCTGAAGAACCTTTGTCTATTTAAGGCCATTTTAGCGACACTGGGCTCAGGGGTGGGGGTTTGGTATGGATGGGTGAGGGGGGAGATGTTGGGGCAGATGCATTCTCAGATTATTGGGAGAATGTGACCCCGGGCTGACCTACCCAGGTCGGAGGTGAGCAAGTAGAGGGTGGGGGGTGGGGTCAGAAACCAATGGGCCATTTGCTGGCCATAACTACAGGGTAAGACATGGACACAAACACACACACAAGCATTCCAAGGAGGTTCACAAAGACAGGAAGTGCCCAAGTGTAACATAGACAGGTGTGTGGTCATGTTTTTTCTCGCTGGAATAGGAACTCACGTTGAAATATTACTTGTTTTTCCCCATTTTTCTCCCTCTTCATCAATTCAGATATGCTAGAAAAAAGATAAGACTAGAAAAAACATGTTTTATGCAGCTTAATTATTTCCACATGTTCTTTGTCTTTCCTAAGCTGGCTTGATACAGAAATTGTATTTTAGCACTATGTTACTATTCCCCCCGAATAGAGGTTTTAAAATTGATCTGTTTTTACAGTAGCATTCGACAGGGAGAATAGTGTCTATCCTCCTCACGTCTTCCATTTTCTGCCACTGCGTCTTAACCACGGCTGTGGTATCAAAATGATGGCATGTGCTAACTGGTTTCTTTTTAGTATAGGTTTGGTGTGTGAGCTAGTGCCAAAAAGCTGTTCACAGTTCCCACAAAATAACTGCTGCCAAAGTTTCATAGTGCTAAAGCAGGCAACCAGGTGCTCTGTGGAAAGGGAATAAACAGCATTCTCTGTGTTTAGTGTTTTGCACTGTTAGGGCACTTTCACAGCCAACATGTTTTGGCCAGACCAAATGGACTCTGGTTCCCTTTTTTGGAAAGTTTAGTTTAGTTCATTTGGGGTGGTGTGACAGTTCACATGAACTCTGGTGCGGACCAAACATACGGACTCTGGTCTGCTTGAGAACAGGGGACCTCAGTTTGCCTCCAAGCGGACCAGAGTTCAGCTCAAGGTGAGAAAGTCATTCAAACCAAACAAGGGCCAAACAAGTCAAGTGGTGAATTGAGGCTTGATTATGGCCAAATAACATAAAAGTAAGCAAGCTAACATAGTGTTCACTGACATTATCAAGCAGAGTATGGCTAACCTTGGTGTTCTAGCCTCACCACCAGCCTCCAGTCCTCCTAAAAGGGAAATGCCTACAATTCTGTCTGAAATATGGTTACACATTGCTCCAGTCAATATGTAAGTGCCACCGGATGCCTAAGTACAACTTAATCTTTATTTTATGAAACATAATACCTCAAAATTGCTTTGAGCTAATCAAAGCGATTGTGTATTTTCGGGTCGGAGTGCAACAATGGGCTGTATGGCAGGAATGAAGACCAGAATTAGTTGCGGGTAGCTGTATTACGTATTATTTGACATGCTTGGGTCTACCTGACAAAGAGCAGTGAGAAAAAGAAAACCTAACCAATGTTGCCCCTTACCACTGATCGGAACTGAGTCCACAAAACTTATGAAAAGATAGAAAGGTATGAAAATGACCATAGACTGACTTTGGAGGTACTATTTGTTACATATAGCTGCTTCAAGGCTGATCCACAGTACTGTTTTAGAGCTTGATATTTGTGCCTGTGATGTTTTGCCTTCACTATGAATGTAACAGAGGTTTAATGGAGGAGAAAATGAACCTCCCCATGTGCTGACTTTGAAATGTAGTTACAGAGGTGTTTCAAAGGCAAGAGGGGCATCGTGGTGCCAGTGGGTAGCATATCACTGAGTTTGTTTGCATGTCTGAATGTGTATGTATGCAGAGCTCTTGTTGTGCCCTCAAGTACTTCTGTAACATTGCAACATTGTAAGTTGACACCAATATTTTCGGTGTACCTAGCTTCAGTGCAGTTACCTAAAAGCGAGTTTGAACCCATGACAGTTTTAATTTTGGGATGATTTGAAGAAACAGGCTTAAGTTCTGATCATAGTCAAAGAAGTGATTTGCAAACATGGCAGCTCTTTACACTCATTGATAACAGTCACATGTAAAGTTCTGTCAATCAATATGCTACTTCTGGCAAGTTTTTCTCAGTTAAAGTCACTTGTTAATACAGTGGCTTTTTAGTTTGAGTAGCCAAATCAGGGAATTTGGTGCTTTCAGTTGCAGCTGTGCACAACTCAGGGGAGAAATGAAGCACACAACATAGATATGAACAAAAGCATCCTCTAGGTAGTTTATGTACAAACATGAGGTGAGTCTACCACCATGGGCTTGTTTTATAGGTAGAAAGGAGGGTTGCTGTGTTTGGAGATTAAATGAAATACAAAATGTCTTTTTATTTCATGATACCAGGATATAACACTTAATGGCTAAGAGCAAAAAAAAAAAAAACGCTGATATATAATATTTAGGTCATATTGTCAAGCCCTACCGTGAGGGTGGTGTTCTTGGTATCAAGTTTAATCAGTTAATATTATATACACCATAAAACGCGGAACAAAGGAAAGGGATCTTGGTAGAACTTGGACATAGAAGACAAAGTAACATGCAGTTCAGAATATGTTATTTTTGACATGCACATCATGATAAAGTGGTAGTTTAATGCTAACTACACGCAGAGACAACAACAGGCTGTCTCACATTGCATCATTTGCTAGTTTTGCTTGTGTACGTTGTTTGATGATACTAGAGGGCAGAGCATCAGCCTGCAGATAACATGGATGGGTAGTGGAGATGAAACTGGAAGGAAAGAGATTTTATTGGCTAATTACCTTAAAAGAGCTGTCACTGTCACAGCAAACAACACTAAGGAGGACTGGAAAAAATGTAAGAGAAAATGCAGCAAAAGTGAGGGCTGTTTGGCAAAGCAGCAGCAAAGAGGCTGTTACTACTGGCTCGTAAACAACTTTCACCGCAGAGTCATGTGCACAGTCATACAGGAGAAAAATGCCAGTGATCTCAAGCCTAAATCTATTATCTTGTGTAGTAAGGAAAACATGTCATAAATATTTTTTGTTATCAGAGGATCTGCCTCCTTTTTCTGCTGAGCTTCTCGGTGTCACCCTCAGTGCTCTGTTGGCATGAGCACACAGACTGGCATGGCTCCAATTTGAGAAACTGGAGCTCTCCTCTGACCTGAACCTTGTTCTGCTTGTTTTTGCATTTGTTTTAGGGCTCAGAAATGTGTCCTGATGGTTGAAGTCTGTTAAAACCTGTAGTGAATCCGAAGCATTACCAGTAAAGCGTACAAATTTGAGACAGGGGTAACATTCGCGTGTGACTGAGCCTAACTTCTCAGATAGATAACCAGATAAGTCTTGGTGCAAACAGTGTATGTGTTTGTGTGTTTTGAAACACAATATACCAAGATATTAACTGCGGTGTAGACAACAGACATAAACTGAAAGGGGCATGTGGATCAGGAAAGAAGTGTCCTAGTATCAGAATTTCAACTTCATTATCAAACATTAAATATCAATAATTGCAGCAGTAAAATTGCAGTCTTAGAAAACACATTTTTGTTTATGTTATCCAAGTCCTTATCTCACTGTTGAATGGCATAAATACATAGATGACATTTTGATTTTTGATGGACCTCTTCTTCTCCTGCAAACCTGTACAATGAAACAGATTGTATTCTTCTACATCTTGTATGGTAAACAATTTCTACACTATGCTGCAAGAGATGTGATACATACATTTTGCATCTGTTAAAGATCTTTGACATTATAATCCATTTTGTAAAAAGACCTCAGCTGTTGTTGCCCATTTTAATAGCTCTACATCTGTAGGCAAATTTAGCTGTTCATATCTCCAGTGACATTTAAGAAAACTCCTGTCCTCAAGCTTAAGAGGAGTTAAAAGTCCCATGTCCTGGTGTTTTTGACCATTTACGTCATGTCCTAGGTGTATGGTAAGCAAGGATTTGATTTAAGTTGAAAAAGATATGAAAAATTTAGTCTCTGTGGAGGATCAGATGCAGCTCTTTTTCCCTTCACATTGGAAACACTTGGACCTGAGGGGGAGGCTACAGGAGGCTGCCCAAACAATGACTGATGAAGTGGGGAGGAGGGGTTACAGGCTGAGGAACAGACTTTCAGTCATGGCGTCTGCCTGTGACAAGAAGAAAAACCAACATGTAGGTAAAGGCTGTATAGCTATTACATAATAAACTCCAGAGGGTATAAAAAAACAAAGCGTTTTAAGGAGCATTTTATTTAACCAGACATAGCGCATTTTTCTGTGAACTGAGAGTTTAGTAAAAGTCGTCATGTTCTTCTGCTCTCCAAGCCCCTTCCAACAACATTAAACACAAAGAAAATTGATTTTGTGGGACTTGGGTCCTTTAGGTTTCGTTTTTGAGTGCATTGCATCCAAAATTCAGCATGAAAATACTTGTCATTTTCCTTTGAACTGACTAAAGGGTGAGTGTTTTCTTCTTTAAAATACTGTGAAAAGTAGATGTGTATTTCTTTAACGCTGGCCTTTTATGCTGCTCTTGCCACAACGGTCCTATCATACAGCACCTCTGCTATGAGAACGTAAAACCCTTGGCTGCCTGTGCCACCTCCCTTTTCTTCCTGATAGCTTAAGTGGTCATATATATTTGCAAGACAGATATAAAACGCTACGATAATCTTTCTCTGTTTGACTAAATGCATCCCTTGATAATACGAGAGTGGTGACAGTTATGAGAGTGCAGTAAAAATGGCCGCTGCTGCTCCACTCTCATCTCTGTCTCTCCTGCTGTACAATTTATTGAACTATAGTTAAACTTTGCACCACAGGGAGAGCCTGCTGTCTCAGCCTTGACTCGCTGCACTTTGATGTCAACTAATAATATTTTTGTGTGAAATGAACCCAAACAGTGTGAGAAATCACTTAACATACATGAATAAAAAGATAAGTTGCATGTTTTTTCCTTTTCTCTTTTTCCCTCTCCATTCCTCTTCCATGCTTCATCTTTCGCTCCACCTTCTGTGAAAGATCCTCCCTCTGCACTCCCTCCCTTCTCTTTTTTCTCTCTGTCCCTCTTCTTCTTTGCTTTGTACTCTCTCTCTCTCTCTCTCTCTCTCTCTCTCTCTCTCTCTCTCTCTCTCTCTCTCTCTCCCTCTTTTCCTTTCCCTGGCTCACACTGTGGTATGCAGACATGCAGGAATTTCTGGGCCTCAAAATGATAGACCAAACTTGTCAGCCCTGGCTCCCGTTACTAAAGATGGCCGCCCTGGCAATGTGTGTGCCTGCGATTGGTGCACGTTTGAGTTATTCACCATGGGATTGGTCACAGCTTTTTGTTCATAGCTCTTATGTTTTCTGGCAATGGTGTGAATTCCTGTTTTTGTTTGTATCAGATACAGTTTCATGTGTAATTTGTGACTGCTTTGTAACTCTTTATTTCTCCTTGTCTGCTGTATGGAAACATGGATCACTGCACGCTTCTGTGTCCTCTAATACAGTGTGTGTGAATTAGGAGTGTGTCACTCCAACAAACTTAGAAAAATTTAGAAAAGAAAACAAAATATTATGCAACATGAAGAGTGCCTTTTAATGTCAAGCTGTGTCAGAAATGTATTTTATGGCAACTTTGAAGAAATCATCATGGTTGATTGCATAATTAAACATTTTATTATGCTGCACTTCCAAAAATAAAGTCTTAAATCTAGATTGGATGGTGAAGTAGTTTTTACCATCTTCCTGATTTGGTAGTAAAATTATTGCAACGAAATGTGCTTCGAGAATTTCTACAATTAAGGCAGCCACTTTAACATGATGCCTGCTCCACCATTTTATCCATCCATAATCTTAACCTCTTATCCTTTTAGAATTGCAGAGAGCTGGAGCCTATTATTATACAGGCTCCATCATGTATATTATTATATATTATTATTGGAGCTAGCTGTCATTGGGTGAGAGGCAGGGTACACCCTAAACTGGTCGTCAGCTGATCACAGGACCACATAGAGAAACAGACAATCATTCAAGCTCACACTCACACATAAGGACAATTTAGAGTCATCAGTTAACCTAAAGTGTATGTTTTTTGGTCCATTGGAAGAAACCAGAGTGCCTGGAGAAAACCCACGCAGACATTGAGAGACTATGCAAACTCCACGGAAAGACCCTGATCGAACAAGCAATCCTCTTGTTCAGAGGTACGCGCACTAACCTGCTGTGCTACCTTGTCCCCCCCCGTACATTATCTAGTGTTGCTGAAAAGAATTAAAAAATAAGTGTATAGATGAATTGGTACATTTAATTTAAGCTTAAATGACATCTTGAGTTTTATAAAAAAAAAATTGGATAAGTAGCTGTAGGTGCAGGTTGTTTAGATGGATGCTTAAATGGCTGAATATAGTGAAAAAAAAGAAAAATAATGTTTGGACAGCACAAGGTGCAGATTAATTTTGACACGTCCATTGAGCCAACTGTTTTTTTTTTCAAGGAGAAGAAGATATTCAGAGGAGCAGTGGTCTCCATATTTACATCACTGTGAAAACTTGTCGATGCTGAGATAAGTGGCATTCAGCTGCTTTGCCACAGTGACATTGTTGTAGTGTGCCTAAAAGCTCAAATTTAAGCACAACTTAAATGAAACATTTGAATGTGTTAAGTTTGTAACTTAATAGGCCTGCAACAACTTTAACATGATTATAAAACAACCAAAAGAAATGCAGCCAACTCTCATCACTGCTCCATATTCCAAACCCTTATGTCTACTGAGCCCACCTGATATATATTGAAGATGACACTGAGTAGCAGCCATAGCTCATCCTTAATATAGACTATGAGCTAGTCTCTTACGACGCATGTGTTTGTATCACCAGGCAGAATGACGTCCAGCCCAGCTAATATTTAGCATGCCTTGGCCTTTGCCTCCTCCAGTGTCTCCTACTCTGGGCCTTGTGATGGCATTGTTGCAGCTAAATAAGGTTCTGCCGCGGTGCTCTGCTCCCTCACAGCCAGCCGCACACACCGCTCCCTGCTGTCTGCTTTACACACCCTCACACACAAGCACATGACACAGATGAGTCTCGCTGCGATGTTTCACTGGATGAACTGTGAAGCACCTGTGTTCATAACTGTGTGTGTGTGTGTACACCTCGTAGATCATCTGACTTCTCCTTGTGCGATCAGTATCTTGACGGAGCTAGAATGGAATGTCTTTTTTTTTCTTCTTCCTGAGGAATTTTTCTGTCATGTGCTGTCAGTTTTCCTCTTTTAGTGTGTACTGTAGCAACACTTGACTGACCTACACTACACAGAATTTAGGTTAATGAGATCAACTGAACCCGCAGTATTTCTGGTGTGTGGACAGTAAGCTTATGACCCGGTGTAATGCATATTAATCATTGAGGAGGAGCGGAGGACATCAGCAGACACATGACAGCAACATTTTGGGACTTGCTTCTAAAAACTGATTCTGAAATAAAAAACCTTGGGGAAACCACCAGTGAATCCTTCTGCCGTTCTTTCAACATGTGATTGTTGCTTCTGTGCAACTAATGGGCTGCTCATGTTCCTGCTGCAGAGTTTACCACCAAGAAGGAGTGGGCGAGGCTTGAATGCTGGAAGGTATCTCTCAGCCAAAGCTGGAAGTATTAGTGGAATGAGTTTGAAAAAATCATCATGGTTGATTGCATAATTAAAAATTGTATTATGCTGCACTTCAAAAAAAATTGCTTACATCTAGATTGATTGTGACGTAGTTTTTACCATCTTCTTGAATTGAATGAGTGAGACTTAGACATATGTAATAGTTAGCAAATGATAATAATTACATTTGAAATTCTTTTTGAAATAGTATTGTTATAGCAGAGATGGAGATGTCAGAATCAGAATCAGATTTATTGCCAAATAGGTTTTTACACTTACAAGGAATTTGTTCTGGTGTTCTTGATGCAAGTACAAACAGACAAATAAGTAAAAAGATAATAATAATAATAAAATATAGTAAAATAGTCAAGGTATAATAAAATAGTAAAACAGTCAAGGTGCATGCATCATTCATTAGAATGAAAATAGGTCAAATTAGATTAAAATCAGATATAAAATATAGAATAAAATATACAGTTATTTAGCTAGTCACATGGGGAGTTAATGTAACCCAACTAGAGCTGATACAGCGATTTGTTTTTCATGTACAGAAAAAAATTGAAAATACAATTTACTGATACACCATTCAGGACAGACAATCATATTTATCCATATAGAAGGGACCACACTCTAAGTTAGGGTTTGATATTGGAATCAGTAGATAACTGCTTTTAAAGTTAAATATTTTATCGCAGATATGAATATTTCTTTCTGTACTTACTGCTGATGTTTGGCCTTGTATGTAAGCATTATATATATATATATATATATATATATATATATATATATATATATATATATATATATTTTTTTTTTTTTTTTTTTTTTTTTTTTACTTACTAAAGAATAAGATCTAAAAGTAAAGGTGAAGTTTTGTCAATAGGTGGTTACATCAGTGTTTGTAGTTCTTAAAAGGGCAGATGAAGCTCTGTTTTGCTCATACTATCAAAAATACACTTTGCAGATATCAGCATCAGCTACAGTTACTTTGGAAATATTACATTTTGAATATTGGCAAAAAATTCAACATTGTGCATCCCTGCTTATTTGTAAATCAGCAACACATTTTCTTCATGTAGTATTGTGGCTTTTAAAGTACTTAAAAATGTTAGAGAAATAGACTATTTGATATATTGCCCTTCTTTAATCATCACTTTCATTTTTTATAATTTAAAATTTGACACCTCTATCGCGATACATTGCTGGATTCTTCCTAATAAACACCTGTCATTCTTAGACTGACAATGTTTTATTTCATCTTTATCGACATTATGCCAAACTATGAAGCACTCAGTATTTGGTCTCAGCAATGCAATAAATACTGCAGTTAAGGTGACAGTTGCCGTTATCATGTTATTTTAAAACCCTGAAAACAAGCATTAAAGCAAGTAAAGTATAAGCAGTGTTTTTCCATAAGTATCATGCTTACTATCTCTATTGCCCAAGTATTTAATTGGTATTTTATATATATTTCCAAAACTTCTAGCCTTTTTTTTTTAAAATGTCCATGAGGCAGGAAAACTGGTAGTACAACATCTATGTTTTGTCAAAATGTAATCTGTTCAATCATAAGACATTTTCTCCAATGACACTAAACAGAGATGGGATCAAGAAACAACGGAAACGTTCTAATGTTTGAAGAATGTAAAGCGTGCCAAATTTCCATTCAGAGCTTATTTGTATACATCCATTTAAAAGCATTTATAAAGATAGTGTTATTTATTTGACTTGTCAGTGATGCATTGATTCAGATGTATTAGTATAAACAAATCAGTTAGCTCATAAGTGTGCATTTGGATGCATTCTGAACAACGCAGCCTGTCCTTCATGGTCAGAATTGGCTGCATTTGGGTGTATTTGTGTGTCCAGGATTGCCTTTGTATGTGTGACGCCCTTTGAGGATTTGATCACAGTGATGGAGGGAAAGATTCATAGAACAGCTTGGATGACAAACTCACGGCTTCTGGTTCAGTTTGATGGGACGTATGTCTGTAGGAGGAACTGTCTGGCGCTCCATAACTCCGTACTGCAGACAGTATGTATATGTGTAGATAGAGACAGATGCTCAAGTCTCTGAGGCTCATGTGTGCTACTGACAGAGATGAATGTGCCAATGGAGCTTTTCTGGACTGCAGAGGAATAGCAGCAGTGATGCATGGCAATCTTCACCCAATGCTCGCTGATTGGATGGCCGCATCATCCCCTCGGTCTCTTATTGGCTAGGTCTGTCGCAGGTTGTGCTGTGATTGCTGGCACTGTTTGATCCATGCGATGGTCACAATAATTAATATGATTTGCCATACATCTCATTTAGTTGACATTACATTTTAATCCTCTTGCTGGAGTATTATTTATCTAACTATTGCAGCCTTCTTCAGAAACCAAGCTGTATTTAGGATCTCCCTAAACATATAGGGTTGATCAAAGGGGTTTCATAGTACCTACATTTAAGATTATCTGATTGTAAGGGGAGTGAAAAACTCAAATGTGTGTCTGGACATTAAAAGTGTTGTTTTCACTAAACATCATCAGAGTTCTGTAGAACATCTGCTCCAATGCAGTCACCAGTGGGTCTGTCGCGCATGTAAAGAGCTGTCATGTGCTGCTGTTTGACACAGAGCAAAACCTCTGCAGTGTTCTTCCTCTGGTGTAATCATCGTGCACACTTTGGCACTGCTTCATTTTCACCTCTGCATGTAACAGTGCTCCTCTCAACTATTTAATCAATGCTGTTAATATGCTTTTCAACATGTGACACTAAAGTTATGAATTGTGATAGAAATTGCTTGTCCGCTATCATATTATGAGCACTGACTTCCACGGCATATGTTCAACGTCATGTGCTGCCTATCCCCCATCCAACTCCACCACTTCTCCCCCGTCAAGCAGGACATACTCCCTCTTGAGAGGAGCAAGTGTGTGCAACCATGTAACCATGTCAGTGAATTACCAGGGCAGGCTGCCCGGGTACTATCCTGATAATATCAGGGTTATATGTATGAAAAGGGCTCAAGTCTTCTAAAAGATCCTAAAGGAGCTGAGTAGAAAATCCAGTTTCTTAAGAGACTCTGCTTTGAATGATATGCGCTTTTAATTGAAAATCTTGTATACCTATATAGTTTTCAGGAATTTATTTTGACATTTATTTTGAAAGGCTTGTTTACTGTGTACATCTGTGTGTAGATTTGAGAAGAACTGAAACAGTGCTACATAGAGGAAACAGTAGATAGTATGATTAATGTAACACAATGATCAAAATATGGTACAAAATAGTTACTGTAATGTTTAAAATTACTGATTGACTTCAAGCAACCTCATAAAAACAACATTTGGTACACCCCCAGAATTATTTATTATTTGTTCTCCACATGTTTCTGTCAACAGGTCCTTTAGTGAACACTTCCTTGTTCCAGGAGCCACTCCGTCCGCTGATAGCATCCATCACCAGTACCTGTTTACTGTCTCCTATTAACCACTGTTCCCCTGACCGCCCAGACCCTCTTTTCTGCTTTGATTTAATTTAGCCCTCATTCTGCTTTTTAAAATCCTATTACAGAGACACACACCCTCACGCACACGGCTGTTTACTTCTGCCGCTCCAATGTTCTGTGGCGGAGAATCACATCTGCTTCACGGCGGTGTTGTGGTGTTGAAGCATGGATCATATTTAGAAGCTGACCACAAAAACTTGGATTTTCAGCACAGCTTAAACTCTTTGTTGTATTTGTTATTTAGTGATTTCAGCAAGAAAAAAACGATAAGGATTTTAAAGATTTTATATGCATGATTTGATATTTCTCTTTAATCTTTGAAATGTATATTGCAATTCACTTTTTATTGTGTGAATGTGAGTGTGTGAATGCCACTGCTCCAGAAACTGCACCCTACTCATCACATTTCAATGTTTTTCTCCTTCCCTCTCATACACATTTTCTTGGAATAACAGTCATCCAGTAGCCAGCTGAGCTGCAGACAGCATCTTTTCTGAGCTGCTCTCACTGTGTTTGCCTTGGCAGTGTCCACAGATGAAATTCCTGCTCTGCCTTTCAGTTGTTTGCTGGATGTGTGTAAATCGTCTCTGGGGTGGCTTTTGTATTTGTCCACCCCGGGGTCAATAACTTCGGTACATGTGATTTTACAAAAATATCATATAGCCTATGCTAAACCTGCTAAACACTGTAATATAAGGTGCATTTGTCAATATTGTCCTTGTTGTGTTTAAGGTGGTGTGTTGGTTCATAAATGATTTGGTGTACAGTGCACTGAAGCTCTTGATAATGATTTTTAGGCGACCCTTTCCACCCTTTAACACAGTGACCGGTGTTCTTCTGAATGAAAAATCTGTGCCATGCTTTGGTCAGCATATGATACTGATCATCAACAGAGAAAGTTTTTGACTCCATATAAATCAACTCTTAACAGCCCTTCCAAGAGTCTTTGCTTTTGTCCTTTGCCATTGTCTTTTTGGGTTTCTTGATACCCAGATATACATGCAAAAATATAAAGCACAGGTTTGTCACATTTTAGTAAAAGGCTTTTCCTATTTCTGTGTGCCACCCAGGCTGCCTCTATGCTAGAGGGGGCCTCTGTTTACAACATCTGCGCCCCCAAGGATAAGCAGGGCCTCTTAGGTCCCCTGATACCCAATTTTCTTCTCTCATGTGTGTGATGTGCTTCTTATTCCTTTGTCCTTTTCTCCAGTGTACATGTTTTATGCATGTGAATATACAGGCAGGCACATATATGGGCACACACTATAAGCAGGTACTCTTTTGTGGTTGGTCCTTTTTCCTCCAGCGGTCACCTCGCTGTTAAAATCCTTCAGCCAAGGGGTTGTTTTTCAGTAAGACCCTTGATGAGGGGTTCGAGAGTGGCTAAAGACAACGTCTGTACAAGCAGTGTGACAATGTTGAATTATTGTGTCAGTCAGACTAAAACCTTTAAATTTCATGTACATATGTTTGTCCAACAGAAGTTTTCCTGCTAGCACACCTGGAAAATGTGGTTATATGGATTTAGTCTTGCTCGTAGGCATCTCAATCAGACCCAGTGTAGACTAGGCTTTTTGTACATGCTTCACTGTCTTTACCCCAACCCATAGCTTTGACCCAGAAGTTGAATTGTAAAAATGCTATCAGCCCTGGGATATCACCATAGACTAGAAGGATAACATGCGCCTCGTAGGTCAGAAGTAAGGATCAGACTGTGTAGGAAATGTAAAGGATGGTAAAGTTGTTCTTTTTTGCCATTCAGCACGCCATTTGCATCTGACATTACAACTTTAAATGTCAAGGAAGTGAAATAGTATCATCAAATATGCTGTGTATGTATACGTAAGGGTAGGCGAGGGTTAGAGTTTAATGCAGAGTTTACCACAGCTGTGATGTGCGTGATAAGCTTTGGGATGCTCATTGAAAGTGCTTGAAAAGTGTGAAAATTTAGCATTGGAATTTGAACCTTTAGATAATTTGTTAAATCCCAATTGAAAAAAATTCTTAGTTTGTTTTTCTCATAAATCTGATCTGCATTCTTAGAAAATAAACTCATAGCATATACTATGCTCTGTTGTTAAGTTTATATTAAGTAGAGTAGGGTGTAGTATAGTCCCAAGATCTGCAGAGTGCAAGTGTTTTGTCCCTAAAGCATCTGGAAGTCAGAAGATAACTCACTTACATTTTATTAATTATCTGACCAAGCATTATTGTTACTCTGTGTTAAGTGCTGTTTTGTGCCTTTCATTCTAACACAATCCCTGTGGGTTAGTGCTTAGATAAACGTATCGCAATATTTGCGTCTTTCTTTTTGACATGATAGTTAAAGATGTCTTCTCTGCCTCCTTTGTGAAATCCGCAATATAATAAAATAAACTGTTAGCATGATTAGAGGCTCTTGCTACTTTCTGTCTCCTCCTCTGGGCCTTGCAGTGAAGAACGGGCTTCTCTTTCTTACTCACAGTCTCACACTTTGCAGCTCTGCAGACAGAAACATGCAGCATGAGACAAAGAGGTGAGAAATAAGGGTTGTGAAGTCATATCGACCAAATGGTGCCATATTCTTTTGGAGCAATTATGGTTTAACAAATGCAATGATTTCCACAAAGTAGTGTATTGTATTAAAATAATAAAAAGTACAGTTAAAATTTGGAAATTACAGGGTTGATAACAGTGCTTTAAAACCTTGAAATTTCCTGAACTTTGATTTAGTGTTTTATATGAAGAGACCTTACAAACTGTCATTAGCTCCATTCACACTGACTTTTAAAGCAGCAATATTTATGCCCTGTGACACTTTGCCCCATCTCTGAATGTCATAGAGATGGAATGGGGGGAGCAAGTAGACCCCCATTTGCCCCCATCTCCACATCAGAGGTGTAATATTGGAGGGAGGAGGCATGAGGATTCAGAAGGAGACAGAAGCACTGTGAGTAAATGTCTCAGCCTTCATGCATATAGGGTGTGTAGTGTACATCCAAGTCTGATTGCACTATGAATTGACACAGATAAGCCCTCACAGAATTAAAGTGAATGTCTGGAGTTGTATTGATTATGGAGATGTGTTGTATTACTTTTACTCAAAGGCACTGTGAATAGTGCAGTTGTTTCTCTTAGTGATTGAATAGCTTCCTAATTTGAGCTTGCTCATCAAAGAAGAAAACCAGCTGGAGAGAACTGTACAGTTATGACAACATTATATCACTGAAATAATTGATCAATTGATGTTTGAAAGTCTCGTTGTTTCTCTTCAGATGAAAATTAGATACCAGACAAAAAAGTTCAAGGTATCTGACATCAGCAAAATTATGTGTGGTTAGTCAAACATTACCTAAGCACTTGTCAGCAATTATTCATTGATAATTGTGCTGTAAATTACGTCTTTGTTAAACACAGCGTCTCAAGAAAAATCTTGCTAATGCTCCTTGAAAGTGCTTGAAAAGTGCTTGAAGTTTACCTTTAAAAATGTGTGCTATCCCTGGGAATATGTCTCATTCACATTATCTCATGTCTTATGATTTGAACATGTGGAATTTTTTACCTGAAAGACATGACATCCTGAAGTTATTGAAATAATAAAAGTAATTGTAAATGTTAAGTGTTATTGTACTGTTTAGCTGTCAGTCAGACACTTAAAATAAACTATTGGGGAGTTATAATGTCCCAAGTGTTAAAAACAATCATTTTACTCATCTCCCCTCCCTCTTTGACTCCTCTTGAGTAACTAATGTGTCCACTGTTTAATCTTGTTTTTGAGGAGACGCCCCACGAATTCCTGTACCAGGAGAGAAAAACAAGCCTGGGGGAGGGGTGTTTGTCAGAGGGAACTGATCAGAGTGAGTGAGTGAGGGGTAAGAAGACAAGAACAGAGAGCTCTCACCCTTGAAGTGTTGACTGTGTGCAGCTTGGTTTTGGTATTTTTCTCAGTGTTTCTCTCCCATCAGCCACGTGGCTGCACCGAATGCTGTTTTTCTGCCCTTCCTCTATCATCCCCCACGTCAAGTCTTTTCCCTCTCCCCCCTTTTAGTTTCACCCTTAGCCCCTTCCCTCTCCATCCACAGCTCACTCCACTTGTTAGTCTTTATCGATACGTTATGTTACGCTCTGTCGTCACATGCTGCATCTGCTTTTCTCCCTGTCTATCTGTGTTTGACCCATCCAGCCCCCTTCAAGATGTGCCACATGTATCATTTGGTCCAAGCATCCATATATAACGAGATGACATTGACCCGTAAAAGCACACACACAGAGCACCCACACATAACCCCCCTCATCATCCTCAGCTTGGCGGTTAATAATGTGTGCTTATAGCAAATCTCTTTAGTCTGGCAGTTATTGGAACTAAGATTTTAATTAGGGGAGGTTTTAGAGTGGCACACGCTTCTGCATTAGCTTGACAACAGGGACATGTTTGAGAGACGGACCAGGAGGAGGGCAACAAGCAGCAGTCTTAACAAGGCGACGTATCAACCTTGTCAAAAGAGGAAGAGACAGGGGAATGAAACATGAAAGATTAAGAGGGACTGGACATTATGTTTAGTTTTCATGCTCAAATGAGATAGTGGATGAGACAGTGTTGTTTCAGTATTGTCATAAGATAATGTTATTTGTTTCCCCTGGCTTCATTCAACCATTGGTGAGCGCAATAGTAAATTAACTGGTTGAAAAGAAAAATTCTTGGTCTAATGTTCAGTAAAAAGATGGTTAACATTTAGAGTGATATGTTGTTGACCAGAAGATAAACTATCTGAAATGTTTAGGCTGAATGGGTCATCTTCATTTGATTTATTCTGTTTCATTCCAGAAGTACATATTTTAAAGTTTAAAATAAAATTACATTAATACCTGTTGGAGCACTAACAAAAGTAGAAGCCCTGAACACTTAATGTTGGCTGTTTATTGTTTTTCAAAATAACTCTGTACATTGTCTAAATTTTATAAAGATTTAGGCAAATAGAAGTGGGTGAAATTAGCAAAGAGCAGCTGAAACTCTGGGTCCTTGTTAGTTTCATCCATTTTTTATATGTTGCTCATGTCTTGAGCTGCGTTTCCACCAAGCAGTCCTATTCAGCTTGGCTCAGTATGGTTACAGACTTTTTGTTGCTCCAGGATCAGGAGACAAGAGATTTTTCATTTTCCGACAATAATGTATCTTGCCATTCTGAGAAAACTATTAATTCAAATAAGCAATTAAACAAAAAAAAAAAAAACATACTGAAACAGAACTCTGAGATAAATGTCCTGTTTATACTAGAAAATAGCAGATTTCCATTTTTTGATTTGCCAAAAAATCCTTCATGTAGCTGATGTGAGGTGCTAGAATGATCAACTGAATCATGAAAGCACATCTAACAGGGGATCAAAAGTGGATTCACCATGCCACAGTCCATGATGAAGGACGTCTCGGCCAGCTTTCTTTGACCCATCAAGTGTAAGACCTGTTCTCCTCTGAACCATCTGAACCTAGGTTTGATTCCAGCGGATGGAGCAAAAATGAAAAGGAGATGGGTTTCAGATCGATGGATGAACTAAAAAGTAGACCAAACAGAGGCAAAAAGATGGCCAGATTTCCCCCAGAAATTCCTTTGACCCAATCGAGCCTGAATCTGAATTCACACTGTTCTGGGTATGACTAATGCTCTCCATAATCTCCATAATCCCTGCACATTGGCTCAGGAGACCCCTGGCAGGTCTACTCGCCTGTTTTTCTTGGTCTGTTACTCTGCTGATGGAAGACAGTTTTGAGTAAGGTCAAACTAAGGTTTTGACAACTAAAGTTCAATCACTAAAAAACACTGGACATCCTCAATGTCTCAGATTTTAAAACCAGTTTGTTTTGACAGTACAACCATTTATGGTGTATGGAGCTTTAAGTGCCCATATCCTCTGTGTTATGTAATTCAAACAGACAACAATAACAACATTTTTGTTGTTCCAAGTCTTAGGGTCAGGGGTTTAGGGCTAGGAAGGGAGGGTTGCTTGCCTTAGGACAAAAGAAAGATATAACAGCTTAGCATGTTTCTCGCATGTGACCTGTATGCAGTATTTTTGTGTGTTTTTAGACATATTAGGGGGATGTGCCTGTGTGACCCCTCATGATATGCCTGTATCTTCGGATGGTGATGGAGAGTGTCCCTCCCTCCTACCCCAAGCCATCCTGAGGCCTTGGGGGTCAAAATAGAGTCATGATATGAACAGAATGAGATAACAGATTAGGATTTGTCTAACAGATATGAGAGTGACAGAAAGCTTTGGTGTAGTGTAGATTGTATAATAAATAAAATGAGTTTGGCATCTAATTTCCACCATAGTAATTAAACATGCCTTTGAAAGTTGAATGGTTCAGTGTTTTCTTCTCTCTAAGCTCTTCTTACCATAAATGAGTGTATGTGAGTGTTTGTACGTGCCTGCCTGTGTACCGTAGCTCTGCTTAGTGCTATGCTGTGAATATGAAATAGGGCAGCCAGCATCTGCACTGCAGCCATCCCTCCCTGGCCTCCACACTCTGCTCAGTGCAGCTGGCCAACCCGCACAAACACAGCAGCATGAAGCCTGTGTGTCCAGGAGGGTCAGACCTCACTGTGTGTGCGCCTGTATTTATCTAGTTTTGATTATGAGCCTCTTGATTTGGATTCTTTCCAGAGATAAATGAACAAGAATGATTTCTTTCACCCGTACATGCATGTTTGCTGTGACATTTGCTTTACAATTATTGCTGCAGCTCTACATTTCATTTGCCTTTGTGTACTTTGCCTCTCTTTTATCTGCTTGGTGAGTTTTTTATATTTGTTGAAAATTTAAGACAATCTAAGCATCAGTAAAAAATGATTATCTAAAACAATGTTCGTCCTTTATGTATTGATAAAAACAGTTAAGTTTTGTTCTTGTAGAAACACATTATGTTTAGATTTTTAACTGTTTACATTGTCTGGCCTCTGTTTTTTGATGTGTTAAATCAAGGCTAGAGGAGAAACAGCATTGTTACCACACATAAAGCATTAGCATCAAGTTACAGTTTTACTATTTTGGTATTTCTTGTATAATTTTCTTTTACTTATTTCTATTGGTGGGCGGCATGGTGGTGCAGCAGGTAGTGTGTGTGCCTCACAGCAAGAAGGTTGCTAGTTTGAACCTGTGTCAGCCAGGGCCTTTGTGTGTCGAGTTTGCTTGTTCTCTCCCCCATGCATGTTAGGTGAACTGGTGGCTCTAAAGTGCTGTTAGGTGTGGCTGTGTGAGTGTATGAATGGTTGTCCATCTCTCTATGTGGCCCTGCAGTTGGCTGGCGACCACTCCAGGGTGTACCCTGCCTCTCGCCCAATGTCAGCTGGAATTGACCCCAGCCCCCTGCGACCCGAAAGGGATAACCAGTATACATATACAATAGATGGATGGATTATTTATTTCTGTGATAACTAAAAGCCTTTGTGGAGAGGTGTTGCAAGTTTAGCATTCTGCTATAAACACAGAGCAGTTCATGTTAGAGACAGATATAATGTACATAGACTTGTGCATTGTCAATGGTACTGCACCAATGTAACTGTGCGTCCTTGTTAAACAAATAACTATAAATAAAATATTTATGAAAAATCTATAAAAAGTAACACAACCCATCACAGTCTTCAGATCAACGATAATGATTGAGGAAAAGGTTGATTTGTGAAATAAAAACAGATTCAGTTCTTTTATCAGAAACACATAGAAGCATCCAAGTATACATTTTCTGGGATTTAGACATTTTTTGAACAACAGCTAAATATAGTTAATGGTTTTCTGATATTTGAGCTGTCACGAATTAAAAGGGGATGGCAGATTTTATACATTAATATGATTTAACTTTGCTTCACATAGATCAAAGAAACAGCCTTATCTTTAAAATAAAAAAGGAATATAATGTTTCTTCACTAAAAACTATCTGAAAGCAATACTAGATCCATCCACCATCACTGCTGTTTTCCATCATGTGTTATCGTCAATCAGACAAACTCAAGATGTACATGTATCCCGATAATTCTCTCAAAATATTTTGGATTTTCTTCAAAAACCTCAGTGACTTTCTCAGATAAAAAATTGTCCTTAAAATGCACTTCTTCGGTTCAAGAAATAACTGAGAAAAATGTTGCCTGTTACCTTCTGAAATAATTTGTTTTGAACCAATCAATTTATTTGGTGATCAGTTTTATTTTAAAAGTCTGTATCATTGCCTTTAACAAACGTATCCAATTTAGATGTAAAAATGCCTCTTGATTCGTTTAACAGATTATGCAAAAGTGGGCATTTAAAATGCATCTGAAAAAAATGTGTATTGCAATACTCTTTTCTTACCAACAGAAGACGCTATCTGATTTTGGATTGTTTTATCAGTAATTCTGCAACCTCAAATCTAAACTTTCTAAAGAGCGGAAAGGAAAGGTTCTATTTTCATAGAACTGAAATAAAAAGGTCTTCATATTTTGGTAAATACTGTGAAAAGATTCTCTTAAAAACAAAACTGAGCCAGACATGCATGGATAAAGTTCATTATTACATCCTCACAGTCCTTACTTAGGCATAAAGGCAAACCCATGTTGAAAGAAAAATGTCACCTGACTTGTCTGTTTCCATCACAGAGGCTACCTGAACTCAAAGCCCCTGAAACATAAGAGAGGGCAAAAGGGGGGAGAGAGAGGGAACCAGAGGAAAGAAAGATTCAGTCGGTAAATAAAAGAGGAGAGCAAGCAGATCCATTTTTTTAGGGCCATCTGAGGACACAGTGAGTGAGCGAGACAGAGCAAGAGAGTGTTTTCACTCAGCCTTTCTCTGCTTCTCTCTCTCTCTCTCTCTTTCTCTCTCTCTGTCTTCGGGCTAATTTGATGAGATAGAGGGCTATTGAAGCAGAGAGGAAGGGCTTAAAAACACCTAAGTCAAGACTGGACCGCCACTCACTGCCTCTGATTAAATTATTGAGATAAAGGGGTGTTTCTCCACACACAAATACAGGCCATAAAACTGCACTTAGTAGTGCCCAGTTAAAAATGTCAAATTGCTGCTTGCAGCTCTTTGTGGCTTTGTGTGTGTAGGTGTGTGTGTGTTTGTTGTGTAGAACTATAATAATGCAGACATTGATAGTAGTGCAAAGAGTTAATCACTTTCTTTAGGCATTTGATTTACTCTTTCCATAGTACAAATTGGAGCTATGAAGGTTTGGGCACAGTAAATAATTCTGCTGCCAGGATGCTCTAACCAAAGCAACTACGGGGATGATATTCAAACTTTTTTTGCCAATTGTTTTTACATTCTCTGTAAAAAAAAAAACCATTATTCTGCTTCTTGTCTAAGATCTTGAACATAAAAATCCTCTATATATTTCATGTTATCATTCAGCCTCATATTAGAACAATCATAACTATATCAGTATAAACGGTACTGCCTCAACTTATTACTTGTTTGAAAATATATTGATAGTTTTTTAAATCTCAATTTATCTCCCATAACTAATTCCATGGATTATAGACGTGTCGTGTCATGGTGTCTACTGTGATTGCTCGCACTGTTACAACTACACAAATCAAGCTCTTAAAAGTGATGGAAATATTCTGGGTAATGCTGGTGTTCAACTTAAAAATACCCCAAAATACTGGCCACCAATAAGTACCAGAAAATTTGGAAAAAAAAAAAAAAAGGATCAGTTGCTTGAAATGAATGCCTGTAGTCACCTATACTGATCAACTGTGAGCTAACTTCAAGTTTACCTGTGGATGTTGTCCACTTGTCTTCAGCTCCTGCTGCTCTGTCATCCTCTTCAATAATCTGTGGTAGAGTTCTCAAAAGTTTGTTTTCTGTCATTTAGGTCAAAAATGTTAATCATGTGTTGAAGTCTGTGCTGAATTCATGCTGACACCAGCAAGATAAAAGCTAACCAGCTAAGCTACATGAACTATGTGTTGCCACACAGCACATCATGATTAATGATGCGTTTGAGGTCCAACACTGTGTATGTGTTCAGGTCTGAAGGTAAAATGAGCAGTTGTTGAAGTAAAGAACATGATGTGTTTAAATGTAAAGTACACAGTTTGAGATTAAGACTTTTGCTCAACCTTACACAAAAATGTTGAGTTGGGGTGATTTCTTTTTTCTTGGCAGTATGAAGTAATTACATCACTTCCATTATGTAACTGAGTTAATATCTATGAACGTATCTTTTATATTGAAATTAATTGTTGCACTGTTTTGCCTGTTGGATTGAGTTAATAGTTTTAGTCTGTCAATAATTATGTTGATTGACATTAATAAATATCTAGTAATAAATTATTGATTTCATAGTGCAATGCAGATGCCCGTAATATGTGTTCCTGTATTGCAATACTTTTTGAGAGATTTTACACTGTTTTGTCGAGCAAACACTTAACCAGTTTGTTAGACAAAACATGATCCTATTGGTGATGTTACCAGTGGACCTTTTTTTTTTTTTGCATATTTTGGCATTTCAGACTCAAAAATTGTAAGTATAGCAACGTCAAGCGGCAAAACATTTAAACTTAATTCATTTTCTTTCTTTTTTTTTGTTGTCCACATGAAGTAGCAAAAAATCCCAACCTCCCCTCTGACAGTCCTTTTTTGATTATCAAAGGGTGTTTTTTTAAGAGCCCCCCTGTGTGCTTTTTTGGTGTTTGTGGGCATGAATGTGTGTGTGGGTTTGAATGATTTTCATTGTTTGTGATGTGAAGGGAAATCATGAGGCTGGTGATGCAGGTTGCTCCCTCTTTGGATGGATGTTCACCCGCTGCCTCTCTCCATCACCTTTCCACTGTCACCAAACTGTTCAGTCAGCAAAAACACACCAGACCCTCTCTCTTGTGTGTGTGTCCAAAGAGGGAGGAAGATGAAAAGATGCTATCATTGATCTCAGTTATGTCTACGGCTGCTTTTGTCTACTTTGGCGTGTGAGAGAGAGAGAGAGAATGTTTGTTGACTGCAGCAGTGAACGTCTAAGTGTGTATGTGTTTCATGCTTGCATCTAGATGTCATGAAAAGTGCAGCCAGCAGCAAATGCAGCGGCTAGTGGCTGGCGGTGGCAGGGTGACAAAATCAAAGATGTGGCGCTACAGAGGAGAGGATAAAAGAGGGATTTGTCTGTGGAGGGAGGGATGAGGGCACGAATGTGTCGGTGAACATGTTGTAGAAAAGGGTGGTAACAATAGATTTGTCGGGTGAGAGGAGAATAAGGGAGTGGCAAGAAGGACCATCAGTGTATTGATTGCAGCTCCCTCCTCAGCGTCTGTAATAAGACCTAGTGGCTTGAGGAGCAGATTTGTCACCTGGGGGCTAGACACTGTGACTGAGCAGGACAGGGGAGGGGGTGGTGAGGGGCAGAAGAAGGTGAAGAGGAGGGGAGTAGGGGGAATAAGTCAGACAGAGGCAAGCATAGTGCAAAGCTTAAAGGCACATAGTGAAGGAGAGAGTATGTCTTTACAGTATAAAGGCACAAATGATGTCTAGAGGGGTATCTAAGAAAATGCCTGTTGGGAGCATGCGGCTAATTACTGCAGACGGTCTCTGTCTGGACTCATCTCCATGGTAACAAGACAGGCCAGTGAGGCTGGCCGGCACACAGGAAGACACAGACAAGGAAATCAATGAAAGAGACAGACAAAAGCAAGGAGGAAACTACTCTCATTAGGCCAGATTCAGGCTTTTTTTTGTTTGTTTGCAGGTCTGCTCTCTAGACAAACCCACGTTGGATACGTGATGCAGAGAGCTGTGCTTGCATGAAAATGGCTGTTGGATGGGCAGATTTAACAGGTCAGGCCTGCATTGTACAAGAGATGAGGGAAGGCTGTAAGTGATCTGAGGGCAGTATAGTCAGCACATACAGCAGATAGATTATGATAACAGTTACGAAAGTCATGTCATGATATAACTTGATATGATAGCATATTTTTGATATGTTACAATACTGAGGATATGATCAAATTAAATAACAGATATAATATCATACAATATGGTTTAATGGAATTATTTATAACACTGTAGGATATAATAAGATTCTGTAGGATGTGGTATAGTCTGATACAACAATTATGGCATAGTTTGATTTGATATGATTGAAACAGTGCATTAGTCATATGTTACATATTACAACATAGCATGATACACAGTATGGTAGAATGAGATGCATATGATATGGTACAAAACAACTTAATAGGACACAATTAAATCAAATACAATAAAATCAAATGTGATATGTGGTGTGATACTATACACTATTGTGTGACATTGTGGTTATATAAAACGCATTATGATAGGAAAAATGGATTATAGTGGTAGAAACTAATGGTGCGTTCCATTTTATCTCGGGTGTTGAATTGTCCGAGTTGCAAATTAGATACATCACTTGCCCCTTTTGGTCGAAATTTCTACTAGGGAAGTCTGATCTTCGTGTACCGCCACTTTATCAGCTTGTAACTGGAATATGTCAAACTGAGATGTTACCTAATCCCAAGTTCCCACGTCTAAGTTCCAAGGTAAATGTAACACACCGTAATGCAGCCATACATTTTATCCTGCTTATCTGGGCCCATGTTACAGAGGCAACAGACCAAGCAGTCAACCCAGACACCCCTCTTACCTGCAACACTTTCGAAGGGTATCCCAAGTCTTTCCCTCCAGCAGGTTCTCACTCTGCCTGGAGGTCTCCTTCCAGTTAGACGTGCCCCAAAAGACTTGCACAGAGAGGCAACATAACCTAACCAGACCAGACACCTCCAGTGACAAGTATCTAAGGGTCTTGTTCACAGGTGAGGGTAATATGGACTGAGAGATTGACAGTTGGATTAGTGCAGCATCTGTAGCTTTGCTGGTGTTGAACCAGAGGGTAGTTAACCTGTAGGCCAAGCTTTCAATTTACTAGTCAATCTTCATTCCAACCCTCACCTGTGGTCATGAACTTTTGGTAATGACCAAAAGAATGAAATGGAGAATACAAGTGGTTAAAAATAAGATTTGTGAGGACGGTGACTGGACTCAGCCTTAGAGAGAGGGCAAGAAGCACAGACATCCAGTGGGATTTTAGAGCCTCTGCTCATTTGCATTGAAGGGAGTGTAAACTAGTGCTAAAGGATACTGGTACAAATTGATGTTGCAGTATTTTTTCCTTTTGATGTAACCCATTATTTTATGATATGATATAAATAATGCTTGACTTTCCCCTTTGGGAGTGGACATTGATAACTGTTCCCATTTCTTTATAACCAAAGATAGATAAAGAATATGTTACATTTAATGAACAAGTTTGGCTCTGTTTATTTTGAAAAAGGGGGCGGGGGGTATCCTGGAAATTTGTGTGACAGTGATGAAGTCTGCCTTTATTTTCGAGTATTGTAAGCTATAAAGATTTCATATATGAGTGTATTTTGTCTTGTTATTGACAAAGCAGGCCTTTCTTTTATGTAATATGGAGAGAATGACAGAGTGCTACTGTTTATATAAGGGAAGAAAGGATGTGTTGAGGCAGGTCTGTGTGCAGATATGTCTAAGGTGTGTGTTCATTTGCATTTGTGTGATACCTCGTTGAGATAGGGGACAGCTGGTGACAAATGAAACAAGGAAACAAAACCAAAACCAGCTTTGATAATCCCCACCCTTATGCTGTTTTTATTTTTTTGTAACATATGCCCTGACACATGATCAGTCTTTGAAGGGTAGGTCATTGAGTTTTTGAAAGAAAAACCTCTGTGTGAACTGTTTTTTCATGTGTAAGTGAGACAAGCCCTGTTCTTCTTTAGCCAACTCAAGTCATCACTAACCAAGTTTAGTCTGGGTCATTTAGCCAATTGGAGACGCACACAAATAGTTTGAAATAGTCTTTTTCCTGCCTGAACCTGACTTTATTTTTCTGCCAAACAGCATCGGCTGCTGACACAGGCTTCATCCATGCTGATATCAACTACCCCAGCCCGTTGCCCCCATATGCCCCCCAAACCACAGCTATTTCTCGTCAAGCATTTCACTAGAAAAGGAAGTAGAGTCAGGATGAGATGCCCTGATTTAGGCTATCACTCTATTCTTTTCGACAATGAAATAGCGAATATAAGTTGATACCCTAATACATTGCTATGCTAACTTTAAATGCTTCCTATTAAAATATCCACAATGTATTGCCTACACTTGCATACACCTACATTATGCAATATAGATGATAAATCTTTCATAATCCAGAAAATAGAGAAATATCTTTTTATTGTAAAGGGTCTGATGTCATTGCTGTGTTTTCTGTGTTGTTGATATCTTGGTACAAGAACTGGTCTGCATTAGACACTGTGAGTGTGCATAAATCCCTTGTCCAAACATTTACTGTTTTGGATTCAGCAAGCAGTGTGTGAGTCATACTTGCTCTGTAAAGAGACACCACACAGTGTCATGGTCGTCATTGTCTTGGTGACAGCTCTACGGGATTATATAAATAGAGATGATATAATGGGAGGAGATGTGGTGATACTCCTCTTTCAGTTCCTGGCTGTTATCTCTCTGTTAACTTCATTCATTGGAAGTGGCAGAGGAAAAAAGCGCCTCAAGAAGCATCGATGGGCTGGGAGAAATTCCCAAGAACTTATCTGACTCCTTTTCTGTTTCACAAGAAAGAGTTGGTTTATAAAGTCACTGGCCAAACTGTCAATAGCAAACACTAGGAAACACAAAGCCATATCTGCCATATCAAGTAAGGGTGAGGAACCGGTCTTCTTTGGTGGTTGGCCTCCTGGGACGACCAGTTTGCAGTCTTTCTTTGACTTCACCAGTCTCACAGAACTTGGTCCTAAGCTTGGAAAAGGTACAGTGCTTAAACCTGATAATGCTGCCACTCTGCATATCAGAACACCAGCTTCTCTGCAGGGGATTTTGGTACATTTTTTTGGGGAACTACCCACACGTTCAGCTGTGTTGCTCATTCCACTAAAGCATCCTACAAGTTGTACCTTGTTGTGATGATGACTAATCAGGCTTTACGACAATGTAAAATACAACATAAGGGTATCATTAAATGGGGTCAATAACCAACAGAAATAATATTTTCAAACTTTTTTGAAGGAGTGAATTTGTGTCTCGATATTTTCTTACACCCCCGCTGCCCATTGTAACTAAAATGTTCTGATTATTCTTCTTGTGAGCAGGCAGTGTTTTATCTATCTCTTTCGTCAATTTCATTTATTCTTAATCTGCATGTATTACTTCCTGCCCTCATCTGACTTTAGGGCATCACCAGGTTAACACAACTAACAACAGCCTCTTAGCATGACTTGCCTTTACTGTCCATGTAAACATAGTGTCCTCTTCCTCTGTTACCCAACCCATCTTCTTCAGCTCACCTTATTCCTCCTCTCCCACCTCACTTACTCTTTTTAGCCTCCACACTGAACACAAACAGACGTTCACCTCTGCATATGAGTATTTGTTTAAGTGTGTGCTGCCTTGAATTTACAAATATGTCGATGCTCCTGATGACAGTATCATTCCCTCCCAGAAATCATTGTGTTTTTCTTTACCCCCCTGCCCCCAGTCTCTCTGCTCCTCTGTCTCAGGGTGAATGTCTTACATCAGATCACTCGAAGCATTTATAGGAAAGCTTTTGAAGCTTAGGACTCCCACTGTGGCCAAATATAGTAAACATGAATCCAGCAGGTGTGTGTGTGTGTAAGAGGGTTTAAGGATGGTGTGCGTGCATGTGCTCTCCTGAGTAAATGGCTCTGGGGTAAAAACGTGTTTGTTATTGTTTCCAGCACTTCGCCTGTAGATAACACTGCCAATTAAAGGGGAGGTTTTATGTGTTAAGAGCAGGAAGTGTTGCCATGTGTGGCTGCACGCTATTGGCTGACCCGGCTTCTCCCATGTTCCTTCCCTTGGGGACGGAGCAGCCAGGGCGCTTTACTGCCACGGCCAAATGAAAGGTAAACACAACACACCTTTGATCAGGCTCTGCGTTTAAAAGCCTTACTGGAACTCTGTGTGTGTGTTTGTGTGTTTGAAGAGGCAAATTATTGAATGACAGTGAGGTTTATGTGTGTGTTTGGCTTAATGAGAGATAAGCTCTCAAGGATGCTGCTCCTCCTCCCTTTCCTCTTCTTGTTGTCAAAGCATGAGTAAAATCATCCCTCCATCCATGCATCCTCTTCCCCTCCTTGCACCCCCTCCCTCCATCCAGCCAGCATGAAAACAAAACAAGGCGTTGTATGAATGAAAGTAGGAGGGGCTGAGTGGCCTAGAAAGGCAGGCAGGCAGATAGAGAGGGAGATAGTGGTGCAGGGCAGGGTGAGGCAGTGGCGGATAGGAGGAATAGAGAGGAAGACAGCGGAGTGGAGGAGGAGGAGGTGGAAGGGATGAATGAATGAATGAGCTGACTGGAGCATGTTTGGCATAACAGCTAGCCTGTGAAGCTTGGCACTACTGTGGGCAGAATGAGTAAAGCTGCTGCAGTGGTGGTGTTTTCCCCCTCTGTGATTGGATCAAATATAACATGAAGGAAGTAAAGTAGCCTTTAAGGAGAAAATGCCTGGAAGACTAAAAACAGCAGGGTAGAGTATTGATTTATTGAACTTCAAATCTAAAGCTTTGTCTTTTTCTGTGAGCTGTAGTCTTAAGCTCAAGTAATTCACCCAAAGCAGCAGTGGCAACAGATTCGTCTTCCCAGCACGCTTACTACTTGGCTGCCTCTGCCCCCTGTCTGCCCCAGCAAGGCCAGGGTTAACCCTGGGCGTCTCTCCTCTCCAACATGGAAGAGGCCATTGAATGGCTGCCTCCCCCAGTCAGCAAACACATTGGTTGAAGCTGAGGGTGGATCTGGGGCTGGAGCTGCACTCCGGCATGGATCCTCTGCCAGGACTGGATCTGGATCCGCAAAGCCGTCCCAGCCCTCCTCACTCTGTTATGTGATGCCGTGGTCACAGCATGTCCACACACAGCAGACAGACAGGAGGGGAGGGGGAGGGCTGGAGAGGAGCTATGCATATTTCTCTCTGGGTCAGAGACGAATGTGCAGGAGCAGCATAGAGTTTTACCAGCTAACAGTAAAGAAAATATATCAGAGCAAACCTTACGTAAACTACCTCCAAATGCTGGAGGTATTTCTCTCTGCGTTTGTCATCTTCCTCCTCTGCAGCTTTGACCCCTTTGTCATTGTTCTTTTCTTAAATCTTTTTATCCTACCCGCCACTCGCTCCCCCTGCCATGGTCCCACCTGTCTGCTCTGCTTTTTACTCAGGCAGCACAATGGACAGCCCTCCCGTTCAGAGGGGGGTCCTCGCTGTATCCTTGGCAGTGAGAGCTCGTGATGTCCTCACAGAGGGGGCATCCAGATAAAGATTGGCATACAGTGCCCCTATTGCGTTAAACTCAGCCTACAGTCTTCTCTGTATTGCTTATCTGCCATTTTTACATCTACCAAGAAACAACAGCAGAGAAAGTGTTTGTTATTTCAGCAGTGTTTGTAGAATAGATAGCTGTAACGTCATGGGGATGTGTCAAAACATGGCATAATTTAGGCCACTGCTTTTCATTAATGCCGTGAATTTTCTCCTACTAAGAGCACAAAAGGATCAGATAATCTATTAAATGTTTGTAGCTTAATATTGATCTAGATCTACTTCTTGTCTTGATGCTCTGCAGTGCAGCACCACATGATATCAGGGTTGACAGTTTAGTGAGAAACATTGTGAAAGACGGTGATTAATGCACTAGCGTGTGGAGAGGGAAACCAATTGGAGGTCAGCCATTTTTAGGAAATTTTGTCATTGTCTCCTGTTTATGTTAAGGTACCAGTAAAAGTTTTTTTTTTTATTTCAGTGGATGGATTTTTTGTTGTTTGTTGATTGTGCCAGTGTTAACTCAAATGGACATTCTAGCCAGCACAAGTACATTACACATAGTTTTGACAAAAAGCCTACAGATTCTTTTTTCCGCTGGGTTAATGGATCAATGATGAAAACAAGCTTTGTGGTAAATGACAAATAATTTTGTGAAATTCACACACATTTTTGTCAAGATGAAGAGCTCTCCTTTTCTACTTTTGGATCATTAATGTAATCAGCAAGTGTATTAAACTAATGGCAGGCTATTACGGGAAAACAACATGGCTGACCAACTTAAATGTTGCTACCTCTAACTTTCCAACTTTTATCCCATGGTCCTTACACTTCTATAAAAGTTTGTCTCTGCAGTGTGCCCTGATCAAGCTAGTGTTTAAGGCTGTGTGAAATGTGTGTATGACACCTTTTATAAGTTGCTCAAATGATAATCTTTAATGGCATAAACAAACTGTATGACCAGTGAGCCCCTTCTCTTGCCAACAAGAGAGGGCAAAAAATGAAATGAGATGAAAAGGGGTGAAATGATAAATTACAAACATTAAAATAAGAGATAAAAAATAATAGGGGAGTGGAAGCTAAACAATCAGAAAAGACCATAGACATAAAACGATAAAAGGAAATCGACCTAAACACTAATAAGATGTATTTATGCGGAAATAAGTAGAAATAGAATGAATTATAACAAAATAATAGCCTCAAAATAGTAGAAGGAACTGGGGTTCTTGGGAGGCTAAAATGATTTAATTCAGAACAGGTAAGAGTCTAAGAAAGACAGTAAAACCAAATTTGAAAATGGTATGTCAACCTAATCCTGGCCCGGTGGACTCTTCCCAACCCCTGGATTGGGTTAATTTCCCCCTTCTTGTTTGCACCATGTCGGTACATGCAGCTGATGAAAGGGTCAGTGCTTGGTATAATGCTGAGATCTGAAATGAGTCTCTGCTGGCCTTCAGACGAGGCAATAACAGCTAGTTTATTAGATCATTACAGGGCATGGGTCAGACCTGACTGCCAATCCAATCACAATTGACACTCAGCTGCTTTCACAAAATGCTGTTTCCCAATAAGGTCAAATTACTCCTGACATGAGCTGATGACATGTAATGTCTGGCCTATTGGCAATTAAGGTTGTTTCCATGGCACTTCAGTCGGCTGCTGCCGTCCATCAGGCGTGAATTGTGAACACTCACTCTCTAGTGGTTGTTAGGTGGGCAATCAGTGGTCTATCTATTGCGTCTTTGCATGTAAATCACAGCTGGAGAGCTGGAGGGGGCTTGATTGTGTTCTTGAATGCTAATTAGTGTTTGTCTAATGTGTGCCTCTGTGTAAATTAAGATGAAATGTTCAGACAACCTCTGGCATCAGCAGCAGTATGTCCTTTACAACACAACTCAGGAGAGTGTTGTTACCTAGGGATGGGAATGAAGGACTTACTTTAGTTTAGAATCAATTAAAACTATTATTTATGATCAGTGAAACTTGCTTAGCTATTCCGTTAGCAATGCTTTTCACTACGTTCTGTGTGTCTTTGAAAAGAGTGGTTCTAGATGTAGTTGGCACTAACAGCAACAGAGTCAAAGGGGTGATCATGGCAAAGAGAAGACAGAGAAGGTCTAAAGTGTGATTTAATGTGTCTTCAAATGACACAAACAACTCAAAGTGAAAACTTACGGCTGTGAGAAAAAAATTGCAACATACTGAAATATTTGTCAGTGCAGCGCCGTAGAAAATGCTTATGCCCACTTTTTCCACATAGAAATCTCATGAATTGATAAGGGAATCAACTAATAATTGGATCCATGAACAAATTTACCATACAGCACCTGAAAAAATCTCGCAATTCAATTTACATGAGCTAGAAGAAGAAGAAGAAATTAATGTAGAAACTGAAAGCTCTTTTAAAGGAAGCAAAGTTAGGCTGCATTTACACTACAAGCCAAAGTTATCATTGGGGCGTAAAGTCAGACAGGATTATGGGATCAAATGATTCAATCATTTGTCTGTTTTTGTTTCTATTTTGAGACCATAATTTCATTTTAATAGTTAAAGGGTAGACCTGTTCACCTGTATTTGGAGAAAAGTACGGGCAATACAGGATTTAGACTTCTCCCTGCTTCTTGCTGGACATGTAATGTGGCAAAAAACTATTATTACTTTAATTGTTGTTATTATTTTCTATCATCATTTGCTTTCCTTTTGAAGAAATTTGAGAAGCTTCACAACCAAAATGAGTAGATATTAAATGAAATGAAAGTTATGACTATTTGAACAGCAAAAGTCACATTGCTAGTTTACGCTTTGATGTCACTTTTGGAAAATGTTGGTCCATAAGTACACACAGCAGTTTGGTACAGGCCACATTTCAAAAGTAATATTAAGAAAAATAAAATAAAACAGAAATTGACAATTTAGTTTTTTAGTGTGAATGCAACCTGGATGTTGTTTTCAGAATCAGGACTCCAGCCGTCAGCAAAAACCCAAGTGTTTCTGTTTTGTATTTTTCACTTTTTTTTTTTTTTTGAAGGATTAGAAGTAACAGCTTTGCATTCCCTTTGATGGTATTTGATTTACTTTTTTAATCACTGGAACATTAAAGAAGGCGACAAGGGATCACAAAACCTTGCTGTGAGCACCTCTCTAAGACTTATTCAGCCGTGTTCGTGTTTGTGTAGCAGATGTGAAATTACACAGCAAATGTTTTACCTCCAGGATTGTAAAAAAGCAACCACCTCTAAAATACCTGGAGAAATAATGCTTGGAAAATCAGTTTCTCAATAGAAGCAGTAATATTGCAGTAAGCAATAATCTTATTTTCCTTGGATTCAAGTTTTTCATCAAGGAGTAGTGGTTTAGTGAAAGAGCGCTCTCACCTTATACTTCTTTAATTTGTCCCTCTTCTCAGGAATGCTATCATGCTATCACAATTTTGTTTCTTTTAATACCATGATATCTCTCTTCCACTTATAAAGAAGTGAAAAAGCATTTATCAACTACAAATATTTCTATGCTGTGGATGCAAGGGGCCGGGGAAAACTTGATAATGTTCCTTGGATATGTTTAAATATTGGACATTTGAAAAGGTGTACAAACCCTGTGTTTTATTTATTTTCTTTGGCTTTGCCTCTGCAGGGTGTTGTTAATTTTTGGCATGTAAACCAGAAGTGGTCTCAAACAGAGTCATTACAGAGTGAGATATGGCATGCATTTAAAGTTGATATTAACCACTTCTCTCTCTGCTCTTCTGTTGTCTCTCCTCAGTGTGTTTGGACAACTGTAAGCCCGGTGCGTGTAGCATACAGGGCCATTGCTGCCACGACCAGTGCATGGGCGGCTGTTCTGAGCCGGGGAACGCGAGTGCCTGTGTGGCCTGCCGAAATCTCCAGCATGGGGATGTCTGTGTGGAGACTTGTCCTCCTGGTTACTACATGTTTAGAGGCTGGCGCTGTGTCAGCTTCTCCTTCTGCCAGGTAGGTATTCACTGAATTATTGAGGTTTGAGCTTATGCCGAGGTCAGACTACAGGATTATAGCCTGACTGTCATAAAGTTTCAAGACCTGTCGGCCACAAAGACAGTTTAATTTATCCTGTGTAGTGTGCCATAGTTAACAATAATAAATGATTGGTCAGGGATGCCTCATGACCCCAAGCTCAAGACAGATTTTTGTTCTGCCTCCTATGGTTTGATTAGTCACATCAGAGACATTGACCAGTGAGATCACAGAGGAGGAAAGTTCATCAAGCTGTGAAAACATCTCTGCCTTAATGATGTGTCGTAGTGGGACTACAATGACAGTCTGTAGAAAGAGAACCGTTGGAGAAAGCACCTTGGTAACTGTTAGTATTTGGCATCAAGCAAACATATCAATTATCTTGCATTTTAAAGATAAACAAAACTACATTTGTTTGCAGTCCTTGGTGTCTTCTCCCCTCTAAACATTATCACATTGGTTGTAGTGTGCAGTCAGCTGCAAACGTCTTGTCTGTCATACTTGTCCCCCAAGTCATGGCATGATTTTATGTCCCTAGCATCACCCAGTTTGACACTGGGGGGGCTGGGAGGGTGGGGGTATTTGTTCAAAGAATTAACTTTGCTGTAAAAAATAAATATGTGACGCTCATGTTTTTTTCATAAAGATATTCTGTACAAATAACACTCCTGTCATAAGTTTTGAAGGCTTAACATAATTGGTAGGAGTGAAGTTAAGTAAGCAAACTTTAGTCTGTAAATGAACATCACCACAGTCAAACTTACAACCACTAAGCTTGTAACTTTTATTTCACACACTTACGTCTTTTATAAAAGACCTCCCTCTTACTGTGACCTAATCAAATCATTGATTGTGTCAATGAATTAAGCATTGTTGTTCTACAGAGATTACGAATGAAATTTGATGTTACTGATAAACTATTTTGTACCAGTTAGCCACTTGTTTCTCCCTACCATTGATTATATAAAGACATAAAACTGTGGGCCTTTTCAGATGGATTTTATGTTTTTGTAAAAAAAAAAAATCTACAGCTGGCCTTAGACCTTTTTCAAATCTTTTACAACAAACAAATGTAGATGTTTTGTCAATGGAACCAAAGTGCTAAAACTGCTTATTCTTTTCAGTATTTTAGGACTCGATACTGCACCACCCTAATAGCAAATGTGAAAGTAACCACTTATATTTCCAATTGTTTTATCAGTTAATGTGTTAATGTACCCTAATATTACTCAATTTATGAAGAAACATGACATTTCTTAAGTTTTTTAGTATGAATCTTCCTTAAAAGGGGCTCATGATATTCAGTGGATTGCAGAGCTCATTCTTTGTCTGCAGGCTGTTAAAGTGCTGTTTATAGCTCTCAAAATTGTATAACTGTTCAAGATACATTTTTCACATTATGTGCATGTAATTCAGATTATCTCTGTCCATCACAAAAGCAAAATTCTTGTTTTATTTCTGTTATGAAAACTAATGGACTGTCACAGTGAGAACTAGAAAAGCACTCAGAGAGCGCAGACCTCCGCTAAGCAGCTTCAGTCCACTTTGGCGAAAATGGTCCTATCTGGCAATGTTAAAGAATCCTTTAAAAAATTCCTGTATCCAGATGGTGATCTGGATCAGTCCCTAAATCGAATCATTTCTTCCTTATCCCATTCCACACATTTCCTGAAAATTTCATCCAAATCCGTCCATAACTTTTCGAGTTATCGTGAACACAAACAGACCGACAGACAGACTAACCAACGCCAGCAAAAACATAACCTCCTTGGCTGAGGTAATAACAGGTAACATTTTATACAGAGGAGATTCAGTGTTCCTTAAACAATAAATGTCACATTTATGTTGGTAATGGTAACAGATAAATATGTATGAAATGTTGACTTTGTACTGACAAAAATCCAAAATCTTGCATCCCCAACTTGTGTTAACTAGCAAAAACGTATGCTTTCAGTCTGGTTTTGTATTTATTTTTATGTTTGTTATGTGTAACTTTTATGTGTGTAGGAGCTCCACAACCAGTGTAAGCAGACAAAGAAGTTGAACCAGGACCGGGAGTCGGGCTGCTACGAATACGTCATCCATAATGGAGCCTGTATACCAGAATGTCCTTCAGGATACACCACCATCAACTCTACTACGTATGTCCATATAACACACTCACATGCACACGCTCACATTTAATGCCTCCATAAACAACACTTTATTGTTGATGGGGGTCATCATTACATGATCCCAGGAATGACTGACAGTCACAACAAACCATCCTGTTGTGACCGCAGCACAACAAGTGGATTGTCGTCACTCAACGCACTCAATAACATTTGCACACAGGAAATGAAGGTGTTTTGAAATTGATCATTGAAAATGTTAAATGTCTTTTTGCCTCTATGGAAAGTCTCTTGTCATCTGTGGAGGAGCAGCATGGAAAATGATGTTGTAGGAAAGCAAAGAAAAGGCCAAACATCACCTGAGTCTGTGTTTGCTGTTAGCTGTTAAAACATGCAGGTTAACGACTGATTCATGTATGACGCAATGAGCAGGGAGTTTGATCTTAACAGGTTTAACACTGAAGTATTTCAGAGGGTTTATTCCTTTAGTTATGACTTTAAATTTGTTCTGAAAGTTTCTTTGTTAACTGGAGTGTCATTCACTCCATTTACATGCACAGTTAAGTTGAGCTAGGGTTATAGCTTACTAAGGAGATTTAACTGGACTCCTGTTCTTGTCCCAGTATACAGTAGACTTAAAGTCTCAAAAGGCCTTGAACTTGGTTTTCAAATAACTTTCCCTAGAAAGTCTTTGAAAAGTTTCTTTTTCCGTGTGAGGGGTTGATAAAAGGTGTCTGTAACATGATTTGTGTACAGTAAGCATTAAAAGTTCCCTGTTCATATGCTTGCATAAACTTCCTGAAGTTAACACCTCATTCTCTGTGAGACCAATGAACCTTTAAGTTTCATGATTAGATAGACTAATAATTAGCACCTTGGTGCTGGTACATTTTAGTAAAATAATCTTACTGTGATAGATCAGCACATTAGCATGCCACACAGAAAAGAATAGTTTTCTACAACTGTGTTGAATTCTGTTTCTACTGCACTGCAAAAAAAGGATGACTTTTTTCCAGTTCAATTCTTTAAACGGCCATAAAGCCTTAAATTTAATTTTAAAATGTTTGAAGGGACATACACAACTAAACATTGAGAAATGCAACTGTCTTTTACATTTCCCATGTAAAGTACTCTTTACTTTTGGCACAAATTTAATGAATACCATCCCCAGGCTTGCAGTGAAATCTAAAGGCAGACAGCTACACGTGTCCTCTGCTGTGCTGTACATTAATGTTTAGTTGCACAGTCCAGCGAAGAACTGTGGAGCACATACAGAATGCAGAGGCCCGTAGGACCGATGGAAGTGTATACATGCAAAAAGGAAGACAATTGCAAAATGGATTATCTGTAGGTGTTCTGCTCAGATTTTGATGAGTTTCATTTGTTTATCAGGTGAACTAACATGTTTTCATGGTTTTTAAATGTCTAAAGACAAACTCATTAATTCAACTTCCAACAGCAAAAAATCATCTAAGTGTATGCCTGTAGAGACAGTTTTATTAAAAATCGGGGTGTTCAGGAAAACTGGATTATTTTAGCCATGATTGTTTAAAGTCATAGCAGAATAATTTAGGATTAAATGAATGTTAATCATTTTTAGATCAGATTGCATTGATATTTAAAGTTTCTTAGTACATTAAATACAAAGTTTTTCATAAAGACATGATGTTACATTTTATCATGAGCAAATAGGTTCTCTAATCTCATTTCCTTGAAATGAGATTATTTGGTTCTCGCTAAACACTGAAAAAAAGCAAACAGTACCAAGCCTCAGTTGACTTTTGTAAACATTTTCATATGCAGGTTTGAAATACAGACCAACCTTACATTACCGTACTGTTACGCTATACAAGAGGCACAGCTTGGAGCAAAGCCTGCAATTATCTAGTGGCATTATAAACAGGGACGCATGCAGTGAGTATTGCTTTATATGTAAAATATAAAGCAGATATCATGCTTACAGGTTTATAGCCATGGTTTACTTGTAACCTCTGTATCTGACATGGCTTTAGGGATTAAACAGAAGCATTAGACTTTAAGAAATACAGAAACATTATAACCCAATCTGAATGCTTAAATCTTAATGTGATTGAGATTAAACAAGGACAGGAATAAACAATGAAAGAGGAAGCACAAGTAGTGCTCATAGACTGGCTTCAGTTTCTGTTCCTGTTTTTCATGTCCTGAAAACCTTCATGTCTATCAGTCCTCTCATCACAGACGGTAATGAACTCAACATCTCTGTTCCTCTTCTATGTTTCAGTGCTCAACAGTTTCCACCTGATGTGGTCCTTTTTCTGATTTCACTGTTTGTTTTTTGATTGTTTGTGAAACGGTGTTCAGTGATCCAGTCAGGTTAACTAATGAGCCTATGTGTTTATGCATCCAACAGAAAGTCATTTCCTCACTGAAAAGCATTAAACAAAAGCTAAACTTTACAGTCCGTCTGAGACCAATGAACTACGTCTGCTGGATGTTTGGGACCAGTGAACTGTTTGGTTGTTGTAGTTCACTGTTCCAGATGACATTTTTCAAATATTGAACTAAGGGTAATTAAGTAAGAAGAATGATACTTTGGCCAAATTGCTGCCACAAATATTTCAGCCAGGTGCCTACAATGTAAACAACTCCTCAAAACACTGTGCAGCAGTCAGTGTAATAACTGAAGGCGTGACCTTTTTTATTTCACCATTCTTACTTTGTGGTAAAAAGAGGCAGAGGAATAGAACTGGCTTCCTCATTTAGCAACAGGAGCTGTTTCTAAATGACAATATTTAGCAACAAATACACATTTGCATTCTTTTCAGACCAAGTGTTTGTTTGTGGTCAGGTATGTGTTTGAAACAAACACGTGCACAGATTGAACCAGTAGATAAATTGTATGTAGTGGAAATGTTTGAAAGCTGTCTGTGGCTTTAAAAGCATCATTTTTTATATCACATCTGCCGTTCACAGGGCAACAAAGTGTTAAACATTAAACCATCAGTCTATCTTTATATTAATGGCGATCAGTTAATGATAGATTTTGTCTCATGCACCCTACAAAAAGCTGCTCTAGTCTCTCCAACATAGACTCAACATTAATTAATCAGGACTGGGCAGTGTGAGTGTCATAACATCGAAACCAAGAGATGCAAAAATCACTGCTGACTTTTGGGAGAAAAACACAATTAGACCATGGTTTAAAATGCACCTCAAGTCCTAGGTCATAATATTCTATCTTTATCTTTGACCATTTGAATGTTTTATTCCCTTTCCTTTTGTTTTACTCCATTCATATATATGTATGGCAAATTTATAAGTTCAGCAATGGGAAAGGAGAAAAGCTATTTAATTTTTTTTTTTTTTAATTTTCAGGTAACTCTCAGTACGTTATTGTATGCAATTAATAAATAGGTATTTTTTTTTTTTTTTAAAAAGCACTTTTAAAAGACTTTTTAGTAGAATATGTATATGTCAAACAGTGCTCTACCTCATGAAGCAGAGCATCAAGTTTTTGGAGTGGAGTTTTAAACAGAATTTTACCCTTCACAGGTACAGCACTGAGCAACATATAGCAGAGTTACAGTGGTAGGGACAAAACTCCCTTAACATGCAGTAAATAGGAGCAGAATTAAACCCGTATTGAACAACAATCTGCTGCGACTGATGTTATCATACGCCAAGTTTTTTACTACCAAGAAGGTAAATCTAAGTTGGCGTATTTATGTATTGTTTGAAAACTAAGTTTAACACAACTTTGCTCTGATGTGTAGACATACAACAGGATTATTGGGATATGGAAAATGAAGGATATGTAGCAGGAGAGAGCAGAATGAGCACAAAGCGGTTTGTTCCAATAAGAGCAGGTTGTGCACTAAAGGAGCTGCAGGTGGCTGGATGATTGATGGTGCCTGTGAGCTCCTGGTTTACCTGCAGTGCTGTGTTGTAACCTATATATATGTGTATGTGTGAAGACTATAAAAGTTAACATGCATTTGGGCACTTCCGTGTCTTGAATTTGTTTGTGACTGCAATAGGTTTTTAGGGTTGGGCTACTTTGCCAAGGTGCAAGCTGGGAAAACTGACAATAGAAAGAGGTTTATGCAGACATAGGTTTGTTAGTGAGGTAAATAACTCTCCTAATGTACAGAGAGTACACCCAGCGGAAACATTTTGGGACATGAACCCGATATGTCTATTTTTCTCGAAATGCATCTGAGAGAGTGTGTATGTGTGTTTTAGAGGGAGATTGACTTACCCTTGCATGCTGCCAGCCTGCAGGGATAATCAGGTGCTTAGACTGAAAAGAACATTGCTTTAAATCTCAGTCATACACCCTGAGGCATACGGCAGAAAGGCATCCTTTGTGTGAATGTGTTGGTACTTATACATGTGTGTGCTCACATTATATGATAAATAAGAGTTCCCTTTTATTGGAATTCTGATGCAGTTGCAACATCAGGCACTCTGTGTGTCTTCTTTGCTGCTGTGGTGAGGTTATTATAAGAACAAGCATCTTCACAGCAGCTTAGTCCTCCAGACAGTCAGGCAGACAGCACACACTGTACATTGTACGTAGGACTACACACACACACACACACACACACACACACACACACAAAGACAAAATGCAGTGAGTATTGACATGGAGACAGGATGTTCTGTATCAGGGGGAAGAAGAATTAAAGGTTTGCATCATGATTTTGCTGTGATGCAAAAGCTGTCTGTTATTATTGTAGCAGTAACTAGGACTGTCAGAATGCCAGAATTTTTAACAGTGATAAGAAAGTGATGGGAGGACAGTATGGATTCTTGTTTTGCCAGTAACAACAAACATAAAAGTCTCTTTAATCATGATTTTACATCATTTTGATTTTTTCAGTCTTTAAAAAAAACACTGGCAAAAATTGGCCACCAAAGAAATTGCTGGTGTATTGTAAAATTTAGACAGTCTCCAGAGGTTTGCCAGCAGCTTTAGTAAATTCATTTCTGTCTTTTGAAACAGATGTATGGCATTTTCTAAAACTTTGTACTGTAAAATTTTAGAGCAGAAAGATTTTAGTGAAGAAGCAACATTGCAATTTCTTGCGATATATTGGGATGTTTGAATCAGTCATAACTCAATTGTTTTTTCTTTTTTCTTGTTTTTTTTTTTTTTTACCTTCGCAAAGGAAGTTATGTTTTTACAAATGTTTGTTAATTAGTTTGTTTGATTGTGAACAGGATAACTCAAAAACTAATGAACAGATTTGGATGAGTTTTCAGGGAATGTTGCCATGGCACAAGGAAGAAGTGATTAGATTTTGGTGGGAATTTGGATGCAGATCCAGGAATTGTTTTCAAGGATTTGTTAACATTGCAGGATATGGCATTTTTCCACATTTTCATTGGTAACTCAACAAGTTCTCAATGGATTTTCATGACATTGTGTATGTATCCATGGCACAGGGGAGAAGTGATTAGTTTTTGGTGGTGGTCTGAATCTGGGTGTGGATCCACATTTTTTTCTAAGGATTTTTTATATTGCAAGACAGGGCAGACAATAACTCGCTTGACAGTGGTGAAAATGCCTTGGCCAAGGTTTGTGCTCTTGGGGCACTTTTAGTTCCTAAAATTATCCCAGGCTTCAAGGGATATGGCAAAAATGTGCTGTGCAATAAGACATTTTAGGAATGCATGATATTATTGGTATGATATCAGTAATGGCAGATAACTGCTTCAAAACTGTAATATTGTTATTGGCAGATATTAACATTTCTTTCAATATCAGTACTGATATTTAAGCGTGATGTATTAGAGTTTTTTCATTCTGATATGTTATTATGGATCATTTATCCATCTATCATCTATACCACCTACAACTCCCTTTCTGGGTTTTGGTGGGGTGAAGTCTTTCCCAGCTGTCACTGAGCGAGAGGCAGGGAACACCTTGCACAAAGACATGGTGCTCCTCATATGCACCGCTATGCTGCATTGACAAATGTTTTAGCATGTTGCTGGTGCTTCTACCCCAGCCAAAAATCACACAGATGTTACACTTTTCATTTTTGGCATCATTTTGAGTAAAATTAAACCAAGATTTGGACCATCTCTGTCTCCTGCCCCCTTGACGACTTCCTTAACTCCTTTGTTGTTGTTTACGCTGACTCTTTCTTTCCAGCGTCACATAGTTGGTCAATGTTTCCTTATTGATGAGGAAATTTGTAAAGCATAAAGGCACAATGGATTTCTTAAACTAATAGGAAAATGTTCTCAACTGATCCCATCCCAAGATATTGAGCACAACTAAGCACAAAAGACTTCACTTTTAAAGGATACTATGCTCTTAATGAGATCAGGTACAGGCAGCTTAACTGTTTTCCCTTATAACATTCACTGAAATAGTTTGTGCATCTGCCCAGTAGAACAGCAGTGTGTGTGGTGTGTGTATGTGAGCACTTGGTCTGGTTCTGCCAGAATCAAACCCGATCGTCAGCTGCGGCCTCTGTTCTCGATGCTTCTAGCAGAGCGTGGAGAGCCAGAGTCACAGAGTTCAGCCGGACAGATAAACACTGTCCCTTTAAGAGCTGCCGCCGGACCCAGCCTGTCTGCCTGTGTGTCTGTGTTTTTCACTACAACGGCCCAAAACATTCCCCCTTTCTACGCTGCAACTGGAGCATTACTTTTGAGAGGCTAAATGTACGATTTTCCATGTGGGAGACAGACATAAACTAGAGAGAGAGATCATTACGGCATCTTTCCACAAGCTCAGTCATGGAGGGGCAACAATGATTTCACCTATAATTGGTGTAAATTATTAAGAGCCTGATAAGATGGAGAAGCCAGGTGTGTAATGAGTCGTTTGGCTTCCTCAGTGAGAAAAGCCAGACAATGACCAAAGCAGCACCCCTGGGACTGGGTGTTTCATGTCACTATGGTGAATGGTGTGTGTGCAGCACAGCCTTTCTGCTGGAGGGGAAAGAAGGGGCATGATTTGAGTAAGACTGTGTGTGCTTTAGTGTGTGTGTGTACTTCCTGTAGAGGGGGATTATAATAAGAGCTGCATAAACATAGAATTAAATCAGGGTGAGCTTACAAATAGCGGTTCATGCAGAGCTTGCATGGTCCCCGCCGTGAACAACAGCATCCTTTGTTAGCTGCTCCCCTTGCAGAGGGGCTGCTGTAAAAAGGTGCTTTTGATGTCATTGTCTCCTCTATTTTGGGGATTGAGACCCTGATTGGCATGCTTAAAATCCCTCAAAGTGAGTCCATAAAAACCCCTGCCTCAATCTGATTTCACAATTTTTTGTTTGTTGTTTGCTCGTGCTGTGTCATATCATACCGTCAATGATAACAGGGGTAAACATGTTCATGAATGAAAAGGTTTATATTGTGATATTAGTGATATACTAAAAAGGGCTTGAGCTCTTTTGAGATTGTGTTTATAACAGTGGTTTTCAAACTTTTTAGACCAAAACACACCTAAAGTCAAGCCAAGGTTTCAAGACACACCATATTCATATCCTTGCCTATTAGCCCCTTAAACACATGTTTTAGTATATAACACAAGTTTATTTATTTTTTGATAATGCCTAATTATTTTGACAAACAATCATGATACTTATGAAGTGTTTGTTGACAAAATGAATCATCAACTCATTTGATACTTTATTAAATTTCATAAATTCTGCAACAAATGCTTAAAGTTGACTGATGACAATTATAAAATGAGGTTAATTAATGACAAAGAGTGACAAAAAAACAAAATTAATTGAACACACTAACAGGTTCTCCGAACTGTAAAAGATGACAGTATCTGACTTTTACTGGTCCGTAATGGTTTCCTTTAAGTTACAAAACTTCATACACATCTGTGTATGAAGATTGGTGCACCTGAAGATTAGGTAGATTACAGACTAGTTATAGTACAGTTTTTATGATAACTCATGGCTGTACAAATTACCAAGTCCCTGTCACACCATTTGAAAACCACAGGTCTAGAGGGATGCGTACAGACAGACAGCTAAATAGTGAAGTTGGGACAACAAAATAGCCAGCATGAGAAAGCACAAGATTTACAAGTTAGTCAAACTGATAAATTTGATTTTTTTTTTTTTTATTAATACAGTCACAAAAATCCCAATTAAATGCTTTAACTTAACCACCTGCCACTAGTGTCCACTGTGACTACTTGTAATGGTTGCTGCTGTTTTGCCAAAATGCCCACCAGCCAGGACCTGAAGTAGGAATGTTGAATAAACACTTTGAAGTGACTGCATTGTTGGCACAGAAACAGACCCATATTTGCTAAACTATGATTTATCAGGTTAGAGAAGATGTGATACAACCCAACACAAGTAGGGTATTTGTTTGAATACATGGCTAACTGGAACTCATAAATGGTGCCTGTGCCTAACTTGATACTTGTGTCTTGTTGTGGCACATGTGATTACCGGTATGCTTCTGCTGACATAAATGTTCCGTTCTTTAGCCTTAGAGAAATCTGGACGACTCACTCAGCAGAGAAAACAGAGAGTTCAGCATCTTTGGCTCTGACACTCAGTAAAAGGTTCCTAAATGAAGCACAGAGGTCTTAGTTGTGATTTGGTTTGGATGATAAGGATGTGTTTGTAGTGGTACCACATAAGGACCAGATTTCCAAACACATCCCAAAGCATGAGGTTCCTAGCTCCCCTCTCCTGCTGCAGCTGCAAGTGCACACAGTCACATGGAGCATACGCTCATGGACACTACATGTCAGTGTTAGTGAAAACAGCAACAGAGACGCAGCTAAAAGTAAAATGCAGAAAAATGGCTGATATAAATAATAAATTGCAACTTTAAATAATATATTTGGTAACAAAAGTTGTGGTTTGACTTAAATGGATTACTTTTATTGAAAAAGGTTCTAGTGTGTAAAATTGTATCAAAAATAGAGCTTTTTATTGAAAATGACGAGTTGTTTGGAATTATTTGTCTATATTGTGGTTTATATTGCCATCACAATTTTCTTAGATATGTTGTGATAAAATTTAACACCCCTAGTTCTGGGTATTTTATTGCTGTTTCATGCAGGGTTATGATTACAGATACATGATATGATATGATACTGGTAATTTAATTGCTTTAAAAGCTAAATATCTGTAGGTGCAGATGTAAAAATTCCTGTCGAAATTCCCTACAGATTTTTTAGCCTGTTTAGCTTGATTTATACTGTGAATGTTCAGAATATGTTTTGCACATAACACGTGTAATAAAATAATTACTTTAATTTATTTTTACATATTGTTGTCAATATTGGTATTGGCTAAAATACGTTTTAAAATGTTAGCATATCAGATGCCTGCAAAAATTCAAAACTGTGCAGCTGTTCTACATGGCAACAACCCTAAAGTACAGACAGTCTTTTAGATCAAAACCTTTTTTCTTTCATTTGCCAATCAGTTGGATTTTAATTTTTGGTTTCTACTTGAATAAAGTTGTGGGAAGGGAAGGTTTCCTTGCAGTAATGTTTGGAGTGATATGTTGATTTTGTGGTGATGGTCCAACAATTAAAAGCAGCTCTCGAGTTAGTGTTTAAGGCACATCTTTGTGGTGCTGGATGTTGAGGCTGGAGGTGGTATTAAATAGAGGGATTATGTTCCTTTGAGGGGGCTTCCAGGAAAAAAAGTACTCATTTGTGAATGAAGCTCCAGGTCCCTTTTCTCTGTGAGGCAGGCACATGGCTGCTCACTAGACAAGGCCTGCCTTTTGTGAATGAATTTCCTGAAAGGCAGCACTATCAAGGCCTCATTGCTCTGTGTATGAGAGTGTGTGCGTGCACATGTGTGTGTATGCGATTACGTGCCCAAGCTCTTGTTTGTAGGGAGAGGAAGCCACTCGTTGAGCTGAGAGGGAGAAACAGAGGAATGCCTGTTGGGAACTGCAGCTGGTGTTTCAGTCGAGCTGTTTTTTTGTTGTTTCTGATTGCGCTAAGCGCGTGCATTTTTGCAAGTATGTGTACGACAGAAGTAATTGAAGCGAAGGATAAGACAGCTCTCTTTCTCTCCCCTATCTTCCCTAGTGCTAATAAAAAACAGAAGAGGGCTCAGATGTGGATGAGAGATTGCCTGATCTAATTCCCTCCTAAAAGCCTATGGATTCATTATGAGAAATATCAAATCAATTGAGAGAATTATACAGATTCACCTCTGAATACATCAGCTCACTCATTACTTTGAGTCAGTTTGATTGTCTCTCATTTGAGATAATCATTTTGAGGAACCTTGCACTCGCTAATGTTATTGAAGCTGTTTTGCTGCGTAAACCGGATGTGGAAGTGAAAGGTGTACACTTCATACTGCCTGATTTCAGGGGTAGATCTTCATTTAATGTAGCTTAAAGTCAAATTATGGATGCTCTTTTAGATAATGATATTACTTTTTTTTTAACTTGAGTAAAAAAAAAACAAGAATTAAAAGTTTAAAAAAATGTTTATCTAAAACTCTGCTGGGTCATACAAATACCTCAGATTACTAAAAATAATTTAGGCCAATATTTGAGCCTTAATATTTAGAAAAAGGTTTAATCATTTATCCATGCTTTAAGCTTGTTTTGTACAATGATCATTACTCCAATTAATTATCTTAATTATAGTGTGTATTTATCAAAACAGTCAAAAATCTGTTCAGTTTTTGACCCACAGTCTAATTTTTCATGTGGAGGAAGCCTTATGATTATTACGTCTTGTATCAAAACAATTTAGACCAATTCTGAGAGGGATGTAAAAATTAAGCTTTACATAGCAGTGTGTGTGTGTGTGTGTGTCTGTCTGTCTGTCACAGGAAACAGAAAGGGTGTGTGTTTGATCTCTGATCGTGTCATTTCTCCATAGATAGATATATTGATTGTAAATATACCAGGGGGTATGAAGGTAGGACCTAAATTTAGTTTGGGGGTCACTACCCCTTAAAAAAGTCCTGCTCAGTGGTAGCATTTTTTAATGGCCCTTAACAGTGCTGGAAGGACCTGCAGTGATGAATGCTTCCACCTTGTAGTGTTTTCACCTTCTGTTTTCAATGCATGCTACTATCCCTGTACTTGCCCTGTACTGCTGCAAACCAGAATTTCCCCTTGGGGATCAATAAAGGATTATCTTATCTTATCTTATTTACCTCTGAACTGGCTTCATAACTTCTGATACGACCTATGGTCTGGCCTCGCTTTCAACTCATCACCACTCAAAAGGTTAATCTACAAGAAAAAAAATCACTTTCATTTTAAACAAAACTTTTCTTATGTTACATTTTTTTATTCATAAAAGAATGCACCCTTAAGTGCTCAACAAAGGAACAGTAGACAGGGAATCAATACAGAAATAGATAACCAAAAGTAAATGTCTGAAGGACTAAAACAAGAACAAAGTGATGACATTATGAAAACTAAAAAATAAAACATACAAAGCAGTAACATACAGGAACCAATAATTTAAAAAAACATCTTTTTTTTGAGTCTTTATTCAGGAAGGAAGTAAAGTGGATTGTGGATATCGCTTTCTTTATGCCTGTGAGTTAGTGTACAGGGTTAAAGAAACTCTTACTTGGAGTGCAATTGTTTTGGAGGGGCACTTCAACACAGAGAGGAGAGGCTGTTCTTTTAGTATGTTATGGGAGTAGGAATGAGGAAAAATCAGCATTTGCAAAACCTCAGAATCATTAATTTTCAAGCTCATCAATACAACAATCTAGTCTTGTGTATCCTATAGCATGGCATGATTTTATTAAATCACTGGTGCACAAACATCCATCAGGTCTTGCAACTGGGAACATAAACTCCAAGAACATCAGCATTGTGCATCTGATTAAGACAAATTGTTATCACCTATTCTTTCACTGTGAGTCTATTTAAAGAACTCCACAACAGACTTATAATGGCATTTGCACAAGGAAAAATCCTCTTAATCTGCATAAAATGGTCAGTAAAATGGAAAGCACACCCAAACTTTGTGGATGTATACAAATATAATTCCAATAAATGACAATTTAGGTTTTTCAAAATATCAACAATAACAACCATTCGGAGATAAAATTTAGTTGTTTTTCCTAGCAATGTAAAGTAATACAACAGCTCGCAGTTAGAGGTAAAAAGGACTAGAAAGTGTTTCTTTTTTAATGGGTTGACTTTAAAGATTATATCAAAAATGCATCAAAGGTGTTTGAGGACAGGATTATTAGCTCAAAAGTAAAACAAATAAAATATTTAGGATAAAAGCAGCCTTTTCTCCTCAATAACCCCTTGTTGTTCCTTTGAAATTTGCATCTAACATTTCAGAAATAATTAGATTTTTAGAGCACTTCACAGACCAAGGTTGTCTTCACAAAACCAAAACAGTGAATTAAAAAAAACTAACCGCCAAACTGTTGGCTAAGTGTGTTGTATTCCTTGTAGGAACTCTGTAATAAGTGGATTTGCGTGATTTTCAAGGGACTTAAAGGCCTCTGTGGAAATGCAGACATCAGTGGGTCACAGGAACCGTTTAAATCCTTGAAATAAAGTTCCTGGATTTGAGAGTCCATGGAACCTTTGGTTGAAGAAATCCCCTAAGCACAGCCTGATGAATGGGAGAAAACATGTAATTGTGACTACATGTGGCCCCTCACAGATGATGAGGCCCAACACACTGCATGTGTTCTGTATAAAGGAAGAGGTGGCCCCAAACTCCATAAAGTGTCAGAAAACTTCCAGCATACTATGAATAAAAGGATCCTCACTTGTCCAGAAATTGCCTATCAGTTGAATTCCTGTGAACAGATTGTGCCTTGTTGTTTGAACATGCAATGTCATCTCCAGTCCTCGCCATCGCCACAGCAGGACGTCACTGAGCATTCCTGCCTCATACCATTCAGTCCTGCCTCATTCCACTTGTGATATCTGCACACAGAAACATGTGTGGTATTTCTCTAATCTCCTCTCTCAATAACAGTTTGTTGTTTGCTTTTCCAGCTCAGCCTTGCTGTGCAGTATCACTGTGACGCCTCCGACACTGTGCCTACAGAGTCAGAAATGTGGTGACATCAACTGATAGCTCTTGTGCACACTGCAGCCCCAGTCGAGTGTTTACTGTGGAGTGTATCAAGCACTGTAATCTCATTCTGATTAAATTCATATAATGTGCTTGCCCATATTTAACTGCATTAATAAATAATAAAGCCCTCTACTCGCTGTAACCATCTGTAAATTTGACACACATCTATACCACAGTCATTAAGGGACAGACAGTCTGAACAGTTGGTGTCCTTGTGTCTCTCTGTGCAGGTTGACATGTTCTCCATGTGCAGGCCTGTGTCCCAAACTCTGCGTTGGAAATAAGACGATTGACTCTGTCACCTCAGCTCAGGCTATGAGAGGCTGCACTGTTCTCCACGGCAACATGATCATCAAGATTCGAGGAGGGAGTGAGTACAACTATACACCACCACCTGCTGGGCCTCATGTCCAACCTTCTTTCGCACTCCCAGGGTTCCCCTCGTGTCCTGGAAAACCGTTGACCAATTTTCCAGCAGTGGAAAACACAGAAAATAAAAGAAAAAGAAAGAAGTCCTAAAAATTCCTGTGATGTCCTGAAAAATAATATAAACAGTCTTCTATTTTCATGTCAGAGTTCCTCAGATCAGATGGCATCTTTATCTGAAGGGTTTAATTATGTTATGGATCAAAACAGAGACGAGTTCATGGTCAATAGAAGAAGACGCGCTCCAGTAGAACAGGCCCTCCCACTGTATGCTTGACCCCAACTTCCAGCATAGTATCAAAAACTGTTTCACCACAGTTGAACATTTTGATAACTTCTTGATGCAGAGCTGCAAGACTGTCAGTGGGATGTGGAATTATCAAAAACATTTCTTTCTCTCAAATGTTGTTTTATATTTTTTTCTTTGTATGCATGCCTTCATAGTAAAAATATGTGCCATCTGATAACTGATGGAATAATTAGTGGAACACAATAATTTACATAATTTATGACTTAACACTTTACTTTTTACTTTGTCCATTTTCTTAGTAAATTAAGGAAAGAAATATTTTTAAAATGCCCGAACAATAAGTTAATTTCTAAGTATCAATAAAATTAAATGCCATACATTATTGAAATTTATAATCACCTGATTATAACAGTCTGGTTTACAAGGGCCTGTGGATACAGGCATCAGGCAATTTAAACTACTATAACTCATAAACATTAAGAAATGATGCCCTCCCCATGAAAACATTAGAACAGGATTTTTTTTCATTAAATTCAATAGTTGTTTAATTATCATTCATTATTTGCCAGAAATTGAAAATAATACTTGTTGTTATTAACTCTAAACAAGTTATTTAAGGCATTACTTAATACATTTGGGGAAAAAATAAGTTCATTAACTGGTTAGTAATCCATTTACTGTGCTGAGAAATGTCTTGTTTTAAAGTCTTTGTTTAGCTGATAAAAAAACTGATTTGCAAGACTATATTTCATAATGACCTTTTATTATTGGTATTTTTTGTTTATTTCTTGCAAGCAATTAACACATTTGTCTGTAAATGTGTCTGTAAAACTTTAAGTTTAAGCACTTATTAAATGCATATTAAACATAGAAATGTAATTAGATAGGCTTGAATTGCTGGTAAATCCTTAAATCATTTCCTTGAAAAAAATTATAAATTATCCTTTATTACCAGTTTTGCCCTTTTTTTTTTCTTTCATTATACTTCAAAATGTTTTTTAGTCAAATAAATGTTTATGAGAGGGACATTTTTTCCTGCTTTGGCCAAATTTCTGTTTGTTACTAAATGTATCTGGCATGGCTGCCTCTTTCGTCACATGTTCTTTGGATACCAGTTGATAAGAAAATGAATGTGCTGCGTTTTGTCTACATGAATGTCTTACCTAACATCTCTCTCCCCAAAGATAACATTGCAGCTGAGCTGGAGGCAAGTTTGGGCCAGCTGGAGGAGATCACAGGCTTTCTCACTGTTCGAAGAGCCTATGCCCTGGTCTCGCTCTCCTTCCTCCGCAAGCTTCGCATCATCGGGGGCGAGCATCTTGAAAACGAGTATATAGTCTTTTCTCATGTTTTTACCCTGGTGTATATAATTATCCCAGAAGTGCCCCTGTTTAATTTTTTTTTCTACTGTTGTCTTTCGTTCTTTATCAGGGCATACGCCTTCTACGCACTGGACAACCAGAACCTGCGAGAGCTGTGGGATTGGTCCAAACACAATCTGACCATCCAGAATGGTCGAACGTTCTTCCACTACAACTCCAAACTTTGTATGTCTGAAATCAGGAAGATGGAGGAGGTGACGGGAACCAAGGACCGTAACCAAAAGAATGATATTGCGTTGCGCAACAATGGGGACCAAGCCTCATGTAAGTTAACTCTAATTTCAGACATTGGATTTCAGAATACTTAAAAAAAGGGTTTTCTACTTCACTATGTTAGTTTACTCTTTGCATATTCATAAGGTTGAGAGTTGATGTGTGAGTTTGACTAGTCTGTTTTTTTAATGACAATGCAAATGTTTTCATGCAAGATTTAAAAGCAACTTATTTATAAATATCCCAAATTAAAGAATTTCCATTGTTTAAATATCTTTAGAGACAAAAAAAATCTTGATAGTGACACTCAAAAATGATGTAGTGTTGTTGTTAGTTTGTTTTTTTCCGTTTTGAATGTGAACACGTAACATGCAGCTACATTGGTCAGTATGAAATTGGTTTAACATAAGAAAAAAAGAATGAAATCCCAAAACTGAACAGGACAGGAATTCAAGACCTTTGTACTTTATATTTTTACAAGTCTTTCCCTTTTTTCCAATATAGTGTTACCTTTACTTTCTAAGAGCTGTAAGCCCTTTTCATACTGACCATTGTCTTTAAAATCCCTCAGGTGAGACCAAGCTACTACAATTCACCCTCATCAAGACCACATCGAATATGATCATGTTGAGGTGGGAGCATTTTTGGCCTTCAGACTTCAGAGACCTTCTGGGCTTTATGGTTCTTTACAAGGAAGCGTAAGTATTTAACAATTATTTTTATTTCAAACCAAGTCAAAAACATTTTAAGGTAAATTAACAAATCTAATTGTTTCTATGAAGTGGCCTTGGACTAGTCTGTTTTTATGAATTTTAGTTATTTTTTTGGGTCCTACAAGGATATAATCTTGGACCTCTTTTTTTATCATATCATTCAGAAGGCGATTGTTCACTAGTTATTTTTGATTCTCTTAAAATATATATATAAAATACTTACTGTGAGATATTTTCAAGGAAAGAAGGACAAAAAAATAGATGAAGAATATTAATTCAATCCTGTCCTCATTGTCTCTGGAGTAAATTTACCAAGTTTGAAAACTCAGCTTTTATGGACATTTAGTCCAAAAGTTACGTTGGTAACTAAACTAATTAGGGAACCTGCACTTTAAGACTACTGTTCGAGGCACCTCCTTGCAGTTAGTCCAACTTGGTCCAATTTGCATAAGGCTTGCTTCACTGTTTTACTGCAACATTTGGAGACTTTACTTCTTTCAGTTTTCAGCACATAAAAACCAAGACTTCACTTCTACAAATACTTTACCAGCTCACAGTATGATACAAATTCACTCTTAGAATTCTAAAAGCAAATATATGGTATGACTCCCCAATATATTTCTGACTTTTTTAAGAAAAAAGTCATAAAGAACATTGAGTTTACCAGAAGTTCAGTGTTCTTGCATTTTTTTAATTATAAGCTTATGTCATTTGTTGCTGATGGCATTGTATCATTAAGCACAATTAGTATACAAATAATAGACTTTGCTGCATGACATTTGGTATTTCAGTACTCCATGAGCACCAGTGATATTGTCCATGGGCAGTTTTAACCTGTTGATATTATACTCTAAATCCTTTCTCTTCATCCGCTGCAGGCCATTCAGGAACGTAACAGAGTTTGATGGACAAGACGCGTGTGGATCCAACAGCTGGGTGATTGCTGATGTCGATACTCCGTCCCGCTCCACTGATGGCAAGAAGGTAGAGGATCCAGGGCATCTGATCCGACCTTTGAAGCCCTGGACTCAGTACGCCATCATGGTGAAAACCCAACTGTCTGCATCCGACGAGCACCAGGTTCACGGAGCTAAGAGTGAGATCATCTATGTCCGCACCAATGCCTCCAGTAAGTTCAGCAAATCAAAAAAACACAGATGCTTAGGAAATAGTTTTAGAAATATTCGCGTTGTTTTTCGCATTTTATGTTAAGTGTTTTATGTCAAGTATATTATCAAACTGAGTGAAAACTTGACTTGGTATTTAAATGTTAAGAGCAGTCATTTTTGGACACAAGACCCATTTAGCCTGTAGGTGCTTTGATCAGGTTTAATCTTTTTTTCCCCTTGACCTCTGTAACACAATTTACGTATTCTGTTTAGTACAACTATACTCCTCCAAAAAAAGTTATTTTAGTGACTTATTTCTCCCATTTTATAAAACCAGTTGGTGTATTGCATTTTATATCACTGAAAAGCCTGATTGGTCACCTTAACAACAAGGTAAAACTCGTAATACAAACACAATAAACAGAGAAAAATCATGTTCAATCAAAAGTGGAGGGGCTCTTAAATGATGGGTTTCTCTGTGCTGTGGCAGTTAAACACTTATGTATCTCATATGTTTCAAACCCATTTCCTTTATTAAGTGCGACGTCAAACATTAACACAAGCTGTGAAGTTTCAAATCTTTACAGTTATAATGCAGACAGAAATCTGATCATAGGATCCTAAGTTAACTTAGAATCCAATAATTCTAAGAGGTTATTTAATTTAAGAAAATCTTAAATATGAGTTTTAATATGAAGAATAAGACAACCTAATCATTTTTTGTTGTGCCTGATTGCAAAATTACTTTCAAACACTTGGTTTAGTTTTGGTTATGACCTCTTTTATTTGTAACAAGAAATTATTAAAACAGTTTTTTTGTTGCAGTTGTTTTAATATCTTGTAGTTTTTGGTTCACCCCACAGTTCCTAAATCATTTTGTTATTAAATTGTTTAAGTTATGTCAATATGATATTTGCTCTATAATGATAAATGAACAATTATGCTTTCGCTTTAGAAAAAACTTTTATATAAATGCCTGCCTCCTATAGAAAATATCCTTTATAGAAAGACCTGGTACCCTCTACAATTTGTAAATGAAGGCACCACTCTTCATTTTAAGATTTGCAGTGCATCTAATTTTACTTTCATGACAACATGTACATTCTGGCTGTATCCTAAAGATCTTTACTATTTTATCTGGTTATCTCAAGATCACTATGCTTGTTTTCTCTGTGATAATGAGTTGATTTTGTACACATGTCCTTTTTATTACAAAAAATAAAGAAAGAAAGAAATGCATGCATTTAACATACCACAACAGTGCATAGCTTAATAAAAATATGACAACATTTTGGAAAACTTCTGCCAAGTTCAACTGTATCATGAAACAACTTTAAAACATAAGTGTAACAGAACCAGCCTCGGTAATGTAGGATCAATAAAAGTCAAACCAATGTCTCACTCTTTGTCTCGCTCAGAGCCATCTGTGCCCCTGGACCCTATCTCCTCCTCAAACTCCTCCTCCCAGATCATCCTGAAGTGGAAGCCTCCCACCAGCCCCAATGGCAACATCACCCACTACCGGGTCATCTGCCGTAAACAGCGTGAGGACAGCGACCTCTATAAGTTTGACTACTGCCTTCAAGGTTAGCACCCACAGTTTGTGACACTTGAGCCACTCCATCAGCTGTTTCGTTTGTCTGGCCTCACGCCCTTTTCCACAACACAGGAATGAAGCTGCCGTCTCGCACACCTACTCACCTGGACAGCGAAGATGAGCAGAAGTGGAACCACACAGATGAGCCCACCTCAGGGGGTCGCTGCTGTGCCTGCCCAAAGACAGACATACAGCTAAAGAAAGAGCAGGAGGAGATAGAGTACCGCAAGACCTTTGAGAACTACCTCCATAATGAAGTCTTTGAGAGCAGGTAGACGTCAGAGGCTGTTTGTGTTGTTATTCTGGTCATTTAATTGAATTACAATAGCAATTATTACTTTATCTTCCCACAATCATGAAAATAAGATGATCAATATGAGACAAGTACAGTGATGCATGCAGCATTAAGCTCATTTTGTCATGTGTGGTAAATGAAGCATACCCTCCCTTCCCTCACAGCATCTCCTCTGCAGTGTTGTACCTGAGCGCTGTATAAAAATGTACTCATACTTTAGGTGAACAATGAATTTAGCTGGTGACTGTCGAGTCATGAATGAAACATGAATGTGGTTCACTCTAGAGGCAAAATAAGAGCATCTGTGCTTTGAGACGTCCCAAGAATTTCTGGACACTCTCTGCAGGCAGTTTTGTCCGCCAGTATGTTATTTAAGTACATGTTAAAATTAATAAGACTATTTTATAAAAGCTGTTCTCCTGAAACCCTAATAAAAAATTAAACCACCTTTATACGGATAAGACTGACAGCCAGTTACGTGAAGAGTGATTAATATGTCCTATATATATTGTATATATATATAGGATCAGACATAACATGATGACCACTGACAGATGAAGTGAGCAACATGGATAATCTCTTCATTAAGGCTGCTCGATTATGGCAAAAATCCCAATCATGATTTTTCTAATAGATATTGAGATCACAATTATGAAACACAATTACTCGCTGATTTTAAAATACACACCGCATGCTTTCTTTGGATGTAAATGCGTTTGACATTATCATGTTGAACATTAAAGACTGGGCAATACATAGAAATATGCTTGTAAAAATACAAATTTCCCAATGTAATGCTAACTCAAACAGTAGTCTTAAAGTGTAGTGTTATATATATATATTGGTTATTATGATGTTGAGCACACAGCCCTTTAACTTTTCTAATGTATTTTCAGTCCATTATGTTTTAAGTGTTATTTAAATGAATTATTTTAGAACAATAAGAAGTAACTTGCAGTAATAAGATGTCCTGTAGCCGGACAGGGTTCAACCTCAGCCCAAGATGTCTTTCCCTCATGTCGTCCCCAAGTATCTATCCCCACTTTCCAAGTCTATCAGCTGTCCTCCTGCTACCAAAAAGGCAGAAAAAGCCCAAAATAATCTTTAAGAAAGTAAAGAAATGCCAGGAGGATGTATTTGATTAGTGTTTGTTTTGGCTTTTGGTTTATGTTCTGAATATGTCAAAATAACCAGTAGCCAAGTGCAGCACTGAGAGGCGTGTCTTTTTATTTGTGATTTTGTTACTCTTACATTGGATCACTCGTCTTTTGTTACACACACTATGGAATAGGTCTGAACTGAGCTACGTGCCATCTCTTTCCCGTCCTTACGTGTCTGGGACCACTGTGTGTGGCGTTTATGTAAACCCTTGTTTTTGCACAGGGCACAACTGTGGGGGGCTTAGGGTGGGAGGTGTTGATTGTCTGGACCCTGGTGCCCCCTGCCCTCACCCGTACACGCACACACTCATGCTAACACACAAACACCAACAGTCTCTCCCTCCGCTTCCCTAGGGGAGTGATTACTGTGCCCATTATCATTCATGCCAGTCAGGGGTGCAGTCATGCAGACTGCCATTTGGACACACACAAACACTCAAAGTCTCACAAACCTCAGCTGCATTTCGAACCCGCCGACCAAGGTCAGCTCCACATACTGAGGTTCACAGAGAACTCTTCGTGCTCTCTGTTTCCATCACGCAAAGGGATGCAGGAAGTGTTGTTGTTTTCCTCCCACCTGATCGAGTGCTGGTTCAACATTAACTCAGAGCTGCACTTTCCGGCTGAAGGAGAGACTTCACTGGAGTGGCTTGGGGTAAAGGGCATTGTTTCTCAAGGACGCTTAATGTGATCATTTTGGAAGAGCGAAAGTTTTCTTATTTTTGTACTTTGATGCTCCCTGTCCTCACTTAGGGGTGCACTGCAGAGCTGCTTTGTCTTGATTCATCTAACTTCATGGCCTTTGTTGTGCAATTACACCTGTAAACAATGACACTGAGTTGGACGCTCTCAATGGCACCACCTAGTGATGAGAGCTGGTAGCTCTTTGATACTGCTGTGGCAGGTATTTGAAGATATTTGACATGATTTTTACCGTAGTGCACTTTTCTAGAGTAAGGGTAAAGGCACACTCAATCTGTCATCTATCAGGATGTATTTCAGGTCAAGTTCAGTCAGCTTTACTAATATTGATCAATTTTAAATAATTTTTTAACATGTAAATAACAAAGGAATGATAGAGAATAAATGGCATTGGAATATTCTTAAGTAACCATACTAAACTTAATCAATCCTGCCCCATTTTTGGTTATAGCTCCCCTACTAGAATCACAAAAGTGTCATATTTTAAGCAGTATCTTTTTAACTAATGCGGACATGCAGAACCAGTATTGACTTCTTCAGCAATTTGAACAACAGAAGCTTGTCTATTGGATCTGACCATACAGGCCAGCCTGCGTTCCCCATGTGCATCAGTGGGTTTTGGCCAACCATGATGACCCTGTTCCGTCCTTAGACCACTATTGATAGATAACGACCACTGCAGACCAGGAACGCCCACAAGAGCTGCAGTTATGGAGGTGCTCTTACCCAGCCATCTAGCCTTAACAATCTGGCCCCTGTCAAACTTGCTCAAGTCCTCGTGCTTGCTTATTTTTCTGCCTCTAACATCAACTCTGAGGACAAAATGTTCACTTGCTGCTTGATATCCCACCCACTAACAGGTGCCATGATGAAGGGTAGAGCTGGGCAATTAATCAAATTTTAATCAAGATTCCAATTACTGCCTTAAACAATTATGAAAACTGAGTAATTGAGATCAAAAGATTTTTGTGCCACATGACATGTTGAACTTTATTTTTATTTGTCCATATTTATTGTTAGCATTACATTGGGAAATTTGTATTTTTACAAGCATATTTCTATGTATTGCCCAGTCTTTAATGTTCAACATGATAATGTCAAACGCATTTACATCCAAAGAAAGCATGTGGTGTGTATTTTAAAATCAGCGAGTAATTGTGTTTCATAATTGTGATCTCAATATCTATTAGAAAAATCATGATTGGGATTTTTGCCATAATTGAGCAGCCTTAATGAAGAGATTATCCATGTTGCTCACTTCATCTGTCAGTGGTCATCATGTTATGTCTGATCCGTGTTTACAAGTATAGCTATCAAATGATATGATACACATGCAGCATAAACCCCACTAACCTAAAAAGTAATCAATATTCATCTCTATACCTCATAACTATACTGCCTTGTACCCTTTTTACGCAGAAAATGTATGAAATTTGTTTTATCTCAATACTTAATAGTCTTTTACTTCACACATGGTAAAAACACTAAAAAATATCAAACTGAACTTTTTGATTAAATGATTTGTGCATTATTTGAGCAGTTTCGAATTTTGAAAAGTCTGACAGTTTAAAGTCTTGATCTACAGAATGATTAAGTAGTTTGTAAAATCAAAATATTCAACTATCATCATTCCATATGGAAGAGTCGTGAACTCTCATTCTGCTGCCTACCAATTAATTTGCACACAGTGTAGTATTTTTTTATTTTATGTAAACTATTTGCACACAAGGTCTGACCCTCAATGCAAAACATATTCTTGTTTGGCATTCACATTTTGTCTTTCAGTGACTCTGTACAGTATGTTGCGTGTTGTTGTTGGTAATCATTTGGCAACAGGTCAACACTGAGTAAAGGATAACACTGTCTGTCATGTCTTTTCACCCATACCTCTGCACACTAATTTAGGAGAGGTAAAACCAGAGAACTGCAAAGAATTTTAAATGACTTTAGATCCAGCAAACGCTTATTTCTGTCATGACTGAAGTGCAGCTTGATATAGTACCCTTACCCCCCGCAGGGCAATGCAATGCTCCTCAAATGCGATCATACATTAATCACCTTTTTTTGTGTAGCTCCCACTCATTTAATTGTTTTCTAAAAGCACTTCACTACGAGAGCAGGTTTTCTTACTGCTTTGCCTGTTTCTGTTTCTACAGACCAGCTCGTCGGAGACGCTCAGTGGGAGTTGCAAATGCCACCCATAACTCTCTCTTCCTTACAACAGTCCCAACTCTGCCATTTGGTTCCACCACTGTCAGCCCAGAAGATGAAAACAACGATGAGGAGGGGTCAAAGGTCACAAAAACTTAACTTTTTATTCAATGTTTTTACAAAAACTCATTCTGTCCTCAACAAATATGTTTTTTTTGTTTGCATTATTTATTTTTCATCATCCTAAACTTCTGTCAACATGTTAAACATGTCAATTAACCAATAAAATATACTTATTACCCTTCAGAGTATGCTTGAAGCCATAACATCTGAGCATAAAAAGAAGCAAATTCTTTTTCCCTCTCTGTACCCTTGTTGTGAAATAACTTTTAGTACTTTAGTAGTTTTAGTAGTGTTATTAAACCACCTGCTGTATTTTTTTTCTGGAATCACATCACCAACAGTAAGGTGATAAAGTTCATGCATACTTTGGATCATACTGCATACGATTTTAATATTATACTTGTGAAGTCATACATTCATATTTTCACTCTTGTTGTTAAGAATATGCTGTTGTCTTTATTTGCTACTATCTATATGGCCCTGTCCAACCAGAGACGAAAATGTTTTCAGATTGAAAATGCTCTCTGTAGAGACAGCGTAGTTTAAGTAAATGTGTTCGTCCTCAGGAAAACACTGAAAATGCTGTAGTACATTTTGCAGGCCTGTAAGTGGCGCTGTAACACTGCTGCAGACATACACCAAAACCAGGTGTATGAAGGAGACATGGAGCTTACACACTTACCATCAGAATTGTCAATAACGCCGGCGTATGCTGTTCTCCGTGTCCTCTTGTTGGCCATAGAGGAGCAGTAGATTTTACTGTAAAGGCCATAACAAGCACAGAAGCTTCTGCATCATGAACAGGACACTGTATTCCACCATTGTCGTCAGGGTTCACGCGTGGGGTGTAGGGGAGTGATGGGGCTTTGAAGTCATAGTTATCGGTATTCTCGGTTCGCATGGAGACGCAACGCCGGCGTTTTCAGATGTATCCACTCTGGGACCCTGTCTTCAAAAATTTGCATTTTCGGGCACTGAATAGCCATGTCCACCTGGACAGAACGCCTGTACGATTAAAAACCCATTATCTCTCGTCTTTTGGGGCTTTGCTGTCAGACTTTTTGATCATTTGTTTCCTCTGATCAGGTGGAGCTGAAGGTGTTTTCGAAGGAGTCAACGGTCATCTCCAACCTTCACCACTTCACCAGTTACAAGATAGAGATCATGGCCTGTAATCATGCGTCAGACCTCAAACGCTGCAGCATGGCCACCTACGTCAGTGCTCGCACTATGCCAGAGGGTGAGAACAAAGATCAAACTGAAATATGGAAACAGATGTGATTTTATTTAGAGCTGAAAATACTGTAGGTATACCATTCTGCTGTACACCTTAAGAACTAAAGCAACATTTCAACACTATATTTGAATTATTAACCTTAAATTATAAAATTATAAAGGTTAATTTATTCAATTTGTGAGCTTGAAATGTTCTAATTCTTGCATCCCTTAAAGCGAATGAAATTTAAGAATCAGCTTTATCCTCAGGGTATATGAACATATGCCGGGAATTTGACTGTGGGTTGCTTTACTCTCTGTGTACAGACATAGAGGTGTAAGTATTTAAATATGTATACATATTCAGCAACAACTAAGGTTGCAAGGTATGCAAATTAAGAAGTAGGCAATAAATCAGTCACAGAGGCCTTCACTGAAAAAAACCTGTGCATTAAACGGTGGTATTTTGTTTTGTTGGTTTCTAAATGCTTTCATTTGTGTATGGTACCCTCAGAGAAAGCAGATGACATCCCAGGCCCTGTGACCCACGAGATAGTGATGGCCGAGCCTCCATATGTGTTGATTAAGTGGAACACACCGCGCTCCCCGAATGGCCTCATAATCCTGTATGAAGTGTTCTACAGGAAGGTCGGAGACTCAGAGGTCAGTACAGAGCATCACAGGGTGTTACAAAAGAGGGCAAAAGTCAGAAGAGGGAAGCAAATGTTTGGGGGTTTTTTTCTTAAAGCTACACCATGTACATTCTTTGCACCAAAATGTCTATAAATTTTAAAAACACCTAATAATCTGCAATATATTGTATTTGAGCACTTTTATCGCCTTAAGTATTGCGAGCAGTTGTTTTAGTTTTTAGTTGCACCAGGACTCCTTTTGTGGTGGGGACCACCATTGCAAGACACAATATGTTTATTGTTGCCATGGAAATACAGCTTAAAGCACATCATCCAAATCTGCAGCATAAGGAAGTGTGGACTGCCAATGAAAGCTGCTCTCTCTGTGCCCATTTTTCATTCATGTTGTAAGTGGATTGACCACAGTTATTATCTGCCATCAGCTGCACATTCTGTTGCTCAAGCTCCCCTCAAACACGCTGCCCCATCCCTCCCTGCCCCATCCTCTGACTCCTGTGATGGTGTGACCCAATAGACCATTATTATTCAAGCTGAGTAGAGACATGTTACCAGCTCAACCTACACGTGCTGCTCTTTATTTTGTCTTTTTAATTAAGGACCCTTTTTCTGTGATTTGAAGAAGATTTTGAAGTTTAAATTGCTGTATATGGGACCACAACATGACAGTTCAACTTAGAAGCATTTACAATATTTCCGGTGTTTTACATCTTATTATGACCGCTTGAGTTTCTTCATGATCTAGTGTGACCTGATCAAGGTGGTCCTCATTGCTGTGGTTGTAGTGTTTGAATTACTGATTATTAAAAGAACAATCAGAAATGCTTTGAAGATTTGAAAGCAGGCAACATCAGACGCATTTTATTATTTCCCATTAAGCATTAAAAAGCTTGTGTGTGTGTTCACCAGGAGAGTTATTTCGGTAGCAAAATGCTAACTCATTTCCGTGTTTATGGACTCATTCCTGCACCACTCCATTGTGGCAATCATTGAATGGAGGCCTTGATTTAAAACAGCCAAGCAGCAGAGGCGGGTGGAGCTGATATTGTACCCCTGACAACTTTTTTACGAAGAATTTACTGACTGTGTATTTAAGTGTAGAGCGTGAATAAGTAACAGGAAAAGTGCAAGCCGAAATGATCTTGATATACTGATAAAGAAGTTACGGAGCAGACAGTTGTTAGTAGAGTACTTTCAGAAAGAATAAGGAACAACCTGAGTGGGTTTAGGAAACTGAACACTGACAGTAAAGAAAGTTTAAAAAAAAAAAAAAAGCACAAGGTTTGCTGCACTCACTCAAATCCCCTCTATTTTTTGAAAGCAAGAGCTGGAAAGGATATATTCGTTTGCAAACTCCCAGTGCCCCAACCATTTGTGATAACATTTCTGCAGGATGCTTTTTCAAATGCTCATTTCTGTGTGTTTAGTGCGCACACACGTGCTTGTCTCGGTGTAACACTGAGAGTACAAAAGTGAGTGTCGTTGTTTACTGGCTGTAAATGTGAATACATCCCTCATTGCTATTCATCGCTGCACCGCCTGACCTGAGGAGCCAGTGGCAGCTCTGTTACCATAGTGACAGAGGTAGGAAGGAAGAGTAGAATGCAGTGGCAGCGACGGACAGCATCTCAGACGACATCTCCAGTTTACTGCAATGAAAACACACAATAAACACACAACAGCCGCTCTCTGACTAACACACACACCCTGCAGCAGGCATAGACTGTCCCAGCTTTATCTAAAATGATGCCAACACAACTGAAGGTCAGAAATCGGGGGTTGTTTTTTTGATGGCCAATGACAAGCAAGAACAGACACTTTTTATTGATTGACAATTAGTCAACATAATGAAATTTTTGAAAAGAAATAAAGTTAGAGAAGAGGTATTTGTAGCAAATAAATAGAGATGATTAGTTGGACGGTAACTAAGTGGTAACTCTCATGCATTGGAACCACAGACCAAGGCCATAGTTTACAACTATTTCTTTCATTAGTTTAAGTTTGCTTGATTCATTTCAGTTGCTTCTTATTCAAGCTTTTCTTTCAGTTTTGTTTTTATTTTTTCTGTGATATTGGAAAACTGTATTTGGCAATAAACTTTTAGCCATATAGTCACTTGTACTTCATAGTTGACATTTTTATTATTCTTTTATTGTTTTTTTTTCTCTTTTTACCAGTAGTTTTATTACTTTAATTTTGGTTGTTGTGAAGCTACTTTTCTTTGCTCTTTTAACCAGTAGTCTGGTGAGTTATACGCTGTTTTCTTGTTGTTTTTAAGGGGGGTGACGTTACCACATATGGTTTATTGGAGGCATCTCTGAATGCAAATGACCCTGAACATGCACAAGCCTGCTGGTTGAGAATATGTAGTAACTCCTTTTATCAATTAAAAATAGCTTTTGAGATCAACTACAGCAAAAATGTAAATTGCAACCTAAAATAAATACATTTCTTAGGTCTCATCTTCCTTTAGCTGTTTTTTCTTCCTCAGAAACAAAACTGAGTCTACCGTGTAGCGAAGCCTCTGCAAGATTAAACTGTTATTGACTGTCTCTGAACTCTTGTTTTTTTACGTCAGCATCACAATGCATTGATTAAAAGATTATTTTTGGCACCCCTGTGTTTAATAAATATGTTTCTAAGAGTAATATAAAGAAATGCTGAAATTTAAGGGCCCAGGGAATTTTCTTAAAGATTCTCTTGTCTGTAAATTTTGTACTGATTTTCTTTTTTCTCTCTCAGGTTCACACAGCATGTGTATCCCGACCGGCCTACATCAAGACAGGAGGCACCAAACTTTCACTCGTACAGCCTGGAAACTACAGCGTGAGGGTCCGTGCCACCTCTTTGGCAGGAAATGGCTCCTTCACAGACACCACCTACTTCTTTATGCCCAACCGTAAGTGGGGAGCTTTTTGTTTTACGCTACATTGAAAGCAAACATTTTACATTTGAGTGATATCTTCTGAAAATAATTTGAAAAACGGATTTAGAAGAACTATGTTAGTATTTACATATGTCAAGCTAAGGCATTATGGAGATGTTTGTTTATTCTGTTATGCAGATCTGTCAGTCATAGTAGGGGTGTGCATTTCAAAGGAAAATGACTGGCAACTAATTAAGTAATAAAAAAATAGTAAAAGATGAAGCAAGAAGGACATCTGAAATTGATCACATGATCCAGACTCTTTGTGGAAATTGTGACCAACAGATCTATCATTGCTTTTAGCTAATTCTGACTTAAGACACAATCTGTTTACCTTGAACATACTGAGTTAGATAGATCATGAATATCGAAATATTGGGCACAATAGATGATGTCCCCAGAAGAATTAAAGTCTCGTCTTTTAGATGCATGACAGCCGCTGTCTGGCTTAAACTAACACAGTTCAATGAGGCAGCAGCAAAAAAAAGTGGAAAAAGTTGTTATAACAATTCAGATTTTTATTGAGTCAAATAACTGCTATTTTTTGAATAGACTATTGACTGTCAGAATATTCACAAATCTGTGCTCTCGCTGACTCATACTTTGCTCAATCTTTGGAAGTGAGTCTAGTGACCGATGGCTTCTGTGTTTTCGCAGCTGATCCTGGTTTAATCTGGATTGTGATTGGCCCAGTCATCTGCTTCATCCTGCTGATGTTTGTGGGTGTAGGAGTCTTTGTGATCTTGAAGAAGAAGTAAGATATTTGTTTGCTTAAAATGAGCGAATAATACACATACATACATGATATCAGTGAGGGAATGGTACTGATCTATTACAAAGCATTTTTTTCAGTAGATCTGCTTCATTTAGTACACTTTGACTAAACAGATTTTACAGTTTGTTGAATGAACAAGAGTGAACTCACTGTTTTCCTCTGTTTACAGGCAAACTGAAGGCCCAACAGGACCCCTTATTGCCTCTTCAAATCCTGAGTACCTCAGTGCCAATGATGGTACGAAAAGCATCATGACACAACTTAACATTACGCTTTTATTAGATACATTTGAAAGTTAGCATGAAAGAAATAACTTCTGTCTGATTTGTTTAGTTTACGTTCCTGATGAGTGGGAGGTCCCCCGAGAAAAGATCACCGTGCTCAGAGAGTTGGGTCAGGGCACCTTTGGTATGGTGTATGAGGGAATCGCCAAGGACATTGTTAAAGGAGATCCAGAGACACGTGTAGCTGTTAAGACAGTCAACGAATCGGCAAGCCTGCGTGAGAGAATTGAGTTCCTGAACGAAGCCTCAGTCATGAAGGCTTTCAGCTGTCACCATGTGGTACGATACCTTTAAATATTTCTACTTAGTGCTGTTGTTTTAGCTTGAAGATTTGCATAAACATCATGGAGTGTATCCTATATCCTCCTCTTTCTTTGTCTTTCTGTAGGTGCGTCTGTTAGGTGTAGTGTCTAAAGGTCAGCCCACCCTGGTAGTGATGGAGCTGATGACACATGGTGACCTAAAGAGTTATCTGCGCAGTCTGAGGCCAGACTCTGAGGTAAGTTCTTACATTTTAAACAGGGCTCCTGTAGATAAACAAAGGTTTTTAAAGTTTTTAACAGTCTTGAACTAGGTTTTTGAAATACAAGAATATAAAGAGATCCCTAACATAAGGCTTAGTTGTTAGATGGCACTTTGACAAAGATCCTCTAATGTGTCTAAATTTGTAGTTATTCAGCTTTTTTTTCTTTGGCTTTATGCACCCAAAGTTTGTTAGTGAGGAGTTTTTTGTTTTGCTTCCAACAAATTATTGTAAAGTGTATTAAACTAAATGTACATCTTCCAATCTTGGTGCTGCTGGCAGAAACCTTTAGAGGACATTGTGTTTCAGAATCCATCTTTTTTTTTAAAAAAAAAAACAACTATCATCAGATGTTTCATGGAGAATGCATTAATCAGAATTTTTAGCCCTGGACTGGTGTAGTAAAACATGTTTGCATTTAAAAAGAAAATCAATATTAATGCAGTGTTGAAGGTGGTGTAAATATTTCTCAAACTGGACCTGAAAAGGTTTTAAAGGTCTTTATTTTGATTCTAAAAAGTTTGTTGGAACCCCTAAAAAAATTTCTACCTAAATGGAGGTTCTCATTATCGCCAATTTACCTTTGTTTTTGTTTTGTTTCTTCTCTAGAACAACCCATCAGGTCGTCCTCCTCCCACGCTAAAGGACATGATCCAGATGGCGGCAGAGATTGCAGATGGCATGGCATACCTCAACGCCAAGAAGTTTGTGCACAGAGACCTAGCAGCCAGAAACTGCATGGTGGCCGAAGATTTTACCGTCAAGATTGGAGGTACAGACCTCTGTTTTTATATTTTTGTATTGCTGTGCTGTTTACTCGTAGTGAAGCTTGGCTCACTTCTCTCCCTCTCTCTCTTTCACACACAGACTTTGGTATGACCAGAGACATCTACGAGACTGACTACTACAGAAAAGGTGGGAAAGGTCTGCTCCCGGTCAGGTGGATGGCTCCAGAATCTCTGAAGGACGGAGTCTTCACGGCGCACTCCGACTGCTGGTTAGTTCTACCTAAGTAGCCACTTCTTACTCCCCTCAGTCCTGCTCCTCAGTATCAGAATGTTTGACCACATGTGCTTGTTTGTGTGTCTGCAGGTCGTTTGGCGTAGTGCTTTGGGAGATCAGTACATTAGCAGAGCAGCCTTACCAGGGTTTATCCAATGAACAGGTTCTAAAGTTTGTCATGGAGGGAGGATTCCTGGACCGACCAGAGAACTGCCCTGAGAGAATGTGAGTAGACTCAGAAACACAGGCAGACCATGTTTGCAAAGTGTCTCGGGATATAAATCATCCACAACTGAATCAAGGACCCGTGTTCCAAACTGTTTGACAACAACATTGACACTAGATTTTAAATGCCTCCACCGCAGGCCATAAAAGAAAAAACAATTTATTAGCATCATTTTATGTCTTGACAGAATGTATTACTCAGGCCCTTCAACAGTTTAATTTTATGAATTGCAACTTTTAGGTCATGCAGGAACAATGGTTTCACAAGAATAATCCTAATCTCTAATTAAACAATCATGAGTGGCCATCTTTGTTTTCTTGGGATGTAGTGCCCTAGGTAAGTCCACGCAACTGTAAATGAAACGTGTGTTTAACTTATTAAGTAAACTCTGACCATATACTCTGGAATAAGCATTTCTAACTGCAGTCCACTGATTACAAGCCCAACCAGAATCATGGCACAGAGAATTAATGGAGCATTCTTACTAGCTTTAGACCAAGTGAGTCATATTTTTTGTTTTCTTTTTTTTGACAAGTACTGATTTATAGAAATGTTCCCTACCAAACAATACTATATTTGGAAGGGTTAAGGTGCTAGAAGAGGTCGTCCTGTCTGACTTCATCCTACAGGTTTACCTTTGACTCTGCCACTTTAAAAGCAGGGTAAAAAATAGGGATGCACAATTTTATTGGTACAATATCGGCATCGGCAGATGTTGGTGTAAAAAGTTGAATTTCGGTATCGGTGGATGTTGAAATTTTTGCAGATATTTACAGCTAATATACTGGCCATCTATATCCCATATATAGGCAGTAATACCATCAAAGTACATAAATGTACCGCATCACTTCACCTCGTCATCACTGCACAGGTACATTTAAAAAACAAGAGTTTTATTTTTCAAAAGTTGAACATTGTTTTTCTTGTTTTATATCTGTTCCTTGCACAAATAGACTCTCACATTCAAAGCAACAAGTCAGTTTTCTTAATACAAATACTCTCTGGTCTTGATGAAAAATATTGGTATCAGCAATAACACATTTGGAAAAATCAGCATATCGGATATCGGCAAAAGTCCAATATCGTGCATCCCTAGAAAGAAAATGTTTTTACTTGTTTTACTTGGGTGACTGTTAATATACCATGGTGGTCCGCCCACGTAATGTGAGAGAAAAGGAAGACAATATCAAAAAGTCCAGAATAATGATGACTTCTATGTTTGTTGCTGTAGTATTAACCAGGTATCATTTTCACTGTTTTTTTGCAAGTTCATATGTGATAAGTAAAAAAAAAAATGCTGTTGTGACAGCTCTAAAAGGGACACAGAAACAAACCTTTGGATGGATGTTATAAAGTAACGGCACATCTGCAACTAGGACAAAGTACTAGATAATTCCTGTCTTTACAAATCAGATACAGATTTTTGAAAAGGCTCAGTAGTTTCTTCATGTTTAAGTTCTCGCCTGATATCTAAAAGGATTCCAGAGACTGGAGTTTGTCTCTGTATTGAATCTTACGCTGCACTAAAGCTTTTTGCTCTTCTCTCTCTTCCTCAGGCACAGCCTCATGCAGATGTGTTGGCAGTACAATCCCAAAATGCGGCCAATGTTCCACGAGATCATCGAGATGCTGCGGGAGGACCTGCACCCATCTTTCCAGGAGGTCTCCTTCTTCTACAGCGAGGAGAACAAAGTCCCTGAGACAGAAGAGTTTGACCTGGACCTGGACAACATGGAGAGCATCCCTCTGGACCCATCTTCTTACTTACAAAGAGAGGAAAGCTTAAGCAGAGACAGCGGGCCCTCGGTGGCCCTCAGGGGGAACTATGAGGAACATGTCCCTTACACACACATGAACGGTGGCAAGAAAAACGGACGAATCTTATCGTTGCCCAGATCCAGCCCTTCCTAACATTTCCTGTTTCCTAGAAGAACTTTGTTTGAACTTCCCCCTCTTCCTCTTCCCATCCCTTTCTCTTCCAGTCCATTTTTTCTGTATCCTTCATGTTCCTCTCATCATTTTCTAATCATTTTCTTATTCTTGGAGAACCCTCAAAAAATAAGACACAAATCTCAGGAGTTTTTATTTTCTTTCTCACGGCTGCCGAAGCACAGGCAAGCAAGGGATGCAAACATGGTGTACACTTTTTTTTTTTACTTCTTCCACCACACATCGGATTTTTCTACTACGATATCTATTGTTTTTCACTATTGCCACGTTTCCAGGACTCTGTTTGAGAGGGAAACATTAAAAAAACTGTGAACACAACAAACCTTAGACAACCAAGAAGGCTGCTTCTGCTCGACCTCCTCAAGACTCGTCCCCTCTCCACATTTCTTCTGTGCTTTGTGTTTTTTTTCTCTCCAAGTGAAATCTTGTTACTCAGATAGTGGCCTTTTTGTATGTGGCCTATAAACAAAGAGAAGTGTCTAACTGTGCTTATACTAATTTTCATTTTGAACAATGACTTAATCAGTTTGGAACGGTGGGATGACTTGCAAAGACTTGATCCTTGAACAAACATCTTATTATTCCTAGAGGAATGTTTTCTTTTTCTTTTGTTTTATTTTGGTTCTGCAGAATTCCAAACTACACACAGATTCATCGGGTGTTTGGTGAATAGTTTTAATTTATTTGCTTTTATTGTTGTTTTCTCTCCTCTTTCCCTCTCTTCTTTCTCAGTTTTATTTCTGTGTCCTCACTTTATGGCTGAAGGATATTTAAACAGTTAAGAATTGGACAAAGAGTTCCTCAGACTGACCAATAGCTGCTGCTTTGATATATTTTAGTGGGTATAGAATATATAAATAAATATAATATATATAGTATATATGGAATATTGGTCTTCAAGTACCAATATTTTATATATAATATATGATGTTTTTTTTGTAAATAGTTCATATTTGTAATATTTTTCATCAGAAGCTTTGCTGGTATTTTGTTTTGCCAGTTTTTTTTTTCTCTTTCTTTCTTTTTTCTCTTTTTTTTTTTTTTTTGATTTTTGTAATTTTATGGCCCCAGTAATCACACTAATCTGCCATCAGTGCTCTCTTTGTCTTAGGCCTGCAAAGCCCTGAAATATTGTCAACAGACTGCATCATTTTTTTAGAAACCTCGGTCCCACACCGCTGTCAATATTCAGAGGCCACTTTGCTACAACGACGGCGGGAATTAAAGGAATAACCAAACAAAAAAAGCTTTATAAAAGGGGAATTAAGGTATTTGTTGGTGGGATTGTGTCAGTCTCTGTGTCTGCTGTCTCTCTCTGGTGTGTTCGCTATCACAGGTTTATGACGTCTTTCACATGACTGTTGTGAGCTGGCAGTAAGGTTAGAGATGGTGGAAAGCTTCGTCTTTGTACTTCGTGTGTTAGTGTGACAGCTTATCAGTTGTGCGGGGGCTGCTCAGGTCAGTGCCAGGGGGGTAAATAACACCAGCTCTCTGCGAAGTGGTCAATTTACTTTGTAAACCTTTATGGTTTTAATCTGAGAGCAGTAGCATTCCCTCCAATCTGACCTGAAATCTGCCTTTATCAACAGAGGGTTTTCTTTGTCGTGTTTTCTCTTCACCACACACACTCACTCCTCAGCGCTCCCCAATGGCCGCCGAGCTCACTGCTTCAGAATCAGGTTGCTGGAAATTTCCACGTTTTGTGGTTGAGGGTTGGAGAAAAACACTGAAAGTTCCAACTGTGTTCACAGTCCGCAGCAGGTGGCAGAGAGAGAGAGAGGAGAGTTTCTCTTTGTGCCCCTCTATCTTTGGGTCATTCAGAGAGTGTGAGGTCAGGGTACTGAAGTATAAATATCTGTTGATTAAAAGAATGCTGAAATTGATCATATCCAAGTTTTCTTATTTGTCCTTTTTATTTAAACCCAAATAGGAATAATAACAATTATCTATTTATTTATTTGCTTGTTTTTGGCCAAAAAAAAAAAAAAGGAAAGCTTAAAGTTCCAATTCTGTTTTTGGACGGTTATATTTTTTTTAATTTATTGTTATGAATAACTCATTAGGAAAGGAGAACAAAGGGATGGTCACATGGCAAGGATGAAAGAGCTTTGGCAATGAATAGATGGATGGATTCTACTCTATTCTACAACCAAGAATATTTTTTTTGCCTATTATCATTAGTATTATTATTTGTAGAAATACTATTGAAAGAAGTGGCAACCAAGAGTTGAGGAGCTTGCCATGGCGGGCAGAAAATGAAAAAAGTGGCTTAATTTTACAAAAAGATGCCAACAACCCACAACAATACTGGTCTTTGTGATTTCAAGATGGGCATAAGCACCAGCAACATATAGAAACATTTGTCAGAGGAGCTTGGCATTAAATCTCAAATGCACCATGTCTTGGACGTTGACACAGAGATCAGAACTTTTTCACAGAAAATACACAGAAATGAAAAAAGGAACTGATAAATTATTGAATTATTATCACAACTGATAATGGCGTTGGTATGCCCCACCAATTACCATCACTACTGATGGTAGCAGTAGTACTCAGTGTAGTTATGTCCCTTCCAGTTTCCAGGGCTTTTATTGTGACATTACTTGAATATCCTTGCCATGTAACGCATACTCATTTATTCTTCATTTATTTGTTCATTTGTTACTATTGAATCTGAAATTGTTTTTCCCCTTTTTATTGGTTTTGAACCAAAAACAACTCTCAGAATTTATTTTTCGAATTAGAAAAAATATGCATCACTTTCAGTCATTTTGGTTTATTTAAAGTAACAGTGTCACTTTTCCTTGTTGGAATAGTTTCACAGTTAATTTAACAGCACAATAACTTTCAGCATGGAGAAATGTCTGAGATTTGTCTCCTGCTGTTCATAGCTGAATATTTTGCTTTCCTCTTCTCTCTGTTAGCCTCAGCTTTTGTATCAGTACTAAGAGGGGCTAACTGGCTTCTTTTTAGCTAAAGGCTGTAAAGCTGTCATACTTCTTACAGCACACTGCCAACATTGTGTGGTGGTGCTGAAAGCAGGTAGCCACAGATTTTCTGCTTGTTCAAAGCTGTTTTACAGCTGAAAAAGTGACGTATTGTTGCCATAAATGTGGTCCAGCAGCAGATTATACTTTGACACCCTGACCATGCAAGCCATCCCTAATCCTGTTATTCTCTCTGCCATCACATGCAGTTTGGCAGCCAGGACACAGTGTGCAGGAGCTCTCTCCATCACTGCTGACATTATAGGAGTCTTTTTTGAACTCCTTGTTGCCTCATTTTCCCCTGCTTCTGCCTTCAACATCAGTCACAACACTCCCAAGAAAGACCTTTTCCCTTCTAAAAATCACGAGTTCTTCCCTCCCTATGGGAATCAGAAACATTCCTGTGGAGTTTACCCGTACATGGCCCTCAGTGTCACTTTCTTGATCATAACAGTCAGTCGTTTGGAGCCTTTCAGTTGCACAGGAAGCGACAGTAAGCAGATATGTAGTGATGACTTCTTAAAAAAATTCTCCGGACACACAGATAGATGTGGTTGCCAGTTAAGATGAGCATTCAGCAGGTCTAGTTTAGCCAAAGTGTCGGCAGCTTTCTGTCAACAATGAGAATCCAGAGAGTCAGAGAAAGCAGAGAAGCTGCCTCCATATTCTAACCAGTGCCTTCTCAAACCCAGAGCCACGTCCTGACTAGTTGTATTGGCTAGTAACATACGCAGACACACACACAAACAAATGCACACGTGAACGAACGCACACATGAACAGGCCTCTGTGCTCTCTCTGTATTCTTCTCAGATAGGAGACACAGAAATCCTTGCTGCATCCACATTTAGGGTTACACCTTATCCCTCGCTGTATGAAAAGTTGTTTCTGGGGCGTTTTTTTTAAACTTTCTTTTTATTTAGTTTTTCGTTCAGCTTGTTGCCAGCATAAGGTTTGAACACTAGAGTTCACCCAGTGCTTTAGCAGTGACACTGTGGATTGGCACTTCTGGGGTTGTGATGTAGATTTAAGCTAATTATTCTGAGGAGTTACAATCTCAGCTTTTGTACTTTGTAAATAATCTGTGACATAGTTTGGAAAATAAAACAGAAAAAGATTTAATTTAAAAAAAAAAAAAAAAAAGCCCGTCAGTTTTGCGTACATGACAGAAAAAAGGTGGAGCTGTCTGCAGCTGTGTCAAACTTTAATACTGTACACCCAGTCTGAATCTCAACCTAACAGTACACTGTTATTACATTTTTGTACTTCATCTTCCAGTATAAACACACTATAAGAAGACTGTGCGACGTATAGAAGTGGGACGCAGCTCTTATCTCCGCCTCGACCTAGGTTGCTTATCTTGTGGTGGTGTTCACACGCATATGCAATTTTTAATTAAGATGGTGCCCATATCTTTGAAATACCAGATATTTATTTTATTATGATCATTGTCATTGTATAAGAACAACACAGTTAGCTTTTTAGTCTTGCATTTTAGAGGTGTTTGAGAGTGAAGCGATGTAAAAGTTTGTTTGTTGTACAGGTGGAGTCGCTGGTTAGTGAGCTGCAGGATTGCTAGTGTAGTTAGTTTTTAGTAATTGTCATTGTCTTTGTGTTTGGCCAGAGTCTACCTCAGTGCATATGGAGGAATCAGTCTAAAGAGCCTAAAATCACCCGCATCAGTCACTAATATCCAATCATGTCGAGAAATATCAAACATTACCAACACTGCTGATCTATTCCTCTCCCCTGTGGCTTCTCTAAGCCCGTCCGCTTCCTGGTTTTTGTCCTGATCTTTCCTCTTCTTCTGCACCACAGGGAAGCTTTCATCTAGCCCTAAGACAAGTAGAAATTGTTGAGAGGGAAACACCCTAAATTTGCCCAATTTGTTTAAAATATATTGATTTTTAGAGAATTTAACAGCCATAAGTTTCAAGTTTTAGAGCAGGGATGGGCAACTTTGATTACAAAATGGCTGCATTTATTTTATTGTCTCAACCAGAGGGACATGGTTGGGAAGGCTGTGGCAAACTCTGTATCAGACAATCATGATTTCTTGTAATCAAGCAAAATGGACAAATATGTAGCTCTCATCAGAGTTAATTGCAACATCAACAATCTTAAACCTTGAAAGCAAATCATAACACTTAACTAAATGAGCTTAACACAACATAGATGTATTTTAAGATGCTTTTCATGCAGCTAAAACAGTATTTACCTGTTTTTCAGGTATATCTTAACCCATATGCTTTCAAATGTTTTACACAAAGAGCGTGTTGTCAGGCAACGGGCAATTTTTTTTCTCAGATCAATTCGATCAGTCCGTGTATCTAGAATGGTTTTAACCATTTTAAACTAATTTTAAAGTACCAAAACTAGCTTGTTCATAAATCCTGTAACTCTGTTGAGTCAGTCACTGTTGCCAGAACCTTTAAGCTTCCTCACAACTCTTGCAAAATCTATTTTATCTTAATTTTGGTGAAATATTGATAATTTAATGTAAGGATTCACAATAGTGTAGGTATGGTGAGAATACCAGAATATAATTGCTTCAACATTAATTATTGGTATTGGAAAATATGAAAATGTCTGTTTCTGCTGATATTTACTGACAGTATTTTGGCTGTATTAAGTTTGTGAACGTTTTGCTGATTTAAATGTGAAAAGTACAAACCTTATAAAAAGAAGGCCAGTTTTCTTTTAGCAGGTTGTTACATCACAGTTTACAGCCACTTAAAGGACAGATGGAGCTTGTTTTACTGTTGCTGTTAAGTGTACATTTTGCATTAAATGTAGGTCTCATGCAGAAACTACTCTCAGTTCAAAACACTACATATACTTCCATACATTTCCATATTTTGGTTACAGTGTTGGCATCAGCTAAAATTAATCTGAAAGGATCATCATATCTGAAAAATCCAGTGCCATGCATTGCTTATGTATGCAGTGGCATGTACTGGGAACCAATGATACAGAGGCATAATACCAATACAATACAATACCATGTTTGTTTGTTTGAAAATACAGCTTTCAATTTTTTTCATCAACTTCTAATATGATTTTAGAAAACAGGAAGCTTTTGGCCCAGAACCAATGATACACAGATAATCAGAGATAGTCATGGAAATATTTACGCCCTTGTCTTTAATGTCTTTAGTCTCTTACCTGTCTGTGTTTTGGTAATAAAGGTTTAAATAGGCCTGTGTGACATGAGGAAAATATGCATTGTGCAAGGATATGATTCAGTATTGCCATCAAGATATGGCCTGCAATAAAAGATGAAGATCTTGACATACCATCTCAATCTTACAGTGTCCTAGCCCATGCTGCTCTGCATGTTTAATACAAAACTTGTAGTTGCAACAAATATATTCTTTAAATGAACTAACACAAAAATAAATGTAGCTTACAGCTGTCATTAGCTTAGTCTTAATCATCAAAAGGTACAAAAGCAGGGTCGTTTTATCACCCTTCCAGTAACAGAGCTGAGTCACATTAAATCATTTATTGCAGGAAATTTAGACTCGTGCAATGTGTATTTTGCAAAGACTCCTATTGTAACAACAATGAAATCAGAATTGCAGCCCCCGTGGCATTTATAAGATCTTGTCCATGTGTTTGAAATAAATTAATTTCTAAAATTGACTCTGAAGGCAGCACCAAGTGAAGAGAGGAGCTGCATACAGCCCTAAACTGTCACTTGCCCACCCCTGTTTTAGAGCAAGCTGTATGTGTAATATGGTTTTTCCATATTATCATCATCTATACATATGTATTTTTAAACCTTGAGGTTTTCATTCTGGGTGCTTGAAGAAGAATTGTAGCTTTATTGTTCATATTACCCTTTTCTCACTCACCATTGTGCTTACAGTGTACATAGAGTTGGTTCAGATGCTTTTCAGGCACGAGTTTTCTCACTCTTACTGCATATCAAAGTTCAGCCCTGGACCCTAATGCTATTCTTTTTTTTTTTTTTAAATCACGTCAAATCTGTACCTGTTGTCTTGTAGAGAGCCTGACTTTTCTCTTTCAGTCCATCAATCTGTCTCCAGTCAGCGTTCAAATCCCACTTCCTCCGCTCCCTGATGGTTTATTTGTCTGATTCTCTGTCTTGTTGTACGTGTATATTTTTTCTACTGTGAATATCAAGAGATGACCTTTATTTTCTGTCAATGTCATGAATTGGTTCTGTTTTGGCTGATCAGGACACAGACTTTCTGGATAATGGTTAAAAGTTTTAAAAACAGATATCCCAATCTCCCCCTCTTTGTCTGCAGAGAAAAAAATCAAAAGCTGGACTGGGACAATCCTTTGTGCCATAATAACTATCAACAGACGTGAAATCTAGATTGTAACTTAACGTCTCAGGGTGGCAGCCTGATGTTATTTTTATCTTTTGGAGGATAAAGAGGATGAGGAAGGAAAAGAGAGACCTACCTATTTTTTTATCTACTTTGACTGAAGTTCTCAGCATCTCTGCAAGGGCAAAACAATCCTTTCCCATTTTTTCAAAAATCTGACACCCCAGTGAAGAGAATTTCTTCCCCATCACGCTGATGTAATGTGGACTAGACTCCCCTCTTGTGGATGGATGGGAGCATTGCAGGTTTTGAAGTGGCAAAGGAAACGGGGCCTCCGTGACCCATAGTGCCTTGCTCAGACAACAGCCCACCTGAAGCCCCTCCCACCCAAAGAGAACAACCGCTGACTGGCAACTCAGAACCAATAATGTCAGAGATTTTTTAAAATCAAGTTGGTTTTTTTTGTACTCTGCAGTTAAAATATTGTACCTGCTTGGTCAGAAAATACTGTAATGTGATGATGATTTCTTCAACACTTGTGTCTCTACCTTGCTAAGCTTTGGCCTGCTTTGTTCATGAAGAAAGACTGATCTTTACCGGCAGGTCGCTCAATAACCTCATTCTTCATGATTTTTCTCATCAGTCTTTAGTGACAACAGCAGCACCCCAAAGCACATGCAAAAAAAATTCTAATGATCAGTGACAAATGATTGCATTAATGGGGCTTTCCATTGAAATGCTTTAATTTTTCCACAGTCTAGAAGAAAAAGATGAATAAGCTCTTAACTGTAAATAGCAGGAGATCCCTTTGCCCCCTTAAATGAAAGCACTTGACATTTGGGAAGTTTAGTTTTGTTAAACTCTGATGACCTGATAGAGGCTGAACAGAGCAGTGCAAGATGAGAACAAAGCATTGTATGTATTATTGTTTTGTTTAAAAGGAAAGAAAAAAGTATTACATTTTAGAGATGTTGATTTCTATTTTTTTTAGCCAAAGTATGGAGGGCAAATACAATTACTTTTCTGACTGTAAACATTTACTACTCTTGTACATTATGGAGTTAACATTGTTATCAATGTGTACATATCTTTTTTTTTCTAAATTTAAAAGCTAGATTTTGTTCTTGTTTTCATATCACCCACCCACTACTCGGAGAAAAGAGTCGAGCCTGTCAATGTATTTAAACTCTGGTCTGAGGGCTGTGTACAAAGACACTCAAACAGTATGTGGCCTGAACTGTTCACAGTGAACCCGCTCTGATGCATGTTTTCAAATGTTGGTCAACAAGAAGTTGTTGCATTTCACCCACCCCCGCCCGCCACAGCAGCATGTCACCCGAGAAGCCTTTACTGTGTCACAGATGTGTCACCTATCACAGATGTTGTTCTATGGGATCGTTTCTAAAAAGAGATGTGTGTTTAGTTTGCAACTGTTTTATTTTTTTGTTTGTGAAAAACTGGAAAAGACCACTGCACATACTTTTTACAAAGAGGAAACATGAGCGATAAAATCCTGAATAAGATAAAAACAAAAAAAAAGACACTGAAAGTTAAACAGCCGTACATATTCAAGTTCTGACTGTAAAGCTGGAGGTGTTATGAATGTTTTGGGAAATATGCCTGTTTGTGATCTTGTTAAAGGAGGAGGAGCTACTGTTAGCTTAGCATAAATGGTCGAAACTGCCGCAAGCCACAACCCTGGCCTTGTCCTAGGATTCAAAAATCCCTGAACTTTGTAATTTGATGAATGTGAAATCAGGATGTTTAACCCGTTAAACTCAGGGGTAGTGCAGGGAAGATAATTGGTTCAAATTTCACCCAAAATATGGACATTTTTTCATATGAGATAAATGGGGCGCACACTCCCCTTCTTTACAGTTCAGTGTGTGTTTTCAACAAAACAGCTCTCACTATAATTTAAGTGAGGAGCAGAGGGAGCCGCAGTGCATACTCTGCAGTAACTGGCTAACAAAAGGGTAAACAGCCTCTATGGATCCACTCTGCTTTTGAGGAATTGTTCCTGGATTTATATAAACTAATTTGAAGAATCTGTCACAGGTTAATAGCTGCCCTTCAACTCATTAAAATAGGCACTTTATAAAATAATGCTAATATTAATGAAAATTATTTGGTTGTGACTGGGGCGGCACGATGGCACAGCAGGTAGAATACGTGCCTCACAGCAAGAAGGTTGCTGGATCGATTCCTGTGTTGGTCAGTGCCTTTCTGTGTGGACTTTATATGTTCTCCCTGTGTAATTGGTGACTCTAAATTGCCCTTAGAAGAGTGTGAGCTTGAGTGGTTGTCTGTTTCTCTGTGGCCATGTGATCGGTGTCCGGTTCAGAGTGCGCCCCACCTCTCATCCAAAGTCATCCGAAGTTGATAAACAAAACATTAGTTTTAGTAGGAGGTTTTGTTCTTGAATTTCTTTGCATTTTCAAAAGTTACCAGGTCTTATAATGAGAGTCCAAAGTTTTCAGACTGTGACCCCCAAAATAGCAACACCAGGGACTGGGAGCACTGTGTCTTGAAATAGAACATTGACATTATTGCTTAAAACTTACATTTTAAGGATTGTTTTCCCCATTTTTTTTAATTTAACTTATTCTTAATTATATATTTTTCCAATCATGAAATCATATGCTAATGTAAAACCTTTCTCTCAATGTCCAGTAACCCCTCAGGGAGCCCCGACCCTCTCTTTGGTAACCACTGGTCTGAAGCCTTTAAAACATGCACTAAAATATGTCCAGAAATTCAGATTTGACTCTTCATAGACACTTACAGGCCAGCAGTATCTGCTTGTTCCTTCCAGCTATTTTCTTACGCGTCATTGACCATTTTTACTGATCCATCCCTGAAATAACCACCTGAAAAACACCCCAGCTTGCTTGTCAAGACAGGGTTGTTTTTCTACAATGTTCCTGTTGATAGAGGGAGGGGAAGGGGAAACTTTTAGGGGAATTTTAGGGAATTTGCGGGTTTGTGTGCTTGTATGAGGAGGGTTAATGTGACTAAACCAAGTATATTTCCCAAACTGTTCCCTCTAAGCATCAAAGGTAATCCAACATCATGTTGTGGATGAACAGTCAGTCAGTAGTATGATCATGAACTGTTCATATTTGTGTCCTTTGTTCAAAGACAGGCATGTGGGGGCTCTACAGGTTTATACAATGTTTGTTTGAGGAGAAATCCTCCTCTTCTATTGTGAGTCCAGTGGTCTGCTCCAGTTTCACACAGATACTGTCTATCTTCCTCTGTCCTGTTCCCCGTGCTGTGCGTCGTTTAAGTCTAGAGAGTTGTGTCCGTGTTGTCTTTGGTTGAAGTCTCTCTCACAGCTTCCCTCGTCTCTGATCGCTGCTCCTCCTCTTCCCCCTCTCTGTGTCCCTCTCTCTCCTCAGTGCACATAGGTGGTCCCCAGAATGCTGTGTGTAGTCTTGCAGGATACCTCTTTATTAATGTCATTTATTGCCGATGAATATGCTGATGTATTAATTTTTTGGGAATATGTTGTGTATACATTATGTTGAGACATTGGTGTGTATGCAGACAGCAGGTGTGTATATGTGTGTATGTACAGTCTGAAAAAGAAAAAAACCCGCAGAGATCGCTTCATCCCTCACACTGGATCCAAATGTGCCATTATCTTTATGTATATCAACATATTGAACACACACAAACACACACAGAGACAGAATACATGCATATTGTACAGGATCAAAAATGTGCCATGACGAAATGAACGCTTGACAATTTATTTTTTCTATGTTTTCAAAGGAGAGCCAAGTAGTGACATGTACAGAAAATGTTGCAATGATATGAAAATAAAAATCTTGCTGTGTGTAAATTATTCTACAATTAACTGTTTATATTAAAATTATGAATAAAATTATTGGAGAATATGTGTCTTCTTGCTCTTCTTAATTCTTTTCCTCTGAGCTGACAGTTTTAAAATGTGCTGAATGATGACAAAGCCTGATCCAAAAGACTGGGGACTTTGTGTAAAGGTAAAAATAAGGGATAGTTCAGGATTTTTTTTAAAGTGGGGTTGGATGAGGTGCATAGCATCAGCTTGAATATTAGCTTCAGTGACACAGATCAGCTCTGCATCTGTACAGAAATAGCCGACACGGAGGCTAGGACTGTAAGTTACCGCAGACAGTGCCTCAGACTCTAATAACTGCCACAGTAACAGTGTATGGTGATTGCACAGCATAATCAAAACATTTACAAGAACCTACTGTTACACTACCAAGCTGCTTTGTTTTGGTAAAACTTAGGTTCACTTAAACCTCTTTTTTATTTGACTTGTACCAAAAGCAAAGCATAGAGTATATAAAATGAGAAGACCACTACATTTATTAAAACTCCTTTGTCAAATTGAATAAGAAAATGTAAAAATACTGTCTCTGTAGAGGATCAGATGCAGCTCTTTTTCCATCCTCTCTTGAAACTTTCGGATCTGAGGGGGCGGGGAGGCTATGGGAGACTATGATAATGAGCTCTGTGACGATTTGCTGCCCAAACAATGTCTGATCAGAGGGGTTACAGGCTGGTACCAGACTTTTAAAACAGTCATGGTGTCGGACTGTGTCAAGCACAAATCACACATGTAGGTGGAGGCTGCATAGCTATTGCACAATAAAACAATTAAACTGTCTGATCAAGCTCTTACCTTAACTTAACTTACCTGTGTCTGTTAATCTTCTGAGTACTACGATCAACTTTTTGCTCTAACACCATGACAATATTTCAAATATATGAAGCATATTTAATTGAAATGTGTTCAGCTTGATGCACAGGGTGTCCAGCTATGACATCCTCTGTTTGGTTCACAAAGTTATCAGACCTACAGTATCTAAGATGTGTTTGTAGTATGTTGATCTCTGCACATGCACTGGTGTTAAAGTGCTCATTCGCTACCATCAAGTGTGTGAAACAGCCACAGCATGTTTCAGAGCAGTGTGTGGTGTGTGAAAACGTAGGTGAGAGCCTCTCAGCTGCTCAGAGTTAAAAACGGGAAGCTGGCTCTGTGCTGTCAGTGTGAGGACGAAGCAGACATCCACACAGTGTAAACACAGCCAGCTCTGTAGGACTTTACAGCAACTTATCACTTCCTCCGGGCTAACAAGTTGATTCCCTCTTGCATTACATGTAAGTACACCCTTTGTTTTTAATCGTATTTGTTCTGAGGAAGTGCTCCCTGTGCTTATTGTTTAAATTGTGTTACTTTCTGCTTTTAATAGATTACTTCTTGCATTATTCGTGCCAGTGCTCTGCCTCCTCTGTCTGTGGGAAAGTCAGGAGACTTTTCCGCTCGATGTGCACTGAGCTGAACTTGATGGTCATCCGTACTTACACTTGTGCAAATTAGGAAGCACAATGGTTGCAACCACTGTCAGACTAGGCCCTGTGTGTATGAGCTTAAAGCAGCAAAAGAAATTCTCTCTCCACTATGTAGCCATTATTAATCTGCACAGTATCTTTCTGTTTATTCAGACTTCACTTGTGCTACAATGTTAAAGAGGATGTGTGGTTTGAGAAACTGTGACTCAGAATGCGAAGAAAACTGCATGATTTCTCTATAGGGTTTCATTGCATAGACTTCCTTCCCTTTTTCTGTTTCTGTTGTTTCCTCAAAACAATAGCGTGTTTAGATCAGTTTTTAAAAGCAACTCATTGTTAACTAACAATGTTTTTATTTAGGCACTAGGCAATTCAAAACAAATTAGCTTTCTCTATTAATATTTCCTTTTTCACACCCGAGTCCTCAAAGCATCCATTTGCAAGCTTAAACTTCACTGAGGTCAGAATACAAGTGGAACAATGTAAAGATGTTTGCCAGAACTTACACCAAGTTCAGCCACAACTATCTTTGATACAGTTAAGTTAGTCAATAGTCACCTTCAGCTTGATAGTGAAGGTTTTCAACATTTTAAGATATCACTTAAATAAGCAAGCAATAGACATGAGATAAAATGACCATGACCCTTAACCCTTATTAGGTCAGCCTTGAGTAAGAAAAAAAAACATTTGTGCCAAGTTTGGAGGAAACTTAGAGGATTCTTGAGATATAACATTGATAAGCCAGAAATGAAAGGGAGGCATAATGACCTTTCTCCTTGACCTATGACCTCCAAAAATAGTCAGTCCCCACCAGAGAGTACATTTGTTCTTAATTTGCAGAAATCCCTTTGAGTAATCATGAGATATCAAATTCACAAGTATGGAATAAAAGTGAAACCCAGTGACCTTCAATTTGTGACATCAAACATGTACCATGACCACTTTAAGTCAGAGTGGATGTTTTTACAAAGTTTAATCCATCAAATTGTTCTTAACAAGTCACATTTACAAGTAAGGGATGAACAATGGGAACATTGACCTTGACCTTTGGCCAGTGGGGCAAGCCCCACCCTCCTTACCGACTGTTACTAATTTAGACAAAATCTGCTGTTTCTGGCCTCTCTCCCATTTGAAATAATTGAAATTAACCCACTTTTTGGACAACTATTTCACATATTTCCAAATCTTTATGAGTCCACTAAAATAGTTAAAAATACAACTGGTAAATGATCTTCGTGATGCTGTCTAACGTATCCACATCAACAAATTGCTTGTGTTATTTTTGCTAAATATACCTAGAACACCAAATATTGTTATAAAAAATCTGAGTGTAGGTAAGTTTTCTTTGTGATGTTCAGAGTTGAAGTAACAATATGAAGAGAACAATTTCAGCAAAGTGTATCAAAACCAAAATAGAAAACCTTGCAGTGCAGATGGATTAGTCTGATTTAATGTCTGTAATCAAACAAATCCTTTTTTTTTTTTTTTTCTTTTTTGGCCAAATTCAAACCTATAATGATTGTGAGCCACTCAGAGCAGGACGGCCCAAACAGATATTTGAAGCAGGAAGAAGGGGAAGCTCTGAGCGAGACAACAGCAGGAAGTGACTGCTCGTACAGAGATTAGCATAGATGCTAACAGCTTTAGTAGAAGTTTTATCAAACCTGGACCACATTTCTATATTAAATGAAAAACAAATATCAATACAACAAACTTCTCCATAAAAAATATATATTTTTGCTGTAGTTCCAACATGATTTGCCAATAGTTTTTGTTTTTTTTTCAAAGTGGCTTACATTTTGTCCTTTACACAGCTGCAGTGGTGCCCACCAACTGAATTATCTGATTGGCCTGAAAAGAATGTGATTGATGAACGATCAGCCAATCATCTGCCAGATATGCTTTTAGAAGGTTTTGCCTATTCACAAATACTTTCTTGGGGCTCTTTCCCAGATGGACCAGTAACATTTATTGAATGGTCCATAATGGTGTGACAGATTACAAAACAAACTCTGCTAACACAAAAATCTTTTTTGACTGGAGTAACCCAGGAACAGCTGCAAGATAAGAAGCTCTTTAATTCTGATTGGTTTGTCAGTGAACCAATCAGAGAAACAACAAAAGGGTAAATTTTGCAAAGTTTAAAGAATTTTTTTTTAAGCATGCACAGTAATAGTAGAGATTAGACACCCCATAGCCCAGCTAGAACACAGACACAAGGCATTTCAATCAGACCATTTCACTATTTACCTCTCCCGAGGCCATAACAGTGGGCCACATGTTCTTCTGTATGAATTTTGCAATCTGTGATGAGCTTTTTCCGCACCTATAGTAAGGGGCCAGCCAGTTGACAATGTGGTCACACAGGGCTGAGCATTCCTACACCACTGCACTTGAGTGGAAGACCAACAAATGGGCCTACAGATTTGTCATGGATGAAGAGTAAGCCAGCTGCTTTGTACATAATCAAGACACGGCCCGGTCTTGTTTTTTATTTTGCTTTCATGGAGTAGCTTTGCCTGTCCTCCATTTTCCTGTAGTGCACTTCCTGTTGTTGAGGTCAAGAGAGCGATGGGCCGTTGGGTCATATTAAGAGCCCCCTCTGTTGGAACTGCTCCAGGTACCCTAATGTGTTGAAGAACTGTATATTTTCAATTTCGATGTGTATTTAGAGTTCGGGTATGAATTTTTACCCCCATGCTTGAATGGATATTCAAATATCAAGTATAAAGTGACAGCCCCAACGTGAACATGAGGTGTAATGACTTTGACCTTCTATCTCCATAACCAACATGGTTCATCCTTGAGTCAGAGTGGACATATTTGCTAAGCTTATAGAGAATCCTTGACAGAGGGGCGCAATGAAATGAAGTAAAAACTCAAATCAAACCCTCAGTTATGACGCCCCCAGCCCTACATATCTCAGAGGCACAAAACATGCATAGATTTAGGTTCACAAAAAGCTCCATCTAAGAAATGAAAAGAAAACCAAATCTGTTCATTAGTTGTTTTTTTTATCTTCACTCCTGGGCTTCAAAGTGTAAAAAAAAGCTTTTGGAGTTGCCAGTGATGGATCTGTGGTAGAGTTTCTCACAACTCATTGCGGACATTTAAGACCTGAAAAGGAGCTGAACTGTTTTTTCCCTTCTTTTGTAAAACACATTATCCTTTGCTCCTCTTGTTTTCCTGTAACTTCTTCTTTCTCTCTTTTTTCTTCTTTTCTTGCTCTTCATCTCTCCCCTCCAGAGATGATCACAAACCATTAGCTCCCTCTCTCTCTTCTCTCTCTCTCTCTCTCTCTCTTTCTCTCTCTCTCTCTCTCTCTCTCTCTCCTCCCTCTGTCCTTCCTCTTCCCTGTCCTGCCCTCTCTCTTGCCTCCCCTTCCCCTTATCCTCCTCTTCCTCTCACTGGGTGCCAGAGCTCCAGCGTGAGTGAGCTTCAGTCTAAGCTGGCCTCCCCCTGCTGTGCTGCTCTGCTGGTATGGCTGAATCTCCTCTGAACCACTCCTGGCCATCTTTCTCCAAGCTCTGGATGAAGAGATGGTCATTCAAAAGAGGTACAGTGGCATAGATATGCATTGTTTGTGCATCTAGTTTACACTGCATTTGGTTTGGGTTTGGAGGAGGGGGGTTAAAAGAGAGACGGCAGTTGTAGACCAGTGATGGTGGTGGCCTGTATGTGGCCTCAGGTGTGTGCTACGAACTGTTGATCATTTTGACCTAGTTGAGGTTTGAGGTGATTGAATGATGCACTTTTTAGAGAAGAGTTAAGTTCAGTGAGTCATTTATACCTCTGGTTTGTTGTGTTAAATGAGAGAATAAACAGAAGTTTCTGAGCATTTATTAGTCAGCTGTAACCTGCAGCTTTTACCACCTGTACTGACTGTTTGTAGATGATGTTTGGTGTAGCTCTAGACATGACAACTAAATCCATCAGTTTTGTAAGAAATGTTTACAGTTTTATGCATTTTTATCATCTTTAACTCGACACCTAGACTCCAATAACTCATACTCTCTGTTCCTATGCTGTTATCTTCAGAGAAATATATCTTTTTGTGTATTTTGACTTAAAGAAACTGTGTAGGTTGCTTCCATTTGCTCCAGCCACGGCAGCTTGTAGCAGCACTTTCAGAGAGGTGAATCTGTGATCAAAGAGGATCTGTGTGAGGTGACAGTTGTTTTGATGTGTTTCAACCTCTGATCTAACGGCCACTGTAGTCTCGCTTTTCACCTGAACACAACATCTGTCCAACACAGAGACAAATGCAGACTTACACTTGCATGTTATTCTGGAAGTAAGGCTGGTACTTAAGGATAAACAGTACTTGTTTTTTGGAGATATGCCAATATTTCCAAACTCATTAAACACCGATGCCAATACCATTATCAATATCAATACTGATGTTTTTTGTCAGGATCACAAAGCCTCTTCTGGACTGAAATTCACTTTTTCCTTTTATGATGACATTTGATTTGTGCTAGGAACAGATGTGAAGTGAGAAAACATTTATTCTTTTCTAAATTATACTTTGAGTTACAAATGTACAAATTCAGTCATGATGAGGTAAACCAATATGGTAAATTTGAATATTCTGCCATTATTACAGCCAGTATATGGGATATGTAAGGCAAATTTGTGGGGCAAAAATTTCAGCTGTAAATATTGGCACAAATTTTCATATCTGCTGACACCTATAATAATCTGATAATACTGTGCATCACTACTGGTGCTGTATGGTTTGTATGAGATAGGGCTGGGTGATGTTGACCAAAAAAAAAAAAAATCTGATCCCAACATTTTTTAGCTAAGTTGTGATACAGTGTATATATGTATAGTATATTAATACATCGTTTAATTGCTTATGAATATAGCATTTTAGAGTAAAGAGTTTTTGTCCCATAATCTGTAACACTACAGCCTAACTACAGATCAATAAATGAGATGACTTAAACTTCCTCTTGACCATGACAAAGGGCAGAGTTGTGCTCTTTTTTTTTGTGTATACACCATGTGTAAAAGTGAGTTTTACTAAAACTATAGTGCACCACAGCCATTTAAATGAGATGACACAACAACATTTTTAACTTAAAATGAATTTTAATTTTAATCTTGCCCCTTCATCATAAAATCCAACATGACAGGGTATTCCATGTATTTAGTAGAATCTGCAAACAAAGCACACAAATGTACATAGCTTTGTTTGCTCCCACATGCATGCAGGTCTGTGCTGAAGTAAAAATGGGTAGAGTGGAAACATAAATAATGCTGTTTGTTTCTGCAGCCACAAATGGACAGTGATATGGGGTAATTTTCTCTTCAGTAATGGATTACTTGACTTGCAAAACTAACGCATTGCATTACTAATTTCAACAAAATGTAGTCTGAGTACACTAAAATATGACTTTGTATCATGTTACCCTGAACACAACAAATAAATTATATAACCTACCATTTGACTCACAGTTGCCATGACAAGCAGCACCACCTTCAACAGACCCAGGACCTGAATACACACAAGCTCACTCAGATTTTACAGCCCCATGAAATTATTGGTAATGACTTTAGGTGTAATGATGACTGAGCTTCATTATGGTAACCTGACATGCCAGACGGACAGGTCCATATATCCGTCACGGGAATATTTCACTTGCCCATCTGGAGAAAAGCCGCTCAAAAATGTTTTCAGGGGAAGAACCTTCAAAAACAACTGCAGCTGGTGATTGGACGATCTTTCTGCTCGTCACACTCATCACAGACCAATCCGTATCAAGCCACAGAATGAGCAGCTATACCCTGTTGTTAGCCATTAGCTAAACTATGTTTGAGTCCTCAGACTATCGTCTTACATTAAATTATACAACACAGATGTATCATTTACCTCGTCAACGACAATCCCCTCCAAGTTCTCCCAGTAAACTTCTGAGGAGAGCATATTACGCGAGGTATCACTGAGTAACCATGACTACCATAGACTAACCGTCATCGTCCGCTGAGGATTTTCACATTCTCTCCCAGTTTCCCGGCAGTGATCCCCAGCTTTCCATCTTCTCTGATTTGATCATCCATGAGGTCAACCAGCGGAGACACAATCATCACAATGGGTTTTGGATTCCTTCCCATCTTTTTCACGACCAGGGGAGCCAGTTGGTAGATCAAACTCTTACGGAAACTGGTCAGGAAAAGAGCAAAAACATTGTTTCCCGTAAGAAAAGATTTAAGTAACTTTCCTTTCTCCTCTTACAAAGAAGAAATAGAGTCCATTTCTGATAAAACTGCAGATATTGCCGCATCCACAGAGACTGCTTCAGAAGCCGCCATTGTTTCAAACATGCAGTCACTTCCTGCTGATGTCACGTCTGCAGCTCCCGCCTCTTTCTCCTGATTGGGTCGTTCGGTTTTTAGCCGAGTGAAGTTGTAGAGGATTGGAGCTTGGAAAGATTGACCTGCGGGATTTCAGACAGTGACTCAGGCAGGTCCATCTGCTCTGCAAGGTTATCTTTGTGGTGCTTTTACACAAATGCACTGTGAAAAGGGCTACCAAAAACTTCTCCTGGTGCACATAAAAACTGCAAAGATAAATGAACAGAAAGATAGAGAGACAATGAGGAGAGCAGAGCATGAGGACCCCTCCTAAACGAGGTTTTGGCTTTAGCTCCCCCTACTCTCTCGCTCTCATAAGGGAAAACAATGAGCAAAAAAGAGTCTATAATGTAAAGAAGCCCTAAATGGGCATAAATCCATTTAATTTATTTTACTCCATTTACCTGTAATAACAAGCAGCTATGTGTTGTTTTCTCATGTTCTTAACTTATGTCTTATCATTTTGCAGTAATAACTAGATCGAATTTCTCAAGAATTCAGAATCAGAACACGAAAAATTTCTGGAAAACAACCAAAATTGTGTGCATGCATGTCCTTGAAGGGCTTTTAAAGCATGTCAGGCATGATTCTGTCCGTTTGATCATTATTTTATTTCATCAAGAGCCAAAACTTAAACATTTCATTCATTAGTGGTCAATTTTCTCTTTAAGTTTTGGTCACTGCTTTTATGCCAGGGAGGCATAAAAGCATATATCCCCTTATGCATTGGCAAGCAATGCATAAGGGGAAAGTTTTCGGGGGCCCAGCCGCATGGAGAGGCTTGTAAGAATTAAGAAAAAAATGTCCATCCTAAAGTCCATCAAAAATTAAACCTTTGTCCAAAGATCTGGTCAGTGCCTGTTGAGGCAACAAAAAATATGCATTACTAGGGATACACAATATAATGGGTGTAACATGGTATTGGCAGATATTGACCTAAAAAGTTGAATAGCAGTATCTGCTGACACTGAATGTCTTGCAGATAGTTACACCTGATATATCAGTGATACATAGGATATCCATTATATTTGCTGTAATATCTGCAAAATACACAGACTTACCATAATGCTTTACCTTTTCATCACTGCATGGGTAGATTGAAAATCAAGAGTTTCATGTTTTCAAGAGCTAAGTGTTGGTTTTCTTACATAAAATTTGTCAGTCACACTTTCAACTGTAAGAAAAGGAGTGCTTTCTAAAATGCATGCATTTGCACAACATTTCCCTGCATAAACAATTTTCTAAATGTTGCCAGTTTGGCTTGTGACTGTGCAATACAGACTGTATGCAGAACTTTACTAGCCATTTTTGATGATTAAAGGCAATTCAGTGCCTGATATTTAGTGCTTAAGACGTAATGATTATCGTGGTATCGAACATTGGTGTAATTATTTTTGTCTTATAATAAAATATACAATAATCCAATTAAGAAATAAAATGATATAATCTCAGCTCATCTTTTAGTTAGTAAGTGTGTTACTGTTGATGCTTCTTTCTGTGAACTTTTTTATTTCAGATCACAATATTTTACATTGCCATGACTAATGGCCAAATGACATCATCATAAAATTATTTTAATGTAAAATTAAATAATTCAGTGTTACCTGATCCTATAGCTCATCTGAAAAAATTAAGAACATATTGTAAAAACTTTATTTTGTCTGGCCCCACTGTTGATGTAATCCAGTCTGTGAATTGGTGAGCATTATCACCGGTAATCACGTAGTCTAAGTGTGTGTGTGTGTGTGTGTGTATGTGTGTGTGTATGTGATCAAAATGACCCAGACTAAGCCTGCCTGTTGAAATGTCTCTGTTACACAAGCTTCTCTGTTGAAAAGCTACTCTATGGATGACCTTTCCTAAATCTGCATGTATTGTGTGAGCTCATCATGCACATTGTCATTAATCAACTGACCGTATCTTATGATTAGTTCCTCTTGTGATTATCATGGCGCTGTGCAGATGTGCTTAGGGTACGTAAGCTTTTGTGGTGAACACGTGTCTTCATTTCCTGCTCATGTGTCTGTCCCCCATCAGAAAAACTAAACCCACAGTTACACAAGACGCCCACACTGCAAATGACCAACAGTTCACATGTATGATTCTTCATGATCTTTTCAGTTGACTGCTTACACTGACAGAAGGTCGTGCTTACCTTGTTTATTCTCTCAATTGGTGTTTCTGTATTGTGGGGTGAGGGGTGAGGGATTATACCTTTGCTGGAAAGATAGGACAGTGGATAGTGTCAGAAATACTTGAGACAGAGGGTAAGAAATGGAGTGTGAGAACCAGATTTAAACCACGCAGTAACCCCTCTTCATATTCCCTTCTGTATGTGACAATGCTCTTCTCAACTCAGTCTTCAATGCTGTTGATATGCTTTTTAACATGTATCACTTTCGTAAGGACATAAATTGTGCTCATCGCGTAAAGCTCTGCACTGCCCTGCTACCATATTGTGAACACTGACTTCCACCGTGTATTTTTGACGTTGTTACAGCAGGCTCAGGCTTAGATTCAGGCTGTGCAGGAGCAGACAGAGATGGAGTACACAGAGTGGAGGAGCACTCCAAGAAAAGAAAACAGTGCCACCTTTGCCAGAGGCGAAAAAGATATTTCTGATTAGGGTTGAAACTAGCTAAAATATGTTTGTGAAAGTGTAAAAAATATTTATCTTCAAGATTTTTAAGCACTTTTTCCAAAGGGACCTGTTTGGGTCTCGAGGGTCCTTAGTGTGACTTTTCTGGGGGGGATCCTGAAGGGTTAAGGATTTCCTAACACTGTGAGAGAGGGCAGTTTTTCACATTTTTGCTAATAACTAAACAGATTTTGATTACATTTTCAAGGAATGTTAGTTGCTCTTTCCTAAGATCTTATTTGGGACTTTTTGTTGTTTTTCGAAAGAATATGGGGAATAAGCTCAGAAACTAGACAAAAAGATTTTTGACAGGTGATAAAGATGACTGTAAACAGACACACAGGACTAGACTTTTCTTCAAAAACCAAGGGGATATGTCTACCTGAGCCCATAGTTCTTGGTGTTGGTGACCTGAGTTTAAGTATGGCCTGTGGCTTCATTCCTGCATGTCACTATTCTTCTCTCTCGCTTCCCAGTTTCTGAGTAAAATAAAATCATAAACCCCAAAGGTAAAATGGGACTAACACGTATTCAGGACGATACCAGCATGAAGCAGGCCACTGTCACTTTTATACAACTACAGTAGAGCTGTGCGATTTTGGCAAAAATCTTCATTATTATTATTTATGATCAATATTGATCAATTATTTTGATCAATATTGAGATCACAGTTATTAAATGTGATTACTTACTGACTTTATATCAGTTGCATTTATCAAACACTCTGAACACTTTTGACAATAAAGACCACAAAACACAAGCAATAATCCAAAAAAGTTCGGAAAAAAGTACAATATACAACTTATAATAGAAGTGATTGAATTAAAATAAATTTGATATGCATCTGAGATGGTGATGTACTCCTTTTGCCAAAGTGTAACTCACAAGTAGCACATCGAGGTGCATGGCACATTAATGGTTAAATTTTGATTATCTTGTTTTTACTATTGTAGGAATCCACCTGACCACTTCTGATGAGAGAGTGACTTTCTTGATTTGCAAGGTATGCAGAACAAAGTGGAAAGAATTGATAAGGGACTTGAGTTGAGTAAAAAGACTATTGATATTGATTCCTCGAGGAAGTTGTCATTAACTCTCAACTTGTTTTTTAATTCCAATCCTTAGTCAGAATTGTTCGTCCATCAGAAGGTCCAAGGCTCAAGCTCTTTCAGTCACATGTTGATTTGTCCTTAGAGAGGAAACTAAACCTTAAACTGCTCTGACTGCTGCTGGCAGTGGCTTGTTAATGGTAACGAAGAGCAAAATACATGATTGGCTAAAATTGATGAGCAACTGATAGAGAAACTTCAACCATCAGTGTGTGAATGACTGTGAATGGGTAGACGTAACCTGCAGTGTTAAAGCATTTTGCATTGCCAGGCGACTAAAAGTGCTGTACAAGCTCAAATCCATTTACCATCTTTCATTTACCACAAGGAAAGGAGACATTTTTCAGACTTCATAATAGGAAAAAATGGAAAAAATCCCACAAGAGGAGCAGCAGGAGAAGATTCTGTCCCCTAACCACACAGAAAGGATTACACTACTGGAAACATTTTACTGGGAGAAGAAGAGGAACTATTTGAGGCAAAGTCTGTTAAGAGAGGGTATTACAAATAATAAGTTAATGAGATTTAGGCAAGGTGTTACTTTAATCTGGTGATTTATTGTCTGATAATTTAAAATATTTTGAGAAGACCTCTTTTGTTAAGTGGATCCAAACATTGTGGAAAATAACCAATGCTGTCAGTGCCAAAAACCATTAGGGAGCCCACACTCACACTCACTCACACCTATGTATGAACACACTAACGTTTTATCCTCATGTGATGCATTAGCAGATATGAAAGGCCAACCATAAAAGGCTACAGCAGCACTACAAGAAAGCATCAAGGGGCTGCGGCACTCTGTGCTGAGCGTCTAAGTTTACACTAAACATGAGTGGGATTTGGACACAAACAAATTCTCCCTCCAGCCGGGACACTGCCATACACATGATTTATGAATATAGAAAAAAGATCTATGGTGTTGCTCTGTGTGTTTATAGAAGAGCCTCTCTGGCTGCACTGAAGTGGAGGGTTGATGCTGCAGCTTTATGTTAGGACACAATGCAGAGCTCAGACTGTGGTCTGCCTGTATTTCATCACAACATACATCAATACCTGAAGTCTCCCATAGCCAGACAAAATGATCACATCATGAAATCAGCCACATGAAACATATGATTCACTTGCAGAAAAATTATAATTCAAAATCCAATGCATTGCCTGTATTTATATTAGATGCAATGGATATCTTTGTATTCAAGTTTGTTGCAGTCTACTGCTGTCTGCACAGTTAGACATGGACGTGAGTGTTCTAGTCATGAGTCTTATTCTTGTTTTGTCCATACTTAGGATATGATGTTCACATGCAAGTGACATCAGAACTACAGTCTAACCCTGGTTTCTGAGGTGTTTAGTTTTTTTTAAAATACGGCTTTTCCACATATGAGAAAAACAAAACAACTGTGGCTTTTTTAACTATGGTTTGTATATATTCCAATGTTTACGGTAATTTCATTACATTACATTTAAAGCAGCACTAAGTAAGATTCCGGCTTTTCAGCTCTCTAGGGGCCTCTATGGTCGTTGAGTGTAACTGCGCTGTCGTAAAACAGAGCGCCTCACACCAACGTGCATTTGATGACATACAGAGGGAGGAGAAGCGAGAGACAGGATGTCCCAAGAGACGAATAAACCATGTGGACTGATAAAGTACAGTCTGATGATGTTTCTATTTGAATAAATCATCATGTACTTACAAGTCCAATAGTAGGAGGGCTAAATTAGCATCGATTGGACATCCCTCCTCGTCTTTCAGCTCACGCCAACAAGTGCACGCCGGGCCAGTGTTTATCCTTGTCTGGGCACTAAGCTTGTTACTGTCCAGCTTTCTTTTTTTCGTCTCCTCCGATAAACATTTCTTTTCTTCTGGTTTTTTGCTGCTTCCGTCATGATAACAACACTACATGTAGCTTTCTTCTTCTTCTTACCGCCACCTTCTATGCAGGAGTGTGAGCCAGAGGTCCCTATTTCCATTAGGAAAATAAGTGCATTTTTACTTTAAACTAAATTCTGTTCATTAAATCTGTTTTGAAAATTCATAAACTGCTTTATATTCTCCTTTTCCCAACGTTTAGCTTTCACCTCGAGGGGGAAGTGACGTATGCCGTAAAGCAGTCAAAGCAGTAAAAATTTGTAGTTTTTTAATGTGGAAGTCTTCCTACCATCCACATCGACGTTACTTAGTGCCAGTGAAGGTGATACAGACCCCCTCAGACTATGACAGAGGTGTCATTCAACCTGTTGTAAAGCGATGCACCATCACAATGATTCTAGAAATATAATATTAGGGTGGAAAACCTGCGTAGTGTTGGTTTAAAAAAAATGTTATCTAGCTGCAATGAAAAAGAATAAAAAGGCATGGTCATTTTACCTCCACCAAGGCATTTCCAAATCTGCCAAGCAAGTTATTGCCAAAAATGTGGAAAACTGCCATATCTGGCAATGTTGACAAATCCTTGGAAAAATCACTGGATCCACATCTGGATTCGGATCACCAATAAAATGTGATCACTTCTACCTTGTGCCAACATTCCCTAAAACATCCACCCAAATCCCTTCTTTAGTTTTTGAGTTAACCTGTTCACAAACCAACGAACAGACAAAGAAACTAACAAATGCCAGGAAAAGCATCACCTTCTTTGCAAAGGTAATAATACTGTTAAAATTCCTCCAGTTATAGTATTAAAATTACCCCCAACTAAGTAGCCATTATAAAAATCGTGTACAATCGCAAACAACTTTGTCTTGTTTTGTTAATGCTAATTTGTAGCAACTATCCTGGAGTGAAGCTGATCCAAGTCTAAACTACAGTCATCTAAACAATAGACTGTACAAGAAAAATACATGACATCCAATAAAAAATACACATCAGAAACATTTTCTATTCATGATTTGTGCTATGTTAATTAACTTGTAAAGACTTTAAAATCCTGTAAATATGTGTTCACAACAGACCGTACTAAAGGCGTTTATTCTAAAAACATATTAAAAATCCCTCAAACTTTGAGAGGAGGGAACCAGAAGTGTGAAAATACTAACTCTGTTCCATGTTGTAGGACCCTGACTTAACCACTTGGTAACCTGCTGGTAAACAGGTCCATAGTAACTAGCTTAAAGGGGTACATGCCATCATCTACTGTAGAAGAGGTGAATGTGCCTATGTTAACAAACATCGATGTTCTCACACATGCATATACCTGGACAAAGGCAGAGTTTCATTTCATCTGTCTTATCAAGCTTTTGTTTTTGTTACCTTGCCTCAAGGATCTTGCTCCCTACAGTGATATGGCAGATGGTTTTGGCTGATTGCAAACTGTTTGTTGTAGACTAACAGAGAGCAAATAGAACAGTTATAAGAATGTGTCTTTATTTGACATGTGGACACTAACAGGAAAATGGACAGAAGGCATTGGGAATGACATGCTTGCAAGGAGTCACAGATTGGGCTGCCAATGATAAGGACTACAGCCTCTGTACATGTTGTTCATAAACCAACCACCAGGCCACTGGTGCTCCACTATGTGCACTTTTGAAGAGAAAGCCCAGTAACCTTGATAGGAATATAAAAAAATAGCTTTAGTCACTGACGGATATTTGTGAATAAAGTTTTCCGCAGAACTTCTACCTTCACAGGGAAACAGAAACAGGGAAAATCTTTTCTAGGAGAGTCAAGTCAGCCTTCATGGAGCCAGGCAGGCTTAGACTCTCGGGTTCACAGGAGGCGTTCCTGATGAAATGAGTCTTATGTAACCTGTCATAGCTGATGCTCTTCCCTCCTCAGATGGGCATAATGTGGTTGAAAACCCCATCATGATGAACCTTAACAGACATTTCAGCTGCTATGAAACACTAATACACATGTTTTTAAATGTAAAAAATACTAAAATAATTACTTGTTACTTTATGTATCTGTCACCAAGCTATAGATTGTCTTCTGTTTGGTAGTTTTATGTCAAATAAAATGTACCTTCTATAGCTTTGCCATGAAAGAAGATTCTCATACCACTGAAGCTAAGTGTTGGAACATTCCGGCTCTCAGTCAGCACTGACACGGAGATTGAAGATCTCTAGACAGTTTGACGGGGTGACAGTGGTTTGTGGCATCATATGAATCCAGGAATCTGTGCAGGCAATGGAAATGTAAAGTAAGTTTTCATTTTGAGACTGTAATGGAGCTTTTCTTCCACCAAATGTGAAGATCTATCAGAATGATTACACAGGTGTTTAGAAGCTGATGATGTAACTACATCTGCTTCTCTTGGTGTGTTTTGTTCTGAGAGGGATTTAGTCTTAGGGAAGCATTCACCTGAGGCCTTTTACTCCACGGGGCTTCAGGATATAGGGTACATCAAATGAAAGGTATAAGTCTTCAGTTACTTTTGATAATTTCAACATGAATACTAAAAAATGCATGAGACCAAATGTGGGTTTTTCAATAAAGTTCTTTGAACAGACCTCTAGTCACAACAGAGAGGTCCCTGAGAAGCCCCCAAATCTCTTCATATTAAGCTAATTTGGACAGTTGGATAGATGTATGGTTTCAATTGGTAGATTACTTTGGTATAATGACATGAAGTAAATACTAAATGATCTGTGACATATGAATGGATACTGCTCCATGCTTTCCTTTGCAGGTATTATTTGGTATGTGGGTATCATTACTTCCACCAAGGAGGTTATGTTTTTGCCGGCGTTTATTTGCTTGCTTGTTTGTCTGTTTGTATGTTTGTTTGTTTGTTTGTTGGCAAGATTACGCAAAAACTGCTGGACAGAATTTACTGAAATTTTCAGGAGATGTTGGAAATGGCCCAACTTGAAAAAATGATTAGATTTTAGTGGTGATCCAGATAACCACCATTAGTTCTGTTTTTCTTTCTTACCTTAAAGATGCTTTTAAAAGTATTAATTAATGACTTAGATTTTTTGCTAAATGGAGAAGGGCTTAATTTTGGCCTTTGCTGTTGGCCTCCTAACAGTGCAATGGCCCTCACTCATGTCAAAGTTGAAATTTCTGCATTGCTGAAGACACCTTGTAACTGACCCCACATTTATTATCTTCCAGCATCAGAGTGCAAGCCATGTAGTCAGCCCTGTGGCTCTCCTGGGACTCAACTTGGTGTTCAGCCTCCCAACGGAAAAGGGTCTTCCTCTTCACTTTCCCCTGCCTCCATACCTGAGGATGTCTTCTTTGGCAGCAATAACAATAAAGATCAGGTATGGATCATTGCTCTGGATTTTGGCCACTGATATTTTTTTTTAGCTTGTTTCAAGCCAGTGTGTAATATTTCTTCAGTGTGTGGTGGTCTTGAGACTCTTTATTTGGGATTAAAACTGAAAATATCTGTCCTCAAACAAAGGATGTGTTGCTGTAAATCTGTAAATTTGGGCAAGACCTAAAGTTTTTGTGTATCAGGGAGGAAATGTATAACTTTTTCACTGTCAGTAAAACTTATTTAAACATGCATGCAAGTCATATAAGCTGCCTCTTTTTCTGTGGTGTTTTGTCACAACAAGGAGACAAGTTTTCCTCTAGACATGTTTCATGCAGCAGAAAACTTCCTAGTAAAGGTAAAGCAGAGTCTGGGTAATACAGGTCAGCAGGGTCCTCACATCACATTTTTGTACCCCCTTGCTTGGGACCTCACTAGATGTGATGCAAAATAAAGATTCTCTGGAACAATCCCTAAATGAAGAGGAACAGAGAAGAGTCGAGGCAACCTCAGCCTGATAAAAGTATTGAAAAGAAAAACCTAACTAGACTGCTATAAGACCCTCATCTATTTCTGAGTCGACTGAAATCACTGTTACATTCCAATGAAATATCTATCTATCTATCTATCTATCTATCTATCTATCTATCTGTCTGTCTGTCTGTCTGTATTTCTGACTGACTCTGTCTACTCAGTCGTGCAGTCTTTCTGATTAGAAAAAAGAAAGGCATTCAAATTTACAAACTTAGTAACAGTCAATGGCCAATTAATGTATAATCTATCATCTTAATTATACCCATAATGGGATAGCTAGAAGCATGAACAACAAAGAATAGAGCCCAATTTTGTAGACTTCATTTCTGCTTGATGCAGAGTTTGGCATTTTGAAAATGGTCTTCGTGAGGACTGATTTATAGTGGAAGCCAGCCTCAAGTGGTCAGACAGGGAAAAAAATCTGTTTATTGGCTTTTCAGCATTGACTTCATGGGTCTCATAGTCCCTACCATGGCTGCAGACTCTTCTTTTCAGGTTATTATAAAATGACGTTTATTCCAGACTAGAGCTGATGTTTGAGATATGGAACTGACCGTCTTTCTTGTCTCCTTTAACTTGGCTCCTTGCCGAGCTGCAGGATACATGTTCGGTAGTCAGCGACTATGACTGCCCCTTCGCAGAGGTGAACAACAGTGTGGAGGACCTGCTCGGCCTCTGCTCATCTCTCAGGGACTCTGAGTACTTCAGAGACCTGGAGGGAGGGATACCTGCTCCGCAGCCCGCTGCAGCCACAGTAACCACAGTTCCCCAGGACAAACCTCTTACTATTGGATTACAGGAGTCTCTAAACACATACAGTCCTGCTGTCAAGCAAAGTGCACAAACTCTTCTGACCACATATGCTCCTCAGGGAAATGTGCCATCTCAACCCGTTTACACACACCAAGTGGAGGAACCTTGCAGCCTTGTGGTCACTCAGCTCAGTCCTAAATTATTGCCAGGTTGCGTCATTGACAGGGGTGACTCTTCAGGCCCTGCAGTGGGACTTAGCTTAACAATCAATCTGAATGGACTATTGGGATCAATGGAAACAGAGAAAGGAATAACAGAACCAGGGGAAGTTATCAACGAACCCACAATGGATTTAGATGGAGAACCAGACCTGGACAGCTTTCCTATTTTGGTCCGGTCCATGTCAACATCTCGGAGGCACAGCTGGGGCACCCCAGTGTCCCCGGTTAATCTGGGAAGGAGGTAAGATGGATAAAACAAAGCAGGTGTGGAATAATTCCTAGAAGGGTAAACGTGATCCTCCAAACTGCGTTTCCTTTTGTAATCATGTCAAGGTTTGTCCAGACTAAGGATTCAATTAGATGACTTTGACTTCAGTTGAAAGATCATCAAATCAAATATTTCTATTCCGCTCACTAATCTATACTTTAAGATAAACTAAATTATCATTCAATTTTTCTTCTGGCCTTTAAGGTACAGTTTATTCCATGAAAGGACTTAACCCATCCCTTTACTCACCCATTAAGCCTACATCACTGTGACCTTGTTAAAATATTACACACTTCATAATATTTTTATGCATAAATATGTGACTACACCCCTCGCACTCTGTTGCTCCACCTTTCAGAAAATGAATGCTGTAAAATTCAATCTGAAAAATCTCCCCTGATGATTTTGTTATAGGATATGCACCTCCATTATGTCTCACATTGGTCTCCAGGGGGAAAAAGAACAAAAAAAAAACGTGTCCGGGCATGCCAATGCAGCCACAATAAACATTAGAGCACAGCACTGGAAAGCTGAAAAGCTGAAGCTACATCCACTTTCTTGAAAGGAGTGTTGTCAGACAGAGCTCATTGGGATTTACTTCAAAACAGTCTGTTCTCAGCAGGGCTGAAACTGAGGAGTTTATAATCAAGCCATAATCCAATATCTGAGAGAAGTGTTAGGCAAAATGCTTTAAAAATATTCTCCGGGGACATCTTGGACCAGTGTTAATATGTTTGAAAGAAATAAAATATGTGACCTTTAAAGAAAAGAGGACTCTGGGGTAGCTGGATACAAAATTTTCACTTCTTTACACACTTTGCATAGAGATAATGAAAAAAGAGACAGGGTCTCTTACACTAAAATATCAAACAAAATGCTATATTTCACCTGAGTAAGATAAACATTTATCCTGGCTCACACAAGCATTGGATTCTTATATCTTAAAGTTATTGCATGTCATAAATCAGGAGTGGGCAAATAATGTCACTACCTGAAGCCTTCTCAATGCATTCTGTGAGACAGTTTCAAATAAAGGTAAATTGTAAACACAAAGCACACAACAAAATCTGCCATGTACAATTTTATACAGTATTACCAAAGCAATACCAAGCACAAAGAGCTGCATTGTTCTATAGCAACTTTTGGTTATTGGTTTATGTTTTGTTCTTTACAAGAAATTGAAGTAATAATAATAAGCATACATTTTATTTGCAAAGCGCTTTTTCTGAAACTCAAAGATCAAAACAGCACAAACATAGCAACAGATCGAAACTGCATTAACGGACACATAAATTGTACATATAATTTGCTTTAATTGTTTCTGGAAAACCCTTGAAAGCATGGCGTAATGCATTTATTCAAAAAGGACATGTGCATATAAAATTTACTTTGATAATCAAAACTGTGTTGGATCCACTGGAACAGTGGCTTAAATTACTTTTAATCTATATATTTACTTATCACACCCATCATTCAACTAAAATACAATCTAGTGTACAGTGTTTCTCTCTCTCATTAAATTGCGACAATTTGCAACAAAACAAGGCCTTCTAGTTTTGACAGTTAATTAATGAGGCCCTCCTAATGACTAAAGTTGCCCATCATACATCATATGAATCACTTAATAGTAACAAAAAGTGACAACAGAGAGACAAAATGACTTTATCATCTAGTTTACTGGCAATGTGTGTCTCCACCAATTTTTAAGGTTTTGAATCACCTTTCTATTCACATCAGGAGTGACATGTTTTACAAATAGATTCTAGAAAATTATGCAGTGGAAGTCAAAACAGAGTTGGCTATGACGCAGTGCAAAGTCACATGAAACAGTAATGAAATGGGTACACATTTTTCTGGAAAGAAGAGAAGAACACTGTGAGTCCCTTTGTGTAATTCAGGAGCTAAATCTGTAGCACAACTAATTCAGGACCAACTGTTCACAGCAGTAGAGGCTTCAGTAAACACTCACCATTGTCATACAGAGCTCCAATACTATCTACCTCCCATTAATTATCTTAAAATTCATTATCCTTGTCATTTTTCTGTATCTGGTCAAATAAAATGGGATGCACTGAAACAAACACACAATTAAGTGGTCTGCCATGTTGTCTGTTTTGACACGCCAACAACTAGTCTGGGCTTACTGTATGTAAAACTTAAGAAACGGTAACCATAATTTGACAAAAATTAACCAGCAGTTTTGAGGTCTATTTGAGCAGGATCAGCATTTCTATTTCTATGTTTCTACTTTTAGCTTTGGCATAAACAGACAATATTTGAACCTCTTTAAGAACAAACATGTACAAAGTGTTTCCTGTGGTTCAGCTTCTTTACTTTGACAGAGAACTTCTTCTTTTGGGCGAGAACATGGTCAGCGTACTGAATTAAGAAACTGAAAGATTAAATTACAAAAATAAACACAGGCCATCTTGCTCAATGTTTAGGTTTGATGGATACACACATTTCACCATGTGGTTAATCATCTGCTGTGTGTGGTTGTTTGTTTACTTGCTGCTTCACCAGACTGAGTCTGGACACCATGAACATGGATAGTGATGGAGAGAGAGAGGACGATGAAGAGAGGCAGAGGAGTCTCTTCCAGGCGAGCACAGAGGAGACATACAGCTGCACACCATGTCCTGGAAATGAGACAGATGGTCCTAAACAGAGAGCCCCCTCTCACAGAACCAGGGTCAGTAATACAGTGTTAAAGCAATGGTGAAAAATTATAAATCTCAACTAAGGCCAGGACACTGAATCTAAAAATGAGACTGACATGACAAAAGATGACTTCTGTTTCTTCTTGTTAGCTTGTCTGTTTCTTCTTCTTGTTCCTGCACTGCAAGGCAGTGATTCTCAACTGATGGGTCAGGCCCCTAAAGCAAGCTGCCAGTCTCTCTCTTTTTTTTTTTTTGTATTGGATTGCTCAGGTGTCTGAATAAAGAAATCTGGAATTGCAGCAAGAACAAGTCAATTTTTTGTTGTTCTCTCTGGCTCCCAGCTTATTTTTCTTATTTAGGCATAAATTGCTTCTTTTCTCATGATGTTTTCTTAATTTCTTGAGATTGATGAAAAAGAAACAACAGCAATTTTTTTTGCATTATTGTAAAATAATTGTATTTTTCTTTCAATGCTTTTAGTCCAGCTGTGTGTCTGGAAGGCACCTGTACTCGCGTTCAGATATTCTTGCCACAGACGAATGTTCCCGTGCTGCACACATTTCTCGAGTAGTTCAGACCTCCAAACAGGCGGCCAGGGCGGCAGGAGGTAAGACTGTGTTTTTACCTCTCTACGTATCATGCACATGTATGTGTTTTTCCATCGCTGACTTCTTTGTTGTCCTCTTGTGCAGCAGAGGAGTTTGACCCTGAAGAAAACCTACATTCTACTGAGGGACAAAGCCACATGTAAGTGTAGGACATCATCATTTATATGGATACACCACGGCGTATAAAATATTGAACGAAGTTTGTGTTAGCCATTTGGTTGTGGAAGCATTTATTTAAAACTAACTAGAGGTAGTACAGAAAATGCTGCCTAAAACTATGTTTTGTCGACCTGGAAGCAAACAAAAAGAAAGAGTGTAGGCTTAAATCTCCTGACAAACAGCTGTAATGCTCTAATGCTGTCATATTAGCCATCTCCTAATAATGTGTATCCTTTATTCCTCTTATAGCCAAAATGAACTTTTTTTTGTTATCAAAAGGAGTCTACGTGACATCCAGGACTTTTTGTAGCCAGCCTCAAGTGGACACTTGAGAAACTGCAGTTTTTTGCACTTCTACCAACTGCAAAGGTTACAACTTGGGCTACTCACCTGTAACACTACCACATTAACCCAAGCTAAGGAGTACAACCTAGATCAAGGGTCAGTAAGCCTGTAACTGAGTGAAAAAGTCCAGTAACTAAGAGCACATTAACAGGCATTATGTACCGTGGCTGAACACATTTCACACTAAATGTGTTTGTTTGCATAGATTGAGTGTATGGTGTATGCTATGATGACTGTTCATGCACAAATATAAGCAGGGACGCAGGTGATGATGCAACAACCTTGCTCTCAAAATTTAGTATTTAACTTTACTGCACTGGTTGTAAATTGAATACTTTATGTTACTGCATAATAATGTGTCAGTGCTCATGCATTACAGCCAGAGCAGTGCAAGTGAAGAGGATGACAGGTTGTGTTTAAGCTTGGTAGGGGGAAACTGGCCCTGATATTATTCTGAAATTTTGATTCCAGTATGATTCAATGATCCCTTCACATTAATTATTTCAGATGAACCATCAATTTTGTAGCATCCATCATTTTAGCTTACCAGTGTCGTCTCTTATTGTCTCCATTGTCTTGTGTCTTAAAATTGTCATCAAAAGGCACCTGCTCTCACATTCCCCACTTCAGCTGAATGCAAATGTGGCTTATGAGAACTGATGTGCCAAAATTCAACACACACTGATGTATGACATCAGCACCACCCTTGTCTCTAAGCTGACCCATCATGCCTAACAGTGGAACACATATATCCGAATGAATTTCATAAAGCAATATCGTAACACACCCTCTTGTGAGTTTATCCAACAAGGGAATTTTAAGAAGTTAGTAACAAAAGAAATAACCTATGGTTTGATTCACAAAAGGCAAATCTGTGAATCCTGCTTGCAGCGGATAGTTCAGTGAAAGAATATTCTCCAGCTGTGAATTATGATTGTCTGGTACAGCTTTCTTACTCCCACGTAAGAGAGGGGCTTTCCCTGTTCCCTTCAGACGTCCCTGCTCCATGTCATATGTATGCAGCCTCTTCCTCTCACAGTCCTTTTTCCCAGGCTCCCTAGATGGGCCCTTAGTATGTGCATGTATGTATCTACATGTCTATTATATGTGTGCTCTGGTGATCATGCGAACAATATCGACAAGAGCAGATGCAGCCCTAAATAACAATTTGACACCCAACTCCCAGCAGCCTCCTCTATCCTCTCCTCTCCTCTCATTTAGCCTCGGTGTCTTGTTTGTCTTAGGCTGATGGTACAGAAAGTCCTGCAGGAGCTTAAGCTGTACCATGGGTGAGTAAACAGGAGAGGGGGATCTGTCACTCCTACCTCTACTGAAACACTTGCCAGAGTAACAACAGCTCGGGATTGTGACTGAGTGGGGGGTGCACTGATTAAGAATGTTTACATGTATGTGCACGCATGGTTTTAACACGTGTGTTTGCATGTGCTCTGACACACTGTTCCCCTATCCCTGAGAAAGAGTCAGGAGAACATTATGAGTTTGTTTTCATTTCACCAAATCGTGTCTTTACATCAAACTCACCTGAAACCAGCTCACTGTATGGAATTATCCATTTCAGATTTCTTTCACCTTAACACTGTTCGTCTGAGCTGTAATAGGTCTCTTTTTCATGGTCTTCATTTTGGCCAGTTTTCTTTTACAAACACTCTGTTCTGACATCATGTGATTGTCCCCCCACAGAGTGAAGCAGAGGAACAGCAGATCAGAAGCCAAAGATTCAGGAAATGTTACCTGGTACGAGTTCCTCTCCAATGAGTAAGTATGATCCAGTCACAAACCATTAAAACTGCAGGAGTTTCAGCTTTTAGGAAGTTTGGAAAGAAAGTAAACCAGAGCTACTGACTGGCAGTTACTTGTCTCCCTCAGATATATAATAACTAGGCAGTAAAAAGATGGTAGTGGGTCAAATTGAGGAGGGGAGTGGTTTTTGTAGAGGTGTGAGCAATAGATATCTTTGATAATGAAGGTACATATAACAAGATCTAAAGTCAGTGTGACCTTTATCTTCTACCTCCAAAACAAAAGAATTATACCAAGGGATAAACATGAGTCCCAGTAGCCTTTACCAATTATGTCCAAAATCAATTTCAGTTCATCCTCTCCTCAAAGTAGACATTTGTGCAAAGTTTGACAATAATCCCTTAAAGCAACTTTAAAATATTATAAGAAGGTCCATTGTCCTTTAACCCCTTACCTTCAAAATCAAATTATTTCACCCTTTGGTCAAAGTACACATGTGTCCAAAATTTGAAGATCAGCTATTTAAAGTGTTAATGAGATATGATGTTCACACCAAGGGATAAACATGAGACCCAGAAACCTTGACCCTCAACCTAAAACCTTCAAAATCTAATCAGGTCATCGCTGAGTCAGAGTGGACATTTGCACAATGTTTGAGGTAAATTCCTCTGAATGTCCTTGAGATGTAGCATTCTCAAGAAATTCCTAGATGGATGGATGGGCAGACAAACAAACCAGTGAACATTCATTTATATTGACTGACAACTTGGAAAACCTTTACCTGAAACCCTGGCTATTGTCAGACAGAGTCATAGAAACATAATGGGATAACATGCTAAACTGACAACCCTCAGTCACATGACCTGTGGGGGTGACTGAAGGGCAAAAAAGGGTCTAGCTACCATTGTCCACTCTTTAGAGCTGTGGCACTGACTCTTAAATGACTCTTTCACACCTTCAAAACAACACTTTTACAGTCATGGGTCAATTCAAGGAAAACAAAGTTAATAATGTAGGGTTTAAGGTACTTTGGGTCCTTATATAACACACAATACACTTTCTGAATCTCTAAAAAACAGTTTTCTCCAGAATGTCATATCAGTGACTTTCATGATAATAGTGGAGAATCCCTCCTTTTATGCAACCAAAAGGATGACAGCCCAAATAGGAGTGGAAAGCTTTAGGCATTTTTTGTGTTTGATGAGCAGTGCGGCTGCCCAGAGGATGAAGAACAAGAAATTCTTTATCATGATATATTTTTCAAAGCTAATAAGCTAACAATAGCTATTATTTATGATTGTACAGCATGTGGTAGGTCAAAAGTAAACACATGAATAAATGGAGAAGCTAGCCCAAACCTCGAGTGTGGTTGAAAATAAGGAACAGACACATGAAGGAGGGGAGTGGTTTTTATGCCTGGAAATTATACAACAGACCGAGATCACCAGCATACTAATCTGCCAGGTCTCCCCAGTTTGGTTAGTTCTGGATGTGGTGAGTGGTGAGCCCAGTCATCTACTTTTTGTTCAGTTTTAGTTTGGTTTGGTTTTGGAAACAAAACTAATGACTACTTCAATACAAGTCTTTGTGAGATAACTATATAGAATCCAGTAGCTTCACAAGTTGGCCTTTTCTTACCTCACAACTGCAGCCATTTCTCTGCCTGAGTTCTATGACATGGTGTCCTTTACAGAAGACAGCTGCTGATCTGTGCTCACCTGAGAAATAGTGCTTTCAAGACCATCTAACAAATGAGTGACATTTTTACACAGCTTAATCCCATTCTCAATTAACCCCAAGAAAACCAGTCTTAAGTAATTAGAAAGCAAAAGAGAAAATAAACAGAAAAGAAGATAACCCTTGACCTTCTTATCATTTTTTTACAAGAGTATCAGGATTGGTATTGGTTGCCACCTTGCAAAGTAATTTTATTAAAGGCAGTAAAGCTTTATTAATCATTACAGTTTTTATGGTAGGATTTGGAATAACCCATTTGGCATAATAAAATGTTTTTTAATATAGTAACCTACAAAGATAGCAGTGCTTCTACCAGCATTAAGCAATAGTTGTTCCTCCATGTTTTTTCTGAGACGGGGTTATCTGGTAAAACACATGCTGTTCTTCCCATTGGTCCATACAGATAATTGGAAAACAGCTGTCTTTCATCAAATAACAAAAACAAAACTGTTCAAATCACATGTCCACCAAGATGGCAACTTAATCAACTTAATTTGTGTTTATTTCTAAATGAACATTAATGTAGACTGACGCTAAGAGATATCATAGAAGCCCAAAGCACACATGCATCTACACTTTTAAGTTACCCTTCTTTTGCTTGTGGCAACAGATAATTTCCAGTTAGCTATGGCTTTTATCCCCAGAACTGCAAAAAACAACCATAAAATAGGATTTATTTCCCTTACTAGTTTCAGTAATGGTGGTATGGCATGTCATGGAATTTCCTCTCACAGGGACAGAAGAAAACAATGACTTAAACTTGTTATCATGGGAGTATGAAGTAATTAAAATGTATGGATTCAGATTTTTGTAGGTCAAATAAGCATCCATCCATCCTCGCTATAATACAGCTTACAGAAACACAGTATATAATTCACAGTTCAAAGAGCTTTACTCGCATTAATGTGGAGCATTAAAAACATTTCATAAAAAATAAAATAATGGAAATAGCTAATGATAATAATAGAAAATAGCATTATTGTGATAGTAAAGGTTGAAAGAGAATGAAGCTAAATGGTTTATGTTTAAATATATATGAAGAAACAGATAATATAAAAATTTAAAGAAATGTGTGGGCTGTGGTTGTGTATTCAGGTTCTACTTGTTGTTCTCAGGTCCTCACACACTTTCATATATTTGGCCACAATAATCTCAGTTTTGCACTCCTCCCACTAAATATGAGATTTTCATGATATCACTTGTAAATTCAAACTCTGGGTGTATGTGTGTTATTTGGGGACAGTATTCCTCCCTTACAGTCTGATGTTCAGGGCAGGATGTGAGGAAGTGGAACTCAGACTCTACCTGTTGGTTGTAGGGGCAGAGTCTGTCCTCCTCTGGGAGCTAACTCTTTTTGTTGAATTCATTTTGTTCCTCAATGACTAGAAATGAGGAAGAGGAGGATCGTGCAGAAAAGGTGGAGAAAGGCACAAAGGTGAAGAGGACTCTCAGCTCTCTGAGGAACAGGGTGGCTGGCTCCTTCAATAAAGACAAGGTACACTCATCAGTTGTATGTTTACTAAACAGTGCTTTCTTTGATTGTGAAATGTGTCTTACACTAAAGTGTGACAATATGAGATTTAAAGGTCCCATGTCCTGCAAAATCATTTTTTCTTTGCTTTTCACTTTGAAAGAAGGGGCTTAGGGATCAGAGGAAGTCACCTTCTACTAAACTCTTAGTTCACAGGGAAATGTGCTTTGCATATTTAAAGAAAATGCCCCTTAAAACACTTAGTTTTTAACTTGCTGGGGTTATTATGTTATAGCTATACAGCTTCCGCCTACATGTGTGTTTTTAAATCACAGGCAGACGCCATGACTGTTTTGAAAGTCTGCTCAAAGGCCTGTACCTCCTCCTCCCCCCTTCCATCAGAAATGATCCTTTACAGGGACTATTTTTTTTCATTCAATTTAAATCAAATCCTTGCTTAATAGACACCCAGGGCATGATGTAAACAGATGAACACACCAGTACATGGGACCTTTAACATTGACTCATGCAGTATATGTCCCAGTAAGAGAGAAAATGAATTTACATGCAAAATCTGTACCCTTTTTTTTTTTTCTTTTAGGGTAAGAGCCGAGACAAAGAGCAGTCAAAAGAAAAAGTGAAGGAAAAGGAGAGAGAGGCCAAAGAGAAAGTGCACAGCAGTAACAGCCACTACTTGGTGCCTGGTGCTTTCTCCAGCTGTGCCACCTGCTCACTGTGCAGCAAAACTCTGCAGAAAAAGCATGGCCTGCAGTGCATGAGTGAGTACCGCCAAAGCCACAGGTGTACACACACTCCAGCTTGGTCTCACGTTTACACATAGGCACGGGTGTTCTGTTTTCACACACAAGCTCATATCTATTTATGCTCATACTGCTTTGCGCATGTTCACTAGACCACATCTGCACTCAGGCACATTGACAAACTAACAGTTCCCACACTTGAAAACTTAAACAAACATTTGAGAAAAATTCTTGTTCGGTGCAATGTACTTTTTCTGACTTTGTTTTGAGTATACCTGTTGTCATTTTTGTAATATGGCAGACAACAGCTCATTAAATGGTGTTTTCTATTTCTGTTTTTCTCAATTATTTCTGACAGGCAGACAATGCTGTTCCCTTTTAATTCCTCTTCCAGCAGCATATTACAGAGGTGCTAAAGCACAATGACATTTTTGCACTTCTTTTCACTCTTCATCATTACTTTTGGTCACACTTTTTGCACAGCTCAGCACACTTTTCAGACACTTTTTATACAAGTCTACCGCATGTTTCACCACACATCCTCTGGTTTAAAAAGATCCCATTTTTGTGTCTTTGTCCATCTTTGATCTGAGGCAACCCAATGACTTCTAAAAGAGCTTGTGCAGGATATTTCATCACCCCATGGCTCCTTCCTCCTGCAGCTTTTCAACTCCATTGCTGCAGGCAGGTCAGCTGATAAACCTGTATAACAAAAAGAAAGGCAGAACATAATCCTAACCAAAGAAATCAGTTCTATGCAGTATTATAGTTAAATCCTTTGTCGTAATAATATTAATAATGTTATCTGTGTATCACTTTTTTGACAGGAAAAAGTGGAAAACAAAGCACAATCACTAAGGCACAAAAGGAGCAAACCAACAACAACAAAAATTACAATTTAAAGCAAAGAACCCTGACAAAAATACTCAAACAGCGTAAGAAACCTGACACAATCAGAACCTGTTTATGCATCCTAAAGACCTCACGTAATACAAGAACCCAGCAACATAAATGAGACCAAGAGGTCCAGAGATTAAAAAATAAAAACAATAAGAAAAACAAAAGACAATTTAAAGGGGTAGAAGTAGAGGACAGGTAACCTGGCACACCAGATGGACTGTTCAGTATATTTCACAAGCCCATCTAGAAAAGAGCCCATAGTGTTTGGGGTGCGTAAAACCTTTCAGAGCATATCCAGCAGGAGATTGGACAATTGTTCCGTCAGTCAGGGCCAGTCAGATAATGTAACACACAGGCATTATAGAAAATAAACCACTTCACAAGACAAACTATTCAAGACATGAGGAAAATGGAGAGAAAATATCTTTTCAATAGAGAAGTTTGTAGTGTCGATATTTGATTTTCATTTAACTAACAAATGTGTTCCAGATTAGATAAAACTGCTACTGAAGCTGTTAGCATCTGTGCTAATCTCTGCACAAGCAGTCGCTTCCTGCTGTTGTCTTGCTCATTGCTCACACCTCTTCCTGCTCTAAAGGACTCTGATTGGGCCGTACCGCTTTGGGCTGCTAACAGTCAATGTAGACTGGAGTTTGACAAGATGGATCTGCCTGATTACAGACATTAAATCAGGCAGGTCTAGCTGCTGCACAAGGTTAGATGACAGAAGAATAAAAAAGATTAAGACAAATAGTTATAAAAGCAGTAAGACAAGAAAACAATAAAAGGAACACAAAGCTATAAGTTGTGATAAAAAATCTAAGTCAATAGAAATACATTTTCACTCGGAGGCCAGGTATCAATTAATCAATTAAAAACAGACTGCAGAAATCATACAGGTGGTGTAAACTGGTAAAAGTATAACACAATGATTGGCCCAGTCTTTTATTACAAACTAAAACTACTATTTTGTGCTTCAGTGCTATTCAGTTTAAAGGCACAAACACATTTTTAAGGGTTCTTGCACATATAGGTATTCACAGAATCTACCGACCAGCAAAATATTACCTAAGCTAACACAGTCTTTTGTTTGTGATCCTCTATGACATCTGAAAACATGAAATCTGAGACTGTTACCGCAACTTACCCAGACCTTCCACTCACTGACTCCATCCACAGCCATCGCAGCAAACATCTTTTACTTATGTTACAGTAAAATTACATGGTTAAGAAAAACTTTTTTTTAAGTCTACAAATTTAACTATGTAAGCTCAAAAACTGTATCACATCTGCGCATTGTGCTGCAGTTCTTAAAGGGCAAACAATTTCACCTTGTCCAAATTACAGTGTAATTTTCCTCTTCACAGCCCCAACAACAATGCTGAATTTATGTAATAGATGCAGATGATAATGTGAATTGTCTGGTTTAAAACCAGATGTATTCTTTAATTACTCAGTAGGATGTATTGTTTCATCAGGCTCTCAACTGCAGGCATGGTACAGGACAAGGAGCTTTATCTGGTCTGATTTCCCTTTATAAAGGCTATTGTATACCAAATTATTTCAAAATATTTAGGTTTGGTGTCTCATAAAGTTTAGTCTCTTAAACTTGAAAATCATATTATTTTTGTTTATAAATTTAAAAAGTAAAGATCATTTGTATTTCTCTATTCATTTCTTCAAGTGGCCCTCATATGGCTTTGTTTGTTTTTCTAGGTATCTTTATTAATCAGGTAAAAAAACAGACTTCAGGGTCTTTTTTCCCTCCCCTGTTTGAGCAGGTCACACTTTTTTTCTAAAATGATACTTTGTATTTCCATAGGGTATTACCCCATGACACAAATGAAGAAAAACTGTTGTCACATCAGCTGCTGGGCCTCATGCCACTCATTGGTATTACTGTAAATTGGAGACAAATTTCTGTTAAACCATGTGATCCGTTTCACATCAACAAGAAAGTTACAAAGAAAGAACAAAAAATAAGGAAACAGAACTGCTTCCAAAATAAGAGATTTTTTTCAAGCTGGACTTTTCCCAGCAGTGTACAGAGGAGTACTTTAATATGTCATGGCTTTCAAAAACACTTCCTTGCTCATAATGCTCTGTGGGGGAAAAGCCATTATGCGACTAGGACAATTATAAATCTTGCAGTCTGGCAGCAGGGGTTATAATGTATGAATGTTTTTGTGCTTATTAAACAAAGTTGTTCTGGTATGTTTCACAGCACACAGTAATTGTGATTCAGGCTGCACTTTATTTCTGACAGTGTTTGTTCACTGACATAACCTCAGGACCTGCCACCAACTCCTTAACAAGAAATGGCAACCCGTTTTTCTTCATCAGTCACTCATACCAACCAATTTAAATGAAGTTTGGACCATATGACTATATAAAGAGAAAGGAAAAAACAAACCTGTGTGCGCACAATCATGAGCATTTAGTAAATACGTGGGTTAAAGTCACTCTAGAAAAAAACACTCAAGAAAAACTCCTTTTTAAGAATATAACACTGTGAATATAGATTTAGCCAAACACAACGTTTTAAGCTTAATAAATTAGGAAATTAGAAGAAAAAATCATTGATTTTTTTTTAGTGCACAAAGTTGTAAATTCACAAGAAATCAGCTCAGAAAACTGAGCATGTAAAGGACAAACTAGTTTGTTTTGAAGAAAATTGAGATTCTGTTTGCAGTGTATTTTGCTTGCAGTTCAGGGCTTGACCAAATTATGTGGCAGATATTTGTGTGGACAAAGTAAGAAGGTAATACCTGTAGTTCTAAACCAGAATTATCATGTTATCATTGGCAACCTGATTTTGAAGAGACATTGTCATAAAGAGGGCCTATTCGGAGGAAACAACATCCTTATTTGGATCAGGTTTTTTTTGTTTTTTTCATTGAGAACTACAATGCACCAGGCAGCGGATAGAATTTTGAAGTAAGAAAAAAGACTTTAAACACTCTTATTTTTTAGATTTACAACATTTAGTTGGATTTCTTGTAATTTCACAGCCTCTAGAAATGAAAAAGTACTTTTCTAAAAAAAATTAACATGCTGCTTATTAAGTTTTACTTGTGCGAGTGATCCCATCCCTCTGGCATATGATGTGCATGTAGGATGCTTTTTGATTTACTCAGTTGTGGTAATGTGATAATTCTGGATGGCTGGCAGATACCTCAAAGAACTGAACTCAGTTGACTGGAACTATATCATTGGGAAAACAAGTTTGTTTAACCAAGACTACTAGACAAATTAGTTTATTCCTTCAGATAATTGCAGAAAGTGCTCATTATCACAGCTAAAATACAGTAACCTATTCAGGCGGATGATGCATGTCTGCGCAGGACTTCCATACATCTAGGGACTCATTCGCAACCTCACTAAACCACCACAAAAGTTGCCGAAGACTTTATCTGATGACTGTAGGCAGAGGCAGGCTAATACTTCCCATTGACTTCCAGCCCTTTGAGCTAAGCTAGTTAGTGGCAGGTGAGCTCTGCCTGTTTCTCTGTTACTGCACACAGAGTCGAAAAAATGGTGTCTATCTGCTTTTCGTAGACTCAGACTCAGAAAGACACGAAAACAACAAAATGTTGGACTAACGCTTTAATACAGAAGACAAATAAAAGTTAGGAATTAATAGACTTTAACTGGTTTTGTTAGTTCAGTATTTATGCATCCAAAAAAATTATGGTGTCTGTAAGTTTAGTTCTTGTTGTAATAAGTGACAACCATGCGTACAAAAAGGATCGTGATACATTTGAGACTGTGATGCAACTTATTATTCCCAAACCGCCCACCCCTTCACACATTATAAGATTTTTCATTTTTTTTTATCCTCCAGAAACAAAATTTTGACCTACTGAAAAACATCTCCAAGATCCTGTCTTGGGTCCCAACCCACATGTTGAGAACTAGTGCTTTTGACATAAACCAGATTTCTTTGTCATGTCTTTGTTCATGAAACGCCTCTCCATTCATCAAAAATGGCCTCTAAGATTATATCATGCTCTGAGGCAGTTGTTGTGCTGTAAACACACAGTGACCCAGGCATGAGAAAACAAGTGAGTGTCCCTTTAATTTGCTCCGAGCCCTGTGGGGATTCAGCCGAGGACCAGCAGCCTGTGGAATGCGTCGTTTGTATGCCAGAGATTATTGTTCCTGTGAGAGGAGGACACTAAACTGGACAAAACCAACAATGTGGGACACTTGTTGCTGTTGATCCCAATGGCCAAACTTATTAAATCAAGTAACGGAGGAGCCACTTTACCCTTTGGATGCAGCTGGGTCTGATAAACTCGGGTCTTGTTGAACGGTAAGAGCCAGCTTTGGTGTTCAGCGGGATCAGGTGGATGACTCCCGTTGTTTCTCTCAATGGACTTTTCCAGCATCCTGACCGCTAGCTTAGCTGCTAAGTGCTAATCTGCAAACTAACAACTTGTATGACTTTTGGGGGGCTTTGTGTTTGCTGCTGCGTTATCAATAATGGGGCCGACCTCTCGAGTTTATTTGACGTACTAATTATCTTAAATGGGTCAGAAATAAATCCCAGACAACAAACTCGCTAACTATTAGCCACTTAGCTTGGTAGCACTGCCTCTTTAACGGGAAAAACAAGGTTACTTAGCTAAGTAGTTAGCTTAAATTAGCTTAAAGTTTATATAAACACAGCCTGTCAAAATAGCAGCGTTTGTCTTCGTGTCTGATCAGAATGAAACATATTTAGAGTAAATGATATCTCTTGATGTTTGTACTTCCCTGCTGTTTGCGGTATGAAGCTCAACAGGTGGAAGCTAGCTTGTTAGCTTCCTGGAAATAACATATTTACGCGAAGTCAGCTGTGCACTTTCAGTAGATATGGGAGTTCATCAAAGTGGGACACGACAAGGGTTTTACTTGTGAAAGGTATACACACTTTTTTTTTTATTTTACAGAAGTCACGCTGCTCTCTGTATACAACCATCACTTGTATTGTTGTCCTCTCAGTCCGTTATACCAGGCTTTGAGTCCCAGATAACTGGTTTGCAGTGATTGAAAGAGTTTGACAATATTGTACTCAAATAACAGTCCAATTAGTGTGTTATGAATGTGCAGAAGTAGAATCTATATCCGTCTCTATATATGTACTGAAGTCAAAGTAAAGAGTGAAATATTAAAAGTGTATCTATTTGTAAACTAGCTGTACCTCAGACTAGATCTGTCCTCATAGAGATCAGTAGTTTTCAGACTATTTTTGGCCAAGGCACACCTGAAATAAAGTGAAAATGTCAAGGCACACACCACATTAATATTTTTGTATTATAGTTATATATTTTATAGAAAAAATGTGACACATTATTTGAAATGCCTAATAGGAAATAGCCCAACAGCTAAAAAGCTCAATGAAATATTTAGCTACAAATTAAAAAAACACATTTGAACCTGTAGTATTTAACAGTTTAGCAGCGCACGCTCTTCCCTCTGAGGTTTCATGGGATATTTAGAGTTACAGAAACTGTAGCTGTACATGGAAATCGATGAACCTACTACCAAGCAGAGCTGGGCATTTAAGTGAGTTTTAATCTCGATTATGCATACTGCCTTCCACCATGATTAAAAAAAAACAAAACAACTTTAGTACTCAAGATTCAAAGATGTCTGCCCACATGACATGTTCCTCTTTTTCCATTATTATTATTAGTAGCCTTCATTTGAGGTATTTGTATTTTTTCAAATACATTTCTCTGTATTGTCCGTTCTTTAATGTTTAAAATTATGGCGTTGAAAAGCATACATGTTCAATGACAGCTTGTGGTGCATGTTTTAAAATCAGTGAGTAATTGTGTTTCACTAGTGAGATCTCAATATTTATTATTGTTTTATTAGGTAGTTATAATTGTTGTTATGATTTTTGCCATAATCAAGCTGCACAACTACCAAGTGTAGATATAAATTAAAAACTCACTCGTTATTTGTTCTGTTGTTGTTATAATAACAAATAGCTGTAAATATTCTTATGGCACACCAGAGTGCCCTGCCACAATGTTTGAGAACTGCTGACTTCAATATTTGTAATATGAAAAGGTCAGGTTGGAAAGGAAACACAAAAACAATAGAATATGAATGTCTAAACAAGGTTTTAAATAAAAGTCTTGTCTTAATTAGAAACTGCAAGGCAGTGCTATTTTTTGGCAGTGGCATAGTCTCTCGCATTGTCAAGCTGGCGGACATGTGATAATGAAAGTCTTAGGTCTGGGTAGCTTTTTTTTCTGTACTGTTATGTTTTCCTTTCTGTAGTCAAATATAATACATACCCCATTTTTATATTGCATTTAAGTAGGGTTGTACAATATTTGATTTCTGCTGGTGTGCCTATACTTCCGAAGTCATTCCAGCAAATATCAATCTGATATATCTTTTTTGTTAAGAATTTAAAGTCTCTCCCACACAAGAACTGGTCTTTTCCCTCTATTCTGATAGTTTTTTTAAACTATAAAACTAGAAAAAAAATCATTTGACTCTTACAATAAGGGGTGAAAATGAATTTTAATTTGGGATAGTCAATTATGAAACCCAAAGAAATACTTCGATTGGATAACATCTTTATTTTAAGAATTGTTTTTTTGAAACTTTTTAAGGTCAAGCATCAGAGAACACTTGTACATTTTGTCAAAATTGTTGCCAATATATGATAGCATGGCCAACATGTATGGCAGAAATATAATATGTGAAATATTGACAAAAAATGTTCATAACTGCTGATAATCAATATTTTACATGGTTTGCTGATACTGATGTTTTGCCAATAATATTATGCATGAGAATCATTGTAAATTTCAGATTTTATCATTAATCTAGGGAGTGGCTTTGTAATTTTTTTTTTTTGTGGTGCTCTTCAGTATGACAGTAAAGCTGTGTATTGCACTGGAGAATGAAGTCAAGGTAAAGTAAAATTACTGTACTAGTTTTACAAACAACTCAGAAAACCCGAGCAGCCTACGCAAAGCAGCTTCAGTAACATGAGTGACTGATTAGTTACTTTCCACCCCTGCAGTTTGGTATTATGAAACTGGATAATCCTTGGTGGGGTAGATGGTTTCTTGTGTGTCACATCTTCACTTTCTTACACTAGTACTGCTCTGTCTTTTGCTTCTCTCACCCAGGGTCACGTGTTATTAATTGTGCTTGGCAGGTCTGCCGGTGCATAACAGCCCACTCCGCTGACTCTGGGTCGCACCCATCTCTCCATGTTAGCACACCACTTCTCCATGCATCACTGCCCTGCCTTCAGAGCCTCCTGCCTCAAGTGTTCATGTTTTGACACCATAGTCTCTGAAAATTTTGAGTAACCTCTTAAATGCATGCAACACACAGGAAGCAGGCGTTGTTTAGTGTTAAGTCTGTACCCGGCTGTAGTGACCTCTTTTCTCTGGGTTGGTCTATGTCATCATTTGTGACAGCATGTTTTCCATAGATTTCCAGGCAAGCATGGTTTGACATTGATTCAATCCGAGCCAAGAATAGTACAAGGAAACCAATGAAAGTATTAGGATTACCCAGATATGTTGGCTTCGTTCACCAGATGGTACCTCACAGTCTGAAGTTAATCAAGTCTTGATGCTCAATTCTAAAATGTGGCCTGATTCAGACTTCTGTTGATACTTCACAAATCCACATATGAAAGTGACTGAAAAGAGCAGACTCCATGTGATCTGAGCCTTTCACACACTCCTTAAGAAATCAGATCTGAGACATGGAAGTGAAGTAAGGTAACTTTTGCCTGTTATGTGAACATAGCTTTTAAGATGTTGTTGACTGATTCAGTTAAAGATTAGGGGACAAGCTATTTAACACAATTCATGCACTGAACAGTTAAAGCGTATTGGAGAGGGTGTCCCCAGAGCTTGACATTAACACCCTGCCAACCTTCCAAACGCAAGTGGATTTCAGGAGCAGCAGGTGTCAGAAAGGCTTCACCAACCACTTTGGCAGGTAGAATGTATTGCCTTCTCAAGGAGCATGTAATAGATAATGCAGTGCCTTGATAACACAAATGTATGGCTATAGCTATGGTTGGCTGTTTGCGTCAGTGTTTGTGAAATGCTCTTTGCAACAAGACCATTGCACAAGTCAAGGGGACATTTTTTTCCTATATGACTGCATCATGGCTCAGCTTTTCTGTGCATCTTTCTGTGTATCTTTGCATACAAGTGCACCAACTCATGCAGTTTGCAGCGACACAAAGACTTCACTCTCAAAAAAGCATAATAAAATGTTTGGTGCATGTCATGCTGCAGAAAACATTTTTGATTTATTGTTTATTTGTATTAGCGTTTGTGAAACTTGATACAAAAACGTTACATCTTTAAGTAATGTCCACTGAAACAGAGTAATAGAGGCAATGAACTTCTCTGTTTCTGTGATTTGTTATTGTGAACTTACACTGCACAGCCAGACGGTAAATAGAGGAGGGTGTTAAAACTGACTTCTTAAATGTTTTAAAAATATAAACTAACTTCAGTAATCTGAATTTGTTTGTCATTCAAATATTGTATTTAATAATTTTGTTTTACATATATAGACGCTTATCATTGATTTAGGACTTAAAAAGAATACAAAAAATGAGAGGTCTGATGTGATATAGTGTTTTTTCAAATCAGTAAATGACCATCTAACTAATAAAGAAAAAAAAAACAATAATAAAGAACATAAATGATGTTGTTTGAGAAAATAAAAATAGGCAAGAAAGTCAAGGCTTACAGAAATTAAAAATGTTTTATTTAACAGGAATGTGTTGATAAGTTTGACTTGGATGTGTCTTCATCAGGACAGGTCAATGGGAAACCAGTAAAAATCAAAGTTTTTACTGTTCTCTTACAACAACAAAGGCAATACACGCCAATGCTTTGGTTATTTTAGATCATCTGTTGTCAGGAATTGTATTCAAACTCCTGCACACTGGCATTATTTCTTAGTATAAAAATATTGTCAGTGTCTGTACAGTGAAGTTATCATGCAAAACTTTGAATGCAATATTGAAGAGTTCATTCCTCTTAATTGCACCTATCTTACAAAAAATAGATGTAGTTTTTTGCCGTAGTAATGTTATGGATCATTATGATAAAAGAAGTCTTTCTGAGATATTTGCAACATTGCAGAAACTCTGCAGTTGTCTTAATGCAGTTAAGATATTGTGCAAAAGTTTGCCAGCAATGCATGATGGATTTATGCCTCTGCTGTGCACATGTCTCATCAAATAGATGATGAGACAAGTTTGGATATAGATATAAAACAATGCATTTTTAAACTAATGATTTAGACTCATTCAGCATGATGCTTTATCAGAACAGCTTTTTGTTGTTTTGAGTGTATGATGTTAATAATAATCTGACAATGTTATAGATAAGGGATGGGCAGCTTTGTATGTTAAGCATGCAAAGAATCAGAGGTTTAAGTGGCATATTGTTTCTCTAAATAAATGTAGATACATGAGTATTATACACCATGATTTAATAACCAGTAAATATTATGCTAATTCTATTTAAAAAGTAGTTGAAATGAGTGTTTATTCTGTTTTCAGCCTTTTAAAATAAGCATTCCTATTTGCATTTGAGTTTAGAATTTAAATGTTGGTATAATCCATCCTCTTATTAGCAATATTTCCCCCTGTGTTATATAAAGTAATTTCCAAAGTCCATAGGAGCATCCTTTTTAAACTGCATCAATTTGGTCCTTTAGGATAAAAACTTTTATCCTTGAGGATAAAACTAATTTGACCTTTGAGGTAACAGAATTGCTCAATTCTATAATAAACTAGAAAGCACTCGGAGAGTGCCGACCTCCGCCAAGCGCCACAGTTCCCCCTATTTGTCATTTGCACCATAAATATTAGTCCCACATTTATTTTGACTACATTTTTAGATTCCTTGACCATGAAAACATACCATTGGCAACTGAATTCATAATGATATCAACATTAGTTCGGCAGTTATTCACGAAGATCGCATTTTCCATAATGGCGGTTTTCTTCTGGATCTAGTTCCACAGCTTTTGAAGATACAGCAAATCCGTTGGCATATTCCAGATTCCGCAATGCCTTGGCTATTTAATGGTGTTTGTTGCGTGATTATAGCTTCATTTGTTCTCTTCCTATGATGAAAATTCCAAAGGTCCCCTATTTTTTCATATTCTGTATCATAGTATCCGGAATTATTCCTTTATCCGGATCAGTCTTTGATATACTGTAGAGCATGTTAGCAACTTGTCCTGTATTTTTTTCCCAAGTGCCCTGACCATTATTTGTGGAGTTATATGCAGAAATGTCAAAAATGGCCCTATCTCCCAATGTTAAAGAATCCTTTAAAAAATTCCTGGATCCAGACGGAGATCCGGATCGCTTCCAAAATCTAATAATTTGTTCCTTATCCCAATCTGGACATTCCCTGAAAATTTCATCAATATCCGTTTATAACTTTTTGAGTAATGTTGCTAACTAACTAACAGACAGACAGACAAACAAACCCTCCCATAAACATAACCTCCTTGGCGGAGGTAATAATTATGTTAAAACTTCTTCAAAACTAAGCTGTGAGGCGCTAAATATTAAGGCCTAACAATTAGGAGTGTTTAGGGGAAAAAAACTTAAATCATTATGGGAAGACAGATCATGGATATGTTGTCAAAATGAGAATGTTAATATGGCCTGTTGCTGCCAAATTGACATTTTGACATGAACACACTTGTTAAATCAGTGGTAAACTGATAAGCTTAAGCATTGTTGCTTATAACACACAAGGGGTATTTATTGGCAAGACCCTATTGTTTTCATTTTTTTACTAGTTTTTGAAAATTGTTGAAGTTTTCAGGCCCAATAAAAACAGCATTTAAAGAAATCAAAATGATGTTCAGAGTGATCCTCTGTCATGTAAAGGAAAAGGTCATTCGCAATGTAAACCATGCTCAAATTCTTATATGATTGGATTCAGCTTGCAAACCTCCTGTCTTTGAAATTCCAGCTGCACCCTCACTGAATCTTAAAGTTGACGTGCTGTATGATAAAACAACACTCAACACTCCTGTATGAGTTAATGTTTTCCTGGTAGAATCCACCCTTGGCTATCAGAAGCTGCGGACTCCACCCTTGTCCTGCAAGATAACAAGGCAGTGCTTTTGGCTCCTTGGTCACTTTCTTTTAAAATGATGCATACCATCCATTCTGCCAATCTCAGCTGTAACTTAGATGCCATTTGCATTTCTGGTTCAGTGACTAACTCACCAAACTGTGTACTGCTGGACACCACGGATGTTTTGTATGATAAGGGAAGTTGCCAGTTAGCAGATGTTGTGTGTGGTCATGGTTTTGACGAAGGCTGAGCATCCCGTGGATCAGCTGTAAACTTCACCACTGCTGCTGACATGATCACAGGGACTGGGAGTTATTACACTGCTTGTGTGGCAGAGCTTCTCGGCACTCAACCATCATGTCCTCCTGATAGAAAAAGTCCTTTTGACAGTTAAATACAGTACAAAATGTCAGGGCTGTGGAAACTGTAATCTCTTGCTTTTGACTTGTTTTGTGGTGTAGCTTCAAGTTTTCACTCAGTGCTTTGTGTAAATGCTGAGGTGGTCTGTAGCTGCAGTAAGTCACTGCTGATAACCGCTGTAACATCTGTAAACAGAAAGCAGTGGTCTTGCTTATCTCAGTGGTTGTCTGCTTTTAGACAAAAGCTCCTTTGAAGGTAATTGAAACATTCCTCATAGAATTTTTTTAAATTTATTTCTGTAGGCTTGACTTTTAGTAATTTGTTGTAATATTTCTCGCTTCTTTTAGAATTTTATCTGGACTGGTGTACTGACCAGCTGTTTTATGAAACAGCTATGCTTGCAATCAGACATTGCCTTGTCCCACTTTAGACTTAAGACTTAAGTTTTGGGAAAATGTTGTGACAAGGGTCTATCTGCAAATCATATCCAGTATCTGAGTGGATTTGTAGGGCAAGAAGCCTCAAAGATATGCTCTGGAGACATGTGGGATCAATACAAATTTGCTGAAAAGCATTGTTATATAGAACCTTTTATCAGTCCAGTAAGAGAGTACCTTTGAATTAGTTAATGTTTTTGTTCACCATTCATTGTCACTTGCTGTAGATCAATGTTGTCACTGTAGCCTTCAGGCTATCATTTTGTTTTTTCATCTTTCATCTTGCACACAATTTCAGCTGGTTTAGGATTGACATTAGCTAGAAAAGGTTACTTTCAACTGCTAGTCAATTCCAAAGCAATCAGATGTGATGCAGCACAGTAAACTAACACATACAATGCACTATTTCATATCCATGTGATGTCCTCTTTTGCTATTTTCCCAAATATCATATTTCTAAATATCCTTCTTCATCACATTTACTTTTACTTTTCAGTGTTTATAATAATAGTGTAATGGTGTTAAAGTTCGATAATTGAATGTAGTGTACATTGTAAAAACTGCAAAGAATTATTTGCTGTTTATTATTTTAATCTAATTTTCAGCAAAAATGATCGTGATTATGATGTTTACCATAATCAAGCAGCCCTTCTTGCAACTACTTCCTCTTTGTCCCTAAAATTACACAATGCACCTGGTCATTTTCTAAATGGAAACAGTTGTTTCACCTTATAGCTTTGCAAGATGGATCTACCTGATGACAGACATGAGATCTGGTAAATCCAGGTGCTTTGCAAGATTAGCAGCATGTTAAAATAAACTAAATTGAGAAAAATATGTCTCGCTGATTGGTCAAATGAAGTTAAAACACTACATTTGAGAGAGTATTTGCCTACCTTGGATGTGAAACTTGATTACTTAAAATAAACCTATTTGCCCTATTTGGCAAACAACATAGACTGTAGAAGGAATTGGACAAAGCCATGTAACGTAAGTCGTTTGATTATCAAGTGAACCTTTGGATCATTGTTGAGGCCAGTTTGTGGATGCAGCCATACTATGCATGCTGTCTCAACCAAACTTTAGATCAACCAACTTAAAGACAGAAAGGCAAAGATGAGGCAGGACTTAAGACTGTCTGGCTAATAGCTGTAACAATAGTCTCCAACTATCTAAAACAGGATATCCTTAATAAAACATAAAAGGGTGCAAGGCAGGTAAAAAAAAAAATCACCCCCCGGTACAGAGAGAGCATTAGAATATACTGTATTAAATATCAAGACTGATTGAAACTTTCTATAGGACAATGTCTGGATGTCACATTGGTAGGTAGGTCTGTTTGGGGAGACTTGGGGTACAGGCAGTTTCAAGCAGCTACTGGTGCCATCCAGAGAGGGAGAGGAAGATGTCTTGATGGTGCAAACTTTTTGTGTTGTGCTGAGAAGTGCTCTGTCAGACAGCGGAGACAAATAAAACACTAAAGCGTATAAAACTCAGAAAAGTTTAATATGGGCTCTTTAAGTTAAGATGTTACTAGTTATACTGCTGGGATTACTGTGAATTTATTAACATGACACAACATAGAACTTACACAATTTGCACAACAGGCTGCAGGTCTTACCACTTCCTTTTCTAAGTAACACCTTTGCCATTGCCCAATTACGAGACTTTGGCTTAGTTGATGTGATGGAAATGTTGACATACCCTATTTTACAATAAGATAAGGTTCTCTAGCTACTAGAACTTAAGACGTTAACGCACTATTTGTAAAAATCAAACAATTTTGATGCCTTTCAGTACTACCTAAACAAAACCAAAAGTCCTAAAGGCACTCATCACTTTTAGAGTTAGACACACTGGCAAAGTTTCAGTAGTGTTGCAGCATATTTCAATATTTGTGCAGTTGAGACAGAAGTTTACTTGAAATTTTCATCTGTCTATCAATAGTTGTGAAAACAAATTGTTTTTTATTTCTGTTTTGTTCTTAAGAGCTGCTAAAGAAATGTAAACAATGTTTCCCCCCTTGTGGACTTCAAGAGACTCAAGAAATATCAGTATTTGTTGATATGAATGGTTGAACCACCTCTGTTAACCATTATTTCCTCTCAAGGCAGGTTTCATTTGAACTATGACTTAGGTAGTATATTTAGAATAAATTATGTCCTTATATTGTTGACTAATAAAATGTAACTCAATTGTATTTAAGTGTGGACTATCACAAAAATTCATAAACTTTGACTATCTTGCACTGATGATTTTTTTACAGTGTTTTTTTTTTTTTTAAATATCTTTCTAGGAGAACCAGGCTGGACCTGAATCCTACACGATAGTGGAAAATGGATGTGTTTCAACCTAAAGATGTGGAAAAAAAGATTTTTGGCTCTTAATGTTTGATTCCCAGTAGAGCTGAACAATATATAGTTTGAACAACTGCAATATGCACTTTTGCCCCAGTCACATCGCTGGACATGCAGTGTCAGTCACATGACAATGCTTGTCATGCTGCCATTTTTTGGTTTCAGTGGTAAAGACCAAATCCACTAATTTTCTTGTTTCTCTGACTGTCTACAATTAAAGACTGTCTGATATCACCTTCAGAAGGCTAACTCAGAGGCTGTTTACACGACTCTGTTTCCACCAGAAACGCAAAGGTTTTTCCTTTGCGTCTTCAAAAATGATCTGCGTTCAGACGGAGACTCGAGAACGACTGAAAACGCTGTAGCGTGCATGCCAGTCCAGTAGATGGCGATGTTGGCTTGCAGAGAAACAGCGCAGTTACAACACACTTATGAAGAAGAAAAATTTTCCTCAAACAACAATGGCGAGTGGACTCGTGAAGACGCAGGAGTTTCTTGTCTGGACAACAAATCTGTTGGGACAAAAAATCTGTCTGCATAGTTTTGTCTGGATAACAAACCGAGCACGGGAAGCAGCACACATGTTACTCGGGAGACGGCCGAAGCTGTTGTTGTTCCTGGTATGCGCGCGCAACCTTCATGTGAAAGAGTACTGCGCATGCAGTGACGTCAGCGTTTCCCCATGTAAACGGGAGGCTAAAACGCAATGAAAACTCTTCGGATTCGGCCAAAAATGGAGTCATGTAAACACCACCTCAGAGAACCAGTCAAGGTGATGATTTTTACTAGGGCTGAATGATATGGACAAAATTTCATATCTCGATATTCATGCCAGATATCTCGATATCGATACGATATGATATGACTACGGGTTCGGTGAAAACCAAGCATTTTTCAGAAAAATAAAAACATCATAATACAAAAGAATGTGGAAAGTGCAGTTTTAGCGTGGGGGAAATGTATATCGTTCATATTGTTGCTTTTCAATATTAATATTTTGAATGTTCATATCTCGATATCGATACGATAACGATATATTGTTCAGCCCTAATAGTTACACAAGCCTAAAGATGGTGTGTAGCTGGCGCTTCTCACATAACGGTGTTGCACATCAAACAGTGACCATGTTACGTGGAGACCTTTGGCTGATTTTTTTTCAGCTTTTCAGCTTTCTTTTTTACCATAATTATATGAGTACTCATTACATCTTTCTCAAGTTAACATATAAACAAAAAACATGTCCATATTTAAATATAGTCTTAACTGCAACAACCACAGATACTCTGCAGAGCAACACAGTTGCTCATAGAAGTTAAAGACTCTAGTCTACCCATCAAGAATATGTTATAAACATCATCAAAAAAGTAATGGTTCTAGTCATACAGTTGCAAGTCACGGGTTTGTTTGTGAAATTCATGAGGAAACATGTTGCTACATTCTCCCTTGTCTCTGTGTGCATTTGTCTGTATCACAGTTGCAGTCAGAGGTCTTCAGTATGCAGAGGGTTGTGCAGGCTCATAGAAAACTGAATAATGGTCCCATATTTTGCTCTTTTTCTGTAGTTTAACATGGATCCTTGATGTCTTCATGAAACATTAGTAAAATGCTTTGGTCCAAAAAGCCCATGAATCAAGCACAGCTGCATTCTTTCCACACTCACATAACCCCTTTGTTCAGAACAGCTGGTTTTAAGGGCGGCCACCTTAATATGCTAATGAGCCAGATCAGAGCAGTGGCCAACACAGTACGTACAGGGACTTAACGATAGACCTGCAGCGAATCTCGAGTGAAGCGGAGCCCACTGCCGCTCCAGCCATGCGCTGCTTACAATCCTGAACACGCACAAACCCTAAATTTGTGCCGGTTACCAAATAACAGCGAAGCTCGTTTCCCCCAAACATCACAGGCTAATGCACAACATGCAAACCTCGGCCTAGTCAACGCAGTGGGACCCGCAACTTAGACTACCTTCCGGGCTAACGTTAGCAGAAATGGAGGGGTAATGGGGAGGGTAAAGGACTGATTATATACAGCCAACTGTTAAACTTCTCTTGACCAATGTAGGAATGTTCATACTTTGAAGTTTACCCTTCAGACTTTCTACAAGTAACGTTAACATGACGAACATGTTGTGCAGTTACCTCTGGCTCACTCCCCCCTGGTGTTAGCATTAGCTCATAGTAATGAGCAAAATAAATACTACATGGCATTAAAATACTCACATTTCCATCATCAGGTTTGGTGACGGATTGTTGGTACTGAGCCCGGATCCAGGAAAAGTCTAGTTTCCAGTCCTGTGTTGAACTGACTAAAGTTGGAGAAGCAGTCGGACATGAAATTATTGGCAAACCCATACAGGTTTTAGCCGACTGTAGCTGGCTCATCCAAAAATAAAATTAATTCACTGAGCCTTTTGGTCTTCCGAGGCTGGTAGCCTATATGTGGAGATATATGTGGCTGTTTACAGCCAACAACAGAGCAGTGATAGGTTTTGGGTGTAGACAAGATGTATGCCGATCTCTCGTTAACAATGTAAACAACAATGGCAGCACTTCACACAGAAATTTCTCAAGCCCGGGGGTGGGGATACTCAGGTAGACGTAGGCTTATGCAAGTAAAATGCATGTTACGTAACAGTGTATCCACAGACTCAACATGCTGATTTGGGCAAAGAGTGCAGTATCTTGAAAAAGATTTGGTAGGCCTGCAGTAGTACAGAAAAAGATGTATCTGCTAGATCTGGCTCGTAGAGGGGCACAACAGCACTGTGGAGATTATTCAGAAGCCAGTTTCTGTTTTCTTTTCCCTGAGCTCAGCCAGCAATTGTTCATTTATTATTGGCGAGAGGGGAAGGGAGATGGTTAGAGATCATAAGTGATTTAACAGAGGAAAAGGTCAAAGAGTGAAATACAAGACAGACTAGATTACACAAACACATGGTATCCAGCTAGTTTTTATGGCATAATACGCCAGCCAGACACAATAGTTATGTTCTAACTGCCTCGTCTCTGCCTGTACAGAGGAAGGCCTTTTGTCATTGTATCCTTTTGTAGCTGCTCACAGTAGAGGAATATGCTATAGAGATCTTTACAGTAGGCTCTAGAGCAGCTTGTGGAAGTTGCTAGTATGTTGTTCATCGAAACAGTGCCTCTGTCCACAAGCTGTGCCATCAGATTCACCAGATTCCTCCACAGCAAGTATGAGGAATATGAGGAAACAGCAGCATCTTCCTGTTTATAAACTGCCATTAAAATGGCTCAGTGTTTAAAAAGACAAACCAAACCGTAAATGTCATTGCTTCTCTGAAAACCTTGCCTTCCTCCAATTATCTGCATCTGGACTGTTCGCCTCAGTTTTAAAAGTTCAATAGAAGAGTGCAGAGAAACATTGTATTAACATGTAATGCACATGTTTCAAACAGTACGCAAGTAATCCAATCCAATCCAATCCACTTTATTTGTATAGCACATTTAAACAACAAAAACGTCTCCAAAGTGCTGTGCATAGAACATAACATTTCCAGTAGGCTAACATTCAGGGATAGATGAACAGTAGCAGGGCATCCTCTTTCTCTCTCATCAAGATGGCGCAGTTCACAGCCACTCTGCACACAGACACTACTCTTGTCATGCAGGGGAGAAACACATTCAGGGGAAACATTACTTGTAAGTGTTTTTAAATTTATCACCTCTCAGGTGTCCTTTGTAATGGCTTCATCGTGCATTTTTGCATCACGATAAGGATAAAAATTCTGTAAATCAATTAGGCCTACTGTGCAGTAATTTAATTTATCTTGTACTTTATTGTAGACTCACACAGCTTTTTAAACGGGTGAGGCAGTGTTTCTCTGACAGCGTGTGGGTGTGCTTGTCCTCCTGGCTCTTGCTTTATTCAGAAACAGTGGTATTCCTGTTGTGTTAGGAATGATAGTGGTGCTGGCATTCATAGAGGTATACTGCCATCTACTGCTGTCAAGTCTGAGGAGTTTTTACTCCCAAAGTGAAAACGATAAAATCCTTTTATGCCACAGAATAAATCTGGAAATTTAAACATCAGTGATTTGGCCCCTCACAATGATTCAAGTGTTTCCCCTATTTCTTCTTTTTCTCCATGAGCACAATATTTTCCAGTATTCAGTGACCCACTTGGTGCAGCAGCTTCAGTCTGCTTTCAGTAATTGCTGCTTGGGATTCGTCTGCTAAACTCTAAAGTCCTGTTTCCACTGATTAGCATCTAAAGATAAACATCTCTCATTTTGGTGTGAATATTCATTTCAGCACTTGCGCACGTCCATCTGTGTTTTGCATGGAGGGCCATGTGTTTCTCATCCATCTGAATTTGCATAGTGATAGCTTAATTTGTTTAGACCCTGCAGAAAGGCTTCTGTTGGTTACCCTATGGAGTATGTAGCCAGATTGGAAGATTGTTTTGTTTTCTCTACTGAGTAATGAGGTGGACAAGGAAGGGGGAACTCTTTGACTGCCTTGTTTTTCCTTTTTTTTCTTTTGTACAGAATACTTTTTATGGTAATTGACAAAGGAACAATGGCGAATTGTATTTAAAACTGATCATAAAGCTTGACTAAAGTTAAAGCTATTAAAAAACATGGTGTATTACTATTATTACTTACTGTACCTGTCGGCAGCCTTTTGTCATCGAGTCAGGGTTGGAAGTAAACTGTTTTGTCTACCTGCTATAGTGGCAGATGATTTAAGAATCTAGCAGGTACTCACTGTTTAATGGGGTATTTTATTTTAACTTTATGCGTAATGGAATGATGCATAACATTAAAATAGGAGGTTAAAGACTTCAAGGAATGTATAGTTTTATTAAAATTATTTTATAAAAAGAAAAAAAATGCAAATTTTAGTTATGTAACCATATTATTTTAGGGATGGTCGGAGTCTCCTTAACAGCTGTGACCTCAAACGCTGATCCAAATGCACACTAAAGCTTGACTTAATGCCAAGATAATGAATTTACACTCTTGAAACTATATAGATTTATAGTATGTTAGGAAAAAAAAAAAAGAAAATTAACCTTACACACCAGATGTTCAATATATTACACTGGTCCACCTGGGCAACAGTCCATAAAAAGAGTTTGGGAATACAAAACCTTTTAAAAGTCTATCTGGCAGGCGACTGGATGATTGTTCCATAAAACACATTTCATTACGGGTCAGTCAAATAATATATTAGGTGGGCGCTACTGTTGCGGTTTACAAAACAAAAACCTAAGCCACTTCCTAGTACAAACTCTCTTCAAAACATGTCATGAAAACATGAAAATTTCCTTACTATCAGGTAATGTTTTCAGTGTTTTTTTTTTTTTTTTTTACATTTAATAAAGAAATGCGCTTCAGATCTGATGAAACTGCTACTAAAGGAGGCTGGTAGCATCTATACTAATCTCTCTACAAACAGTCAGTTCTTGCTGTCATCTTTCTTGTAGCCACACCTCTACCTGCTGTAAAGGATGCTGATAGGGCTGTGCTGCCTTGGGCTACTCAGTCTTTTTGGATTGGAGCTTAGCAAGATTGATCTGCCTGATTACAGACATTGAATCAGGCTGATCCAGCTGCACTGCAAGGTTAGAGAGTCTTAACAGTCAAAAAGTATTACAGCGGACACTGTGAGTCTTAAATTGTGATTCCCCATAATCCTTTGCACATCCCATGTTATTTTTGTTACAAAATCACTTTGTACCTTTGTACATTGTTTATCTGCAATCATGGCTGGTAGGTTGACCAAATTCATCTTCCACTGCACAAACCTCTAGCACCTGTCTGATGCCTGTGCTAATTCCTAACCCGACTTTAAGTGTAAGCAAATCATCGATAGAGTTACAAGTGTTACAGTGACTTTTGCGCTGAAGTGTTTCTTGAAACTTAAGATAATAATTTTTGTCTGAAAACAAAACCTTGAACTTATGATTGTCCGTATCAGCAGCTGAAGAGGCTCTACCTTCAGGTGTTTGTTTGAACACCTGTGCAATGCTTTGTTTGAATCACAGCCCTTGATTTTGAAAGCTGCCTTTAGGGGCTGTATGGGTGATTTTGAAATGATTGTTTTATTTTTTTCCAGCTCTTCTCCATTATTCCACCCAAATTCTCCACCACCACTACCCCACACAGAAAAGAAAATGCTGCCTCAGTGTACTCTGTGTATCTAATGTAACACTGACCCTCTTCCTGTTTTCCAGATTGTGCTGTGAACGTACACAAGAGCTGCAAGTCTCTGCTGGGTGAATGCACCAGCAGCAGGAATAAGGTAAATCCTATTTAGCAGGGCAAAGAAAAAAGGGTGTAAAGCTATCATGAAAACACTTTTGTACCAATTTCATTGACCAGTTATCACATGTACATTGTCAATCTCAAGATTAACAGTTAGTCAAATTTAGAGTGAAATAGAAAAAAAAGGCAAATGTTTGCATCACTGTTTTTTCAAAGTAAATTGACATAACTAAGAGTAATATGTTTTGAAGCTAACTGGCCAAATTGGATTATGAAAGTGGGATCTTTAGAAAAAAAACACCAGGATTATGTTGGGACAGCAAAGACAATAAGTATAGAGAGCTAGTAAAAGCCATACCTCAGACATGGAAACAATGAAAAGTGAGTCAACTATGCATGAAAACCTAGAAACTGAGTTGCAGAAAAATTGCAACAGGTGCTCTGGACTAATGAGTCAAAATGTTTAGTATTTTGTGATAGCATTAAGCAGTTTGTTTGGTGGAGGTTCCTTGCAAGTTTGGGGCTGCTTTTCTAAAACTGGAGTAGGGGCTTTGATCAGGATTAATGGTGTCCTCAATACTGATAAATACCAGCAGATACTTAACCATGGTGCAATTTTATCAGGGAGGCATTCGAATTGGCCCATAATTTTTTCTGAAGTAAGACAACTACCCAAAGCTTATGGTCAGTGTCATTAAGAACTGTCTTCAGGATAAAGAAGAACAATAAGTCATGAGAGTGTTGGAATGGTTCCCTGATCTAAACCTAATCAACTGTGTCTGGGATTACATCAGGAGACAGAGGGACTTGAGCCAGCCTATACCCACACGAGATCTGTGGCTAGTTCTCCAAAATCTTTGGAACAACCTACCTGTGTTGGTGGATGCCGAGTTTCTTAAAGACCTGTGTTCAAGTGTACCTATTCCAATAGCTGCTGTTGTTAAGGCAATGGACGGTTCGCCACATATTAATTTGATTTACGTTTCCCTTCTGTCCATTCCCTTTGCATTTGTTTACTGACAAAAATGAACAAACATGTCTACTATATAGGGCTTTCGCCATGCATATACCTTTTAAACATTTTCAACCCTAGCACTATGCTTTGAATCTTAATTGCATATTTTGTCAGATTCAACCCTTGGACTATCATATTACTGCTGCAACTCCAGATGATTGTCGGATGTTCACTGTGTTGTTACTTATCTAAATACTTAAAGTCACGAAATCTGTCCTTTTTGTCATATAGAGTGACTGTTGTCATGACAAAAAAAACTTGCTATGTACAGTGTTTGGATCAGTATTTTTATGTATATTACTTTGGTGTTTTCATAATTAAAAAAAACTTGCTGTTCATGAAACTGCAGCTGAAGTTAAACTTTTATCCGCCTTTTAAAAACAGAGCCTCCACATTTATCTGCCTCAGCACTTCACTGGAGAGGTTTAAATCCAGTTTTGGCAGGGAGAGAGCTGTGTGTTTTTTTCAGCACAGGGCATCTAAGACAACCCGGACTGAAGATTACACGCCTCTGTCCACTCTTATGATTTAGCCTGGGATGGACTTGCCTGTTAAGCAAAGTCCTCGGCCATGTGAGCAGTCATGCCTATTAGAGAAAAACGAGAAAAGAGTGCAATTTTAAGACATTTTATTATGTGTCACTCAGTTGATGACCTTGAAAAAATGCTGTCTGTCTTTAATTTCCCCCCACAGAGAGACTCTCTGCTGAGGACGAGTTCATCAGGATCTCCCAGCCTTGGTAAGCTGAATTGCACATATATTGATCTGCTCCTTGTGACGAATTAGACTAAAACATAGATAGATGAAGTAAGGAGATGCATGATGGATTGATGGGTTATTCACAGTTTGTCAAAGTAAATTGCTAGTAGCCTCCCTGGTGGTTTTTTAGAGGATTAAAAAGATAAAACCCCATGATAATGATATCAGGGGCTGGAACCATCCTGTAGCCTTTTGTCATTGTTTGTATGTGTGGGTGTGTGTGGGTGTGTGTGTGTGTGTGTGTTCATGTTACTCAGCAAAACTCAAGGGGGTTGTAAGTCTCCAACAGGCTGTAAACTGAGGCAATGATTAGTTACTAGCATGGAAAGAGAGGTGATTTGTTTTTAAAAGTTTCTTTTTATTTAACAATGTAAATCTAACATATATTTACTATTTAAATGTCAGGTCTTTTGAGTCGTAATTTATATGCAAGGTCCTTGCACAACGAGTCCGTTTTTGTTGTGAACTGCTCCATGTTTAGATCTTTGTTTCTATCTTATTTCCACTTGCCAATGTTGAAGAAGGTGGGACCATTACTCTTATATGGATCTTTGTGATACTCGATGTGCCTGCATAACTCCTCCCCTCAGAACAATATTGTTTTGAAATATGCTTCATATACTAAAAAAACGGTGGTGGTTTACTGATGGTGATGATGGTGATGGTGTACTAGCTTAGTTAACAGGCTTTGAACTTGCTAAAAGTTTAAATCCATCAGGGGGTTAGCTGATGTTGGTTGTCAGGTAAGTTTGCATTAACAAAAAGGGCTTCTTTATCTAGTTTAGCCATGTTGTGAGTTCAAGTAATATTCTGCTTAATAATCTTCTTTATAATGTTATTATGCTAAAATATGTTTAAACATTATATACAGTTTGAGTGTATTAATTAGATTTAAGGAAAATAGATTTATCAGTCTAACATTAAGTATAGTCAGGTGTCTGGATAGTTTGATTTTTATTGATACATCAAAGTTTAAGTGAGGGAGCAGAATTGGCTTTAAACAGGTAGCTATCATAGGGTGCTAGAGTGCAATCATACAACTTGGCATTCGCTCATTTGTCTGTCTTAATGGAATATTTCACAAACACTGTGTTCTTGGTAGGAAATTTTAAATTATGTATTGCTGAACTGTAATGGGCGTCAGTGTTTCCCACAGAATGATACTTAAGGTGTAGAGGGGTCTGGTCAGATGGAGTTATCCAGCACAGACAAATTCAGTAGGTGTTTCTGCCCTTTTGACAGTGCATTAAATAAAATGCTTAATAACATCACTCCTGTTTTAAATGCTTTACTCAGTATTCTGTATCACAGCAGGTATATTAAGGGTTAGTGTTGATGTAGTATGTTGCAAAAGTCATCCTAGAGTGCAGAATTTTGTGACGTTATTGACTGCAAGAACCGATAGAATAATTAAATAATAGCACACAGAGATTATTTAAGCATTGAGTGATGCACCTTTGATGTGTTTAAGGGATAGCCATACTGGTGAACTTGTCTCTTGTATATGTGCATGGGAAAAGTATTCAAGTATAAATAAAACAAAAATAAACTGGAAAGTGTATCTGGGTGGCTGTATAAATATTGTGGTGGCCCATGCAAGTACTATCTTTGTGTTTGTGTAACTATCAGTACCAAATATTGTATGGCTCAGTTGCAAAGCAGCTGTGTTCTTGCTAGTTTTCTAGAGTTACCCTGCCTTTAATAGTTTTTGTTGAATAATTTAATAGCCAGCCACAAAAGGTTTCCACAAGTGGAGCATAGGTTTTAACTGTCAATAATCACCTTCAGTCATGTTTCTTTGATGATGGTAGGACCAAATTATGATGGCACTAAGATTTGATTAACTGTAAAGCCCTGTCATGTTCTAATTGCAGATCAGTAAGGGTTTACCTCAAAGGATGACGAAATTAAGCTTTTCTTACAGCAGCTAACAGCGGCTTTGTTTACTTTGTTCTGAAGAGTTTTAAACTGTAAAGAAAAAGTGATGCAACTTGTAGGATACAAACAGTTTGTCCCCAACAAAAGAGAGGGTCAGGGCAGGAGTGAACAGGGAGTCAGTCAGAAAAAGAAGTGGAAACAAATCTTGTACTTTTGCCATAAAAGTAAAAAACAATCAGACTTTAGGCCTTTGCACACTAAGTCTGTTTGCCCAAAATTTGTGCTCAAACCACATAAGGCAAGAACAATTGAACTCGTAAGACGTGCTCTGTCTCTTTCTCTCTCATCAAGTGAGACAATGATTTGAAATATGTGCCTGACCTATCTAATTGGCTCTTTAAGAGGTGGATGGTCCAAGTATTTTTTTTTTCCAAGGTGTGAAACCTGCAAAACCATCTTTGCTGCTTGACAACTCTATAAACTCCTAATTCTTACAATAAATTGAAAGTAAAGCATCAGATTCAGTTCATGCCCATAACAAGTTTTTGTATCTGTAATCCAATAAAACAAAATACATTAATCATGTTTATTAAAAGTCTTTGCACACCGAGCCAGTTAAAAAAAAAGACGTTTAATGTACAAGGTTTCTGTTACATGTTTATTGGATTACAGATCTGAAATACACATGAAAAACTGACTTATTGTTCAAAGACCTATAGTTATAACCTTAAGCCAGCTCTATTACATGTGATTACAATCCTCAAGAGGCACCAGGGCTGCTTAAGTTAATCTTCTTTGGCAGTTGTTATTCTCTCCTCAACAGCTGGAGTCCTTCCAGCCACACCTCATCTCTCCTCATGCCCTTCTCTGGTCAATTAGTAGCCTGTAAAGGTTGTGGTGGGAGGGTGTTTTGTTTTCATGAATTTTCTAGAAGAGAGTTGGTGTATGTGATCATTCAAAGAGGCAGGTACAAAGCCAGACTTTTTTAGGCTCACATACAGAGCGACAGACTCATACTTTTTTAAGCTGGAGACCTTGACAATGGAGCTGACCATTTCAAAAGACACAAAGCAAACAGCAGGGTCTTTTAAAAAGTGCCTCAGGGTTTCCAAACCATCTTCCTCTTCTTCTGTCTCATCTGGAGGTCTCTCAAGTCCTGTTCGTATTCGTGTATTGATGCATCGTGACCTGATCACCTGTAAATTTTTCCGATCTCAGCGTTCGCAAAGATTTAACAAATATCAGGGTCAACTCAGGCAGGAGCATCCACTGGCCGTTTCATCCTCCTCCTCTTCTACTGCTCACTGGTCATGCTCCCCCTTCTCCATGTCCTCTGCTCGTTTCTCCACACGTTCCCCCTCCTTATCTTTCAGTTTCCTTCGCTCAACTGTCTCTCATCTCTCCTTCCCAGCACTCAAAGACTGGGACAGAGACCGGGAGCAACCGGGCCCAGCCTCGTCACAGGCCCTGAATGGCCACCCAGGTTGTCTCAGCGCCCCAGGCATGACCATTAGTCAGTGGGGACCCAGCACTCAACCAACTGCCGCCCATCACACCAGCTCTGCTGCATCCGCTTCCTCCAGCCTTGGTCACAGCCTCCATCATCACAGCAGCTCAGGGTGAGTACATCTTCCTTGAGATTTTGAGATTTGAGATTTGAGATGTATTTATTTTTTTAAAAATGGGACGGTATGCATTAATGAACATTGACATGTAAATGCATGGGATTATAGTCTGGTGGCTAATTTCCATCCCCAGTCCCATTAGCAGGTTGGTGTCAACACATAAAACAAAACAATCCTCTATAATAGGAACAAAAACACACAGAGCGTGTCAAAAGAAGAGCAACATAGTGTAAACTGTAGACAACCTAAAACATCATACAGTCCAAAAGAAAATAGGCCTGGAGTTGGGGGACCTTGGCAGTTATACGCACTGAATTATAAAGTGCTGGAGTGCTAATTAAAGTGCCATAGTGCTACAGTGCAGAGTGCTAGCTGCCTGGGAGCTCAGGTCCTGATTATATTGCACAGAAATATAAAGCGCATGTTGCATTGCACATTACCCTGCTGCCCAAGATTATAAAGTGCCATGTTGAATATAATATTGCACGATGCCCATAGCACAGACTTGCACAGGCAGATGTGTGAGTAGAGCTCCAATGGCCACAGACTTCATAGATACAATTCACCAAGTATACACAAAGAGGTAGCTCAGATATTCAATCAGATTGCATCAAAACACAATTTATAATATATGATCAGGATGGATCAATGTCATTAAACCCCAAAGATGAGAATTTAAGTTCAAGTTAACACATATAAACACAATTTCTCCTTCTGATTTAATGCTGTATGTTGTTCTGTTCTTTAACAGCAGAAATTGAGAAGATTAATTTATTCTTTTTTATTAATATTTAATTTACTGAATTGCATTTATTTTTGATTTATCTTGTTTTGATTATATAGGGCATGATCTTAAGACAGAAAAAAAAGCAAAGTTAAAGAGTAAAAAGATTTGTTGTACATGTTGAAAGGCTGCTTTAAAGAAGAGAAGTTGTTGACTGTGCGTGTGTAAACATCTCAGATGCGTCCATTCCTTTTCCCTCTTATATTATCTACTATCACTATTATTATTTACCTCTTCCCTCAAACCAAAGAAACCAAAAAAATGAGTTGTACATTTGTAGTCACAGGCATTGAAGGTTTCTCATTGTAATCATTCTGTTTGCCAAAACAAACAAACAAAAAACTATCAGCTCAATATTTGGATCTAGGTCCTCTTATTTTGTCGCTCTGGTATTAAATAGGTGTGAGTATTGTTGTTTTTGGAGGAATTATACCAACTGAAAACTCCTGTTATCGTGCCAATCATCTGTTAATACTTCACATAAGAAATATTAATGACTAATGTGTATGAACATTTAGCTATAAAAAGTTGAGAGAGTATTTTTTGTCAATTTCCCCCAGCTCTATAAAGTGGTGCAGGCATTTTTATCAGCCAATGTGGAAGTTAGGAATTTTGACATGCTTTTTTGGTCACTGCTAAAAAAAAAAAAAAAAAAAAAGCTTTGTGGTAAAAAAAAAAAAGCATATTAAACTTGCACAGTTTTTTTTTATTTTGCTAATTTTTATAAATGAACACAACTCTTATTATTTTTGAAGCATTTATATTATTGGTGAGAGCAAACAGCTGTTGTCAGGCTTTTATAAAACTACAACTTTGTAGTTTGACTAAGAAACATTTCTACGTTTTCAACCTATATGTTACAGAGAAAATGTCCTCTGTGTGACATGATCAAGTTGGTGCTTATGGCTGTGGCTATGGTGCATGCAACATTGTTTTTTTAAAAAGATCATCATAAATGATGATGTTGGAGGTCCCATGCCATATTTGTTTTCCTTGGTAGCAGTTTGTTTGCAACTGCTCTTTTAAAGACACAGTAATACTCTAAAATTTGTGCGTTGGACAATACCAAATGATTTTATGTTGTAGAGAAAAAAAAGTTTTAAATTTCACATGCATGTGTTTACCATGGACCTTATACCAGGCATTTATACCTAAAACCTATTCAAAAGTCCCGTAGACTGTAGACTTCAAGACATGGGAACTAAAATTGCTAAAATGGTGACCCACTTCTGTGTTTTAGGACTCATTCTTGCACTATTTTGTTGTCATTATTGTGTGCCCCTCAATAACTCATTCTTGTCTATATGCTATTTTTTGTGCAGAAGGCCTTTTTTGTAATTTTATTTAATTTGTTAGTAGTTTATTTTTAGAATATTCCCCCTGAATGGTAAGAATTACAGTTGCAAAGTAAAAGTTAAATACAAAAACGAACTTTCTTCTCTTAAACCTGGAATACTGTAAATGCTTGCTGAATCTGCTGAATGTAAATGCTGGATATTTTTGGTGCCTTTGCTGCAGGAATACTATTTTTTATGCTATCAGAGGACAAGTATTTATAGATGACATTTCAAGCAAGCTGTCTTTTCAAGTATAAAAGCCTTTTGAAGGTGAGTCTAGACTGTCTCCAGAAACAGACTATTTTTTGCCGTGCATGACTAAGAAAAGTGTGTGGGGAGAAAAGTGCAGGCGTAGAGAGGGAGAGAGAGAGACAAAAGCATGGGGAAGGTATGAACAGAAAGAAAATAGGGAGCAAGAGATGTGTAACAATAAGGAGATATGAAGAAAATAGCTTCCAGGTTAGTCTTCCACATCCAGTTTTAATTCATATTTTAAGCTTTTAAGTGTGGATGTTTGCTGTTCAAGCTGCCGGCGGTGAGTGGAACTAAAGGATAATAATTTGTCAGCATGTATGCCACCTTGAACCTATGGTTGTCTTTCCTCAGATCCCTCCCCGGGGACATGGATGAGACAGACGCTTTCCGCTCCAAATTAAGGTGCAACGAAGATGCCATTTCCCTCGCTCCCTCCACAGCGGAGTCTATCATTGTTGAAGGTGAGTGTGCTGCATGAGGGTGGGAAGAACTTCTTATTTTAATGATTCCATTTTTTGTTGTAATGGTTTTATTAATTGTTTTAATTTAAAGTGTGTTAAAGCTTTCCCAGCTTGCTTAGAGTGCAGAGTGATAATTTGTCTTCAGGAGTTTTCTTAAATTCAGGGAGGGGAGAGTGTGGAGTGTGTGTTGTGAACTCAATGTTGACCTCTGTCTCTCTCATTAAGCAGGAGTGTGTAGGAGAGAGATACAGGCAAACATGATGCAAGCAATTCACGTAGAGTGAGCTACAGCACCATCTCTTCTTTGTCTTCCAGTTATTATGTCTAGTGTTTAATTAAACCAAGGATGTGCAACTGATAGCCTGGGGGCCACATGCGGCCCCCCAAGTTCATCAGTGCAGCCCGTCAGTATATTCAAAATTAAAAAAGAAAGGACAGACATTGGGAAAACATGACAAAATCTGCCACCTCAACGTAAAGAAATTTAATGTTTCCAGTGGAACACAGCTTCAGCTGACTGTTTAACCCCTTTTGTGACTAAATGCATTTGCGGAAATAGAAAGAAATGTAACTTTAATATCCTTTAACAACCACCATGCTATAACTTGCATTGAAAAAGTAGTTAAAACTCTGGAATTTTCTGTTTAGCCTACTAAATTAAATATGACCTCTTTCATTTGAGTTTGAATGTATAAATGTTGACGAGTTAACTCCTTGTGACCGTTATCTATATAGAGCTGAGCATCTTCACTAGTTTCACAGATTGATTCAAATTACAATTATTAAGTTAACAATTTAATTCACTTTGTTATCAAGTTGCATTGTGATGCATCAACAGTGTGTAGTGTCCTTGATTTTCCATATAGCTGCACTCGGGTAATTTTAGATAAAAAAAAATACAAACAGTCAGAAAAATATGAACTTCCTTTATTAAGTACAACAGCTTCTAAGGTCAACTGCAGCCATAATGTTATTTTATTGTATACCAGAATGAACAAATTTCATAGCTTTCATCTTCATGTACTCTTTTTCTTTCTCAGAAACAAAACTGATATTGCAGTCTAGCAGCAGTCTCTTCAAGATTAAACTATGATTGACTGTCTCTGCATCAGTGCGTCTTCAGCTATATCTGCATCATGACGCATTGGTTAAAAGATTTTTTTTACACCATTGCTAACATATCTATACTTTTTGTTAAATTACAAGTAATTCTCATTTCTACATATAGAGGACCCTACAAATTTCAACCCTTTGGCCCTCCTACAGCAAGTTAATGTGGCCCTCCTGGGAGCTAAAGTTGTGATATGGTGACCTTTTATAATGATAATGCACAGGCTCATTAACAGTATGGAAGATTCATACCTTTATTATGTTCAAATTGCTTTCATACTTTTTAGTCAGATGAGTCAACCAGTTACTCGTACCAGAATAAAAATGTGAAGTATATATAACAACATTGGACCCAAATAATGTTCTTTAACCACAAATCAGTCATTTGTTTTGATAGATCAAAGATGTCAGTGAAATGGTTTGTTTTACTCTGAGCCAATGAAAGCAATTGTATTTGCATATCAAACTCTTATTCAACCAAATACATATCCATTAAAATGCCAAATAAATTAATATTTATGAACATTTTCCCATTATTAGTACGATTTCAGTAAAACTTAATGGTAAATGCATTGCTTTCTTCACATAACATTGCTTATTTACTGTCAGTTTGAAATTATAACCAGCTCTTTTTAACATCCTGTTTCTGATCATTAGGTGTTGAGGATCAAATCAGCGTCGTTTCAGTTTCATGTATCAGACCAATACTGTGCATGATGATCCTAAACTTGGTATCAGCATCAAAGTTTAAAGTTTTGGTACCATTGCATTAGTAGTTGATGGAAAACTTTGGTTTATCCCTTCATTTTATTTTTCCATGTCTGTACTCATTTGTTATAATCCAGGTTATTCGGTATAATGATTCCCTCAGGATTACTCATGCAAAACAAAAGTACTGATTTTAAATCTACTTAGAATGATATAAGTACATAAAAAACACCCCTGATTTTGGGTCATCCCTGAAATCAGCAGATGACTCTCTGGATGACTACATCGACCTCTAACAGACCTTAAAATTCTGATGAGCTGAATTAAACCTGAGCTCCAGATGTTTTTCTTTTTTTCTAGTAAAATCGATTTCACTTTATATATTCATCCTCATTTTATTTATTTATTTTTTTACCCTGAAGTACATGCCTGTGTTCCAATGCCTCTCTTCTGCTCAGATGCTCACTATGCAGCAGTGCGGGCTGATCTGGAGTCGGATGCTCAGGACCTGGAGGCAGAGTCATGGAGTTTGGCAGTTGATCAGCAGTATCTAAAGAAGCACTCTAAAGAAATGGTGAAGAGACAGGATGTGATTTATGGTAAGTGTTTGTTGCTTGGATTATGTTCACACCTGCACCCGTCCTATCAACCTGTTTGATGCCGCTTGTATTAATGCATAGTTAATTGATTGGATAGTTTAGGTGATGTGTCATGCTGCCTCTACACCTCAGCTGGAAGCAAAAATAAGAAAGTAATTTGTAAAAGACTTAATGAAAACTTCATACACTGAAACACTTAATATTAGAAAAATGAATCACCCACAGATACAGGTGATGCTAGTGTATACATTTATCAGCTGCAGTAAAAGTGAGATCAGCAGCTGACAAAAGAAAACAAACAGTAACTCAACAAGCATGTGACATGAAATGACCATAAGAAGTTAGTTTTGGATTTAGAGCATGCTTTTCTACTAACAGTTTACATAGTCACGTGTACCATAGCATCTCTTATTTCTATCCTTTAACTCAAAGTAGTTTTCATTTTAAAACTATAAGCAGGGGCATCCCCGAAAAGGCGTTGTCTGAGTGGAATCAGGTTTTGCTCCACCTAACTGTTTGGTACCTTCACAGATGTGCAAGTTCTATTGGCTGACCCAGATGCGGCTGCACATGACTGGTCAAATCTTGTAACTGTTTGTCTTTTTGAATTTTCAAACCTACCCTATTTAAGTGATGTTTGTGATGCATTTCTGATGACACTGATGAAGGCCACAAGCCAAAACACATTGGTCTGATAAAGTTGTTTCCTGAACTACAAGTGTTGCTGGAGCTCTTTTGAACTCTTCAAGAGTTTTTTTCTCCAACCACCTTGAAAGTTGGTCAAGTTGTGTCGGAACTTCTGGCCTCAGATGTGCAAGTTACCCATGCCATGGGCACTGATACACCCCCACACTGTCACAGATGTTGCCTCTCAACTGTTGCATTGAAAACAAAATTGACAGTCCTTTTTATCTCTAGAGACCAATTTGAAATTCTGATCACAGATCACTGATCACTCTTTTCCAATTTAGGCCAGTTCATCTCAGATGAGCTTGGGCCCAGAGAAGCATTCTGGATGGTCTTGATGAATGTCTTTTGCTTCACATGGTGGAGCCCTAACTTAGTATGTACTGTAGATGCAGCAGCGTGGCTGGGACTATGTTAACTGACAGCGGTTTTAAGGGTTCCTGAATGCATGTTGTAATATCCATATTTTTTTGACAAAGTGCCACTAAGTAAATGAAGGTCACAGGCATTCAGTGGTGTTTTAGGCCTTGTTGCTGATGTCCAGAGATGTCTCCTTGGATTCTCTGTATCATTTGATTCCATTCAATTCATGTACCATAGATGGAAAAATCTACAGCTTCCTTGTAATTACTGCATATTTTTGGGATCATTGTTCTTAAGCTGTTGGACTTTTTAACTGTGTAGTCTTTCTCAAAATGGACTATGTTGTACCTTTATTGAGTGTGAACTGATTTTACTGTGCAGCACTTTGGTAAACTTGAATGTTTTTAAAATGTGCTATATAAATAAAGTGGATTGGATTGGATTGGATTGAACTACTGAGCCTTTGCAGTAGTGCTGACTTTGTACCTAATCATAGCACTTTCACCTGTGCTAAGCCTACTTAACGTTGAAATTTTATGTGTTCTTCAAGTCTTCCACAAATTTTCAAGTGTCTCTTTGCCTCAGTCCCAACTGTTTTGGAAGGGGCATCACACTCAGAAATTTTAAGAAACGAAAACCCTTGTGCCCTGCTTTTCTTTCAAATTTCTGAATCCGATTCTTGTAGAAATTGAACACATATCTTTGATTTCAGATATATCTATTCTGTTTTTAATCATATTTTATAATAACCTCCTAATTTCTCTAGAGTTGAAATTGTACTTAAATTGGCAGAATATTAATGCATAACTTTTGTCCCTTTTCAGAGCTGATGCAGACAGAAATGCACCATGTGCGAACGCTGAAGATAATGCTGCGTGTGTATGTTCGGGAGTTGAAGGAAAACCTCCAGATGGACTCCAGTCGACTGGAGTGTCTATTTCCCCGCTTGGAAAGCCTCCTCGAGCTTCACACACATTTCCTGTCTCGTCTGAAAGAGAGGCAGAGAGAAAACCTTGTCTCACCAAATGAGAGGAACTATACTATCGACAGGGTGGCAGAAATTCTGATCACACAGGTAAGGCAACAAAAGGTATCAGTGTAACAAGAACAGGAGCATAGAAATGACAAAAAAGACAATTTTCTTCGTTTCTTAGTTTTCAGGTGAAATAGGAGAAAGGATGAAGGACAGCTATGGAGATTTCTGCAGTCACCACACTGAAGCTGTCAGCTACTACAAAGAACAGTTGCAGAACAACAAAAAGTTCCAAAATATTATACGAGTAAGCCACAAGCAGTCGATACAACATGCCCTTATTTTACACACTAATATATACTATCAGTCCAGTAAATATTAAAACCATGTCCCTTTTTTTCAGAAAATTAATAACCTGTCCATTGTGCGAAGGTTAGGAGTTACAGAGTGTATTCTGTTAGTGACTCAGCGCATAACCAAGTATCCTGTGCTAGTGGAGCGCATTCTGCACAACACTGAAGGTAGAGCTTTTTACATTTAGACCATACACCCTCATGTATTTAGTGAGAAATAACCTCAGTTGTTATAAACTTATTTATTTATTTCTTCTGTATCTAGCTGGTACAGAAGAGCATGAAGATCTGAATCGGGCACTGGGTCTGATTAAAGACACCATCGTTCAGGTTGACACACAGGTAAATCTTCACGAGAAAAATTCTCGACTCCGAGACATACACAACAAAATGGAGCCAAAAGCACTGGGAAAAATCAAAGATGGACGAGTGTTTCGGAGGGAGGACCTGGCACAGGGACGGAGACAGCTGCTGCATGAGGGCACGGTCAACTGGAAAGCTGCTTCAGGCAGGCTCAAAGGTAAGATGATATCATGAAACAAGATTCTTTGTTGATCTGTTATATTGTAGGGTGAATATATTTGCAGTTTCTCTTGAGAAGAAATCAAAGCGCTGCTGTTTTGTGAAGTTTAAAATAAGTTAACATTAAAGATACAAAGCTAAATTTAGGAAATCTCTGAGATGACTTGTGCTCTTAAACTAGAGAAATAAAGCACTGGTTTCTTATACCTCAAAATTTATGTGGATGTAACTTTTAGAACTCAAAAAAATTGATAACAAATAAAAAATTGATAACAAATAAAAAGATAAAGGTTGAAGGTTTTATTTTTGTCCTCACAGATATTCTTGCAGTGCTCCTTTCAGATGTATTGATCTTGCTACAAGAAAAGGATCAGAGATTTGTATTTTCTACAGTTGTGAGTATTTCATCATGGCACTTTCACACACCCTTTCTTTAGCGAATGACTTGAATAAGAAGTTGTAATATGGGAACGGGAAAGAGTGCAGTCTGTCTTTCCTGACAGGTCTGTATATGTCATCAGTCAAGTTTTCAAATCTCTTGTCTTAGTACTTAAAAAGCACCACCGTGTGTCTCTTTCCTCTTTCATTTTTATGCAGGATAACAAGCCGTCAGTAATCTCTCTTCAGAAGCTGATTGTCAGGGAAGTGGCCCATGAGGAGAAAGCCATGTTTCTTATTTGTGCCTCCTCAAATGAGCCAGAGATGTACGAGATCCACACCACCTCCAAAGAGGAGAGGAACAGCTGGATGACACAAATTCGGCAAGCTGTTGAGAGGTATCTTTATTGACACACAAAGGAAATCCTCAGCTAGTAATTGATTGTGTTTACATTTTGAGGTAAGATTTTTAGAAAATGTTAAAAGGTTATTAATCCTTAACAAGAGTTTGCTCTTTCTTTCTCCTTTTGTAATGTCTTGTTACTGCAAAGTTGCCCACACACAGAGGAGAGGCTGTTTAGTGAGCAGGAGGAGGCACGAGCTTCCAGGCTAAAAGAATTTCAAGGTAACTGTGGAAGAAATTAATTGCAACACTATGGCATTTCATTGTCCTTTTAAGATCCCTTCATCCTCTAAAAAGCCCTCTAAAACTCCTTGCACAGGTTTCACATGCTCGTTTTAGCAAAGCTGTTTTAATCAATTTTGGTGTAAACATAAGTGATGACTTGTTACCTGCATTTTATCATATTTATTTGCATAATGTCATAGTAAATAGTTTTCAAGCTAATTTTCAAGTCTAATAAAGATGTAAAAAAGATGTAATTATATTGATTCAGTGAAAAAACCTGGTGAATTACATGTAGTACACCACAAGGGGGTGATCATACAGCATCTAAACTTAAAACAAACATTATAAGCAGATTTAAATAATCTTCTTAATATTCTTTATATTAAAAATGTTTTAAGTCTTGAAGATTTCATCCTTTATTTCTTTAGCTTTTTTTAAGACCTTTCAGGCAGAATATATTTAAGTTTAGGTCTGTGTTTAAGAAATTCTGCATTTCTTCTATTGTTAAGAGAATAAAATCCTTTCTAATTTTAATTTTGTTTTTATCTTTGAAGAGCGATTGAGCCAAAAGGATGCAGTGATTGCTCAGGCTCTCACTGAAAAACTGCAGCTGTTTGCAGACATGGCCGAGTCCGTGGCAGGTTTAGAAGACACCGCATCAAGGTCCAGACTTCTGCTTCGAGGGGATGCTTCAGACCTCCAGCAGGGGGAGACCTTGCTTAAAGGAGCAATCACTGAGGGTAAAGACAGGGCTGCATAATACTGTATGTGCATCACTTGAAGATTTAGAGACATTACAACATGTTTTTTTATGGTATTTATACACCGGGTCCCTGTTTATCATTCAAAAGTCTTAAAAGCCAAGAAATTTAGTTTTTGAAAATCAAGATCTTGATACGTTTTAAAGGTTCAGAGTTGTTTGATAAGAAGTTTTCAGTTTTAGGGCAAGAGCAAGAGATTCAGGGCAGAATGAATTAGAGGTTTTTTTGTCTTTATGTCTTTTCATCTGCTCAGTCTTTTTGTCGTAGTTTTTATGTATTTTATTTCCTTCAGTGATTCTGTGGTGAGTTCAACACTTACGTTACAGGCGGCAGTATGCTTAATGTTGCCTTATTCAGTATTTTAAAGTAGAAGAAGAGTGTGTTTCTCAGCCTTCTGATTTGAAGTCAGTATTGATTTTTTTTTCTTTTGAGGGGCCTTAAAAGAGTCTAAAAAGTCATTAAATCTGTAAGGTTAAAATGTAAAGAAACCCTAAGCTTAGATTTGCTCACCTCTTGTTTTTATCCCTACAGCTCTGTTATCTAGCAAGTGATGATAGGGAAATTAAAAATGGCTGCTGTCAGCTTTGACCTTTCATTCTGTTTAAGCATAAGTCTCTGTTCTGTGTCATGCCAGTGGAGAACCTCCAGAACTTGTTGCAATCTGGGGTGAAAGAAGAATCCCCAACCCCCCGTCTTGAGGAAGGAAGCGGGTCTGGGGTGCTACCCAGGCGAGCAGACACATTTGGGGGATATGACAGCAGCCCCACCATCCTCAGTAAGAGTGAGTTCTGCACAAGAAGTGCCCCAAGGGATTCAAATTTTTAACAGATTTTGCATTTGTATTAAGTGACCTGCTATACCATTGAAATACATGAATTCTGAATAAATTGGATACACTTTTGAAAGGTGTGTGTATGATTTTTCTTAACACCAATTCCCTGGCAATAGAGCCAGAAGAACAAATGTAAAGAGCTTTGTTTGTAGTGTTACCTGTATGTGTGTGTTGTGTCAGTCCATATTTTTGTGTATTTGTTTGGTCTAATCATTTGTGTGTTTGTCACTGTGTGTGTTTGTCACTTTGTGTGTTGATGTATCCATGCCAGATGGCAGCTTGAAGAAGAACTTTTCTGGTGAGTCCAGAAACAGAGACAGGAGCCAAAGAGCCAGCTCTGACCCTCAGCTCAAAGAACTCTGTGGCAGCCACACCCTGGAGCAGACGGTAGGGATTCAACACGAGCACACACACTCTCAAACACTCTGTTTGTCTAGGGATGAGTCATTGTGTTGCTTCCTGTAGATAGTAATGACCAGACCAGGTCATCTGGAAATTTTCCCCATCCTAATGTTGACTGTCACACAGCTCTCACAGGCCACTTCATTTGTTTGTATTTAGATTAAAGTTGATATAAAGTTTTCTCTAAGTAAGTAAATCATACTGAAACTTTTCCGATGGACAAAATGACATTTAGTCTGGGACAATCTATTGAGTTTTTAAGAGATAAAGATGTAAAAAGTAGGACAACATTCTTTGTAAAGGTATTGATTCAAAATGTTACCAGGCCTGATGCTCAGTACAAAGATTGTTTACAGTACCAATAACATTAATATGCAAACTGACCATTGTGTAATCTGTTTAAAATGTTAAAGCAAATGGGGAATGATTATATAATTTGTCCTATGAGTGAAGGGAGCATTTATTTATTTGCTTATTTATTCGTTATTTATTTTTCACAACCAGATCATTTAAGTTTATGTCATTTTCATGAATAGATTGGCATTGTGCAGATGGTTGGTGATAAAAAGAATCCATGTGACATTTAGCATTTGGGCCATGTGAATCTGACTTACTCTAACTTTGTTTTTATTTATTTTATTTTTTAAATGCTCATCATCACAAAACCCGAATGGACAATATGTCACTAATGGCCTTTAAAAACCCTTTGAATCAATGCAAGGAAATGCTCCTCTAGATGTGTGAAAAGGTCAGGTGGAAGCCCGTTTTTGTTTACATTGGATTACATTTATAGTATAAAGAACTTTCAGAGAGCTGGAGACTGAATTTTTCAATTTAATTTCAAAAACAACTTCTTGTATGCTTTACATACATGCACACACACACACATACATATATATGTATATATATATATATATATATATATATATATATATATATATACACACACACACACACATATATATATATATATATATATATATATATATATATATATATATATATATATATAGAGTTAAGCAACCACACACATTACCTCAAATATTTCTAAAAGTTTGAAAGACAGAAATTCTAACTACCATGTCTGTTATGGCGATGGAGCTTATTTGTCATTGCCTTGGAAACACCTAATAATACATCAAAGATTGCTGCACAAGCAATTTGGGCTAGCCCTTGAGACGCAACGTCTGTTATGTTATTTCTCTTTCAAAATTGAGGCCTCTTTTTAAAAAACAGGTTTCGTAAATCATCAGCAATCAAACATTTACATCGTGTGGATGAATTTCACATAATTAGAGAAAAAGTGGACGTCCTGGGCCATGCCGTGAGCCAGGATGCTTTATTAGTAGCTTACAACACAAACCAGGACATCCACAACATTTACTCCTTTATTGCATGGAATTTATCCATGAAACGGGAACACTTAATAAACACTGGTAATGAAGTGCAGTTTTGATTGAAAAGAGTCCTCGGTTTGAAACAAATGGAAACCGAAATTATACAGATGTGATTGTGTGATTATCGGTTACTCTCTGTCTCCCTACAATGATTGGTTTCCACTCATCAACTCTTGTTAATCTTGATTAAACTGTACAGTCCTCGTAACTGATGACAGTACAATTAAGTTTTTTTTTGTTTGTTTGTTTTTGTTTTAGATGGACTTGATTTTATGTGGTAGCATATGTGAAGGCCCTGTGAGTCGCGGTGAAACATAATGTGTACCATAATTCCACTAAGTTTATTATATTTGAGCCTTTAACCAAATGCAACAAAAAGATATGTGTACAGCTTGAAGAAATTTTTTTGAATATAATTCATGCTGTGTTGAAGTTTCACTAGTCCTATAAACACAAAGACGTGATTTTAATAACAATTTGTTTGTGGTTGAGTTATTTCTCATGGAGCTTATATATACTTTATTTACTTTATTGCTTTTTTGTGATCTGCCGTCTTGCTGCAGGATCATTTTATTTGTACTAAAATAAGCAGAGTAACAGTTGTGTAAATACTCTAATAAAGATCTTGTATTCTTTCACATCTTTTTAACATTGACATATGTGCTGTAGTTCACTGTTGTATATATTTTCTCAGTGGGTGATAGAACAAGTTGTCAAACATGTATCAAAATTTGATTAAAACAATACCTTGTACAGGAGCAATGAGCACTACTCTCAGTCTGTTTGTGATGTTTCATTTGTACAACTTATGGCTTACTGTGTGTCTGTCTTCTTTTTACTCAGGTTGATGAAAGCTGCTGCTCTCCTCCCAGATGGAACAGCATCTGGTCCAGCTCTTTCCCTGAGGCTGAGGTAAACTCTTCCCCGATCTGTCACCCTGTGCTACATACAACTGCTGGATTTAATATTTTTTAGCCATGCCTGCTAACATGAGAATATATAACCTTAAGAAATTCTCTAACCCAATGAAAGGATACCTTGTTTCTCATTAATGTGGTCTTTAAAACTTTTCTTGTGTCCTGTTGTAGTTCTTTGACAGAGTGCTGATGCTCTCCCAAAGACTCTATAGTCTACAGGTAAAACTTTCAACACAAACGTTAGACATCTGTTTCGAATTTTTAACATATATCTTTATACTTGAGACAAGAATTCTCATTGTAATCTCCTGATAATCTGCCCTGGTTCTTTTTTCCAACTTCAGGCCATAATTTCACAGCAGGACAGCCACATTGAGCTGCAGCGGGCCTCACTGACCGAGCGAGCCTCCCTGCCGGGCCGCCACAGAGGGAACGTGCTCCTGGAGCAGGAGAAACAGCGGACTCTGGCCCTGCAGAGAGAGGAGCTGGCCAGCTTCCACAAGCTGCAGTCACAGCACCGACAAGAGCAGCAGCGCTGGGAGAGAGAGAGGGAGAGGCACCGGCAGCAGGTGGAGGCTACTGAGGCCAGACTCCGACAGAGGGAGGAGGAGTGCAGACGGCTAGAGGTGAGGTGTTTGGTCCTACTTGAGGGCAGGGGAAATGTTTTTGACAGTCAGACACATGCTAAACCTACAGCTCTGCTTTATGTTTGCATGCTCTCTTTGTTATTATCTGTATTTTTTACAAGAAGAATTAGCCCTCAACAATCCAATTGATAGATAGGCAACTCTCCAAACTGAGCCACCAACATCCCTAATTAAGTCATCATTGTAAAAGAAAATTTTATTTTACCTCTTAACAATTTAACAGTGAAGTCTGTACATTTCTAAAGCTCACAATAGAAAGTTAGAGAGGCTTCTATCACAAACACATTAACTGTGATAAAAATATACATTTTTTTCCATCATCAATCATCCATGCATTGTTTCTTTTTAGGCACAGCAGAATTAAGATAGCATAGCAGCAAGTACATTCTTACTACATAGTGTTTAGTGTCTCCCAACTTTACCACAACAGAAAATAGGGACAATGATGCTCCTTGGGGTGTCTTGTTTCACTTTGAAAAACTGACAGTGAGAAAGTAAAATTAATATGCAGTTTGTGATATCAACATGTTCAAATATTTCCCTTTATTTTTTGACCAGATCAAAGGTGATTTCATTTACTTTTAAATCCATGGCAAGTTCTTACTTCTGTGGATGAGCTTATGCTGTTAGCTACCAAATATTCCTCAAAGCAGCACTATGGAGCTGTTTTCTACCTTTGAATCAGTGTAGGGCTAATTTAAAAGATAAAGTCGTGATCATAAAGAACTATTTTTGCATTAATTCAATTAGAAAATCAAGTAAATCTAATGAATTGCCTCACATTGTCAGCTTGGATTGAAGATTGTTTTTATATGCAAAATGACTAAATTTAAAACCTTCAATATAAACTTTGATTACAATTAACTGTCTAAAATTTAGTGATTTATCAAGCTTTTATGTATAATTATTTGACAGCCCTTAAAGTAGATTAGGAAAAAAACAATATTAAATATCAATACCTGAGACAAAAGTAGATATTGTAGCATCACGTGTTGTTTTGATGCAGGAGCATCTGGCAGAAGAGAGAAAAGAGCTGGAGAGTCAGAGGGAGACGTACCAGCAGGACCTGGAGAGGCTGAGAGAGTCCACCAGAGCTGTGGAGAAAGAGAAGGAGCGCCTGGAGCACCAGAAGAAGATCAAAAGGAAGACTATTGAGGTATGGACCTTAAGTGTGGAGATGATTGGATATATAAGTATTATACTTCTCCATTATGAATATGGTATGTGATTGTTTAAGTGAAATATATCTATTTACTGTCTTAGTTTATGAGGAGAGGCTCTGAAAAAAATTGTTGAAGTTCATAAAAATCTACTTCACTGCGCCTATAAGGATGAAGTAAGTAGTTGTGAAATGGTGGAAGGGGGGTCAGGGAAAGGTGCTGAGAGAGTGAGGTGAAACAGGAAAGAAGTTGTGGGTGACAGTTGCTCGCATCAATCAAAGAGGGACCTTCCCATCCTTAGCTGTAGTTTTTATTTTTCAGGTCAGTTTTCAAAACTGATTTTGCACTCTTATTTTAGCCAGATCATTTGGTATAAATCAGATACTCATACTTCTGAGGTGCAGAGAGTCTGTGTTACTTCAGTATATTTTGACGCGTCAGGAGGTGTTCACATATGCAATCCTGTCATTCTTCTTTACATCCTGCAAATTCCTGCCGGGGTAGTTGCAGGGACATGCAGTTCTTGAGTTCAGGTCATCTTACTGGTGGAAAACTGTCTCTGCTTTCAGCTCCCCAAACCAGTTTCATAGATGGGTGTAATGATGAGCCAACATGATACAATTGATTACATCTCTTGCTACTCATACTAGAAAAATACCTTCACAGGGAGCAGTCTTTCTCTTCACCTTTCTTTACCTGTTTCTCCTGTCCTCTTCCTGTGTGCCCTTGTATCTGCCACTCTTTCCTCGCAGTACAATGCGGACCATTGTTTTTGAGTTTCATGGGAGAGGAACTTTGAGAAAGATCCACTGACTGTAATTTCATGCCCACTGCTGACAGACCTGTTCAGCAGCAACAGTTAAGTCACTTAATATCAGCCTTTAGTGTTTCAGAGGTCTGCATCGCCATTCGTTGTGTTCATCCATGTTAGTTTTATTTTTGTATCTTGTTCTGCTGCATGTCGTGGCCAGGACACTCTTGTTAATGAAATTCTTAATCTCAGTGAGGCTTTCCTGGTAAGATAAAGTTTAAATAAAGTTAAAGTTGTATAAAGTTTGAATAAATAAAAATTCCCATTTATTAAAAATTAGTTTTCTTATTGACACGTTTGTGTGAGAAATACTGTAACATAGAAGGTTTATATAACTTGATACAGATTTAATTTGTAGACCATAATTCAAGACAAGGCAGACAATACCATTCTCTGGAGGGATATTATGGATTAAAAAGCTCACAGAAAATTAAATCTTTTAACAACATGTAAAATATTGTAACGAACATATATCTTGGAAAATAAGTAAAAAAAAAAAAAAAAAAAAGTCAATGCTCTGAAGCGTTTAATAAGTGAAAAAGACATTTGACAGAGTTATAATTAATATAGCATAGTGTAAGAAATGTACTAAAAATTGTCATATTAGTGATAAAGAGCCCTAACCTTAGAATATGGAGAGCAGAGAAGATTATTTGAAGTCAAAACAGTCACTGCTATCTATGCTTATGGGATGAATTTCTCCTATAATTGAAAATTTAGGCATGAGCCTGTCTTTACTCACACAGTGGGAAAAGCTATGAACTAAGCCTACTCCTTTTTTTTTCTTGCACTGCCAGGCATGATTGCACCATGGTAGCAGCAAGCATGTTCATGTGTTCTGCTCTTCCAGAGGAACTAAAAAATATGCTCAGAGCTTCAGCTGACAGTAATATTGTGATATTGTGTGAGTTTGTGTGTGTGTGTGCACACACGCCACATTGTTTTGAGTCCATGAGTGTGTATTTGTGCCGTGCAAAATAAACTGCTGGTATGAGGTATTGACATTTATCAGTGTTCCATCCCTAATTCACTTGTTAGAAGTGAGCACATGAATCATGAATATTGTACATGGTAAACAAATCAGTTGCACAGTGTGAGTTGGTATTCCTCACAGACTGTTGTACCTTCAGCTTTGAATTCTCACAGTGTTTGCCTGTCTTTAATGACACGTTTATGTTGTCTTTGGGATTAAATCACTATGTAGCATACATCATTTCATTTTACTCAGAGCTTTTGATTTCCAGATTATCACTGTTAGCCCTTCATTCTTGGTCCCTATGTTCACTTAGCATCAGTAGATTTTTGTATTAAGCCATTGTGTACACTTGTTAAGCAAGCATTAGGATTGTTTGCTGGAAGAGAGGTATGAACATGAATGATACCTCCCTTACCTGAGTCACATGAAAGACTAATTGCAAGATAGAAGCCTTGTTTAACACGCCTGAAGATGGGATTGCTCATACTGACTAACACTCCCATGCAAGACGCCAAAACTCTCAGGTGCATGAGTCACTTTATTCCTTTGTATTTTTTGATAAAAGAGAGTTTCTGTACAAACCAGAAAGCTTTTTTATCCAAAAAGTTTGAGCAATGATTGGATGTTTTTTAAATGTTGTGCCGTAAGACGTGCTGCAGACATTCATTTTGTGTCGAAGTGGTCCTCACTAATATCCATTATTATATTTGCTGCCACCAAACATTCCTACTTGGATGATGCCTCACAGTTATCCCTGATATGCAAATGTTTCTTCATAAGTGACAGATGACACAACAATGTGTTCAAGTCCTGACTTGTCCTAGGAATGAACTGCAGGGCAATTGTAGGCAACAAATGACTCGAGTAGTTTCAATCTCAAACATTTTCTCTGCTCAATCAGACAACTATATGTCAAGAATTTGAATACATTATGATACTATTATTTAGATGTTTATTTGGACAGGACAGTGCATATTGTTGAAAGCACAATATCTCGGAAATCAATAAAATACCAACGTAAATATGCCGGATTTAGCAGAATGCTAATTTTCCCAAGCATAAAAGATCATATAGTAATGACACATCAAGGTATCATCTGATAAATACAAACCCACCAAAAAGGTAAAATGCAAGAGTGAATAATTTATGCACTGCAACTTGGTGTCACTTTCACCTCATCTTATGCTTCATGGTTTAATTTCTCCTCTCAGCAGTCCTCTTTTCCTTGCTCTTGTTTCTACTTGTCCTTTGGTTAGTTTAGCTCTGTTCCTGATATCCCGATTCCCAGGGTTGGACAGTACTGAAGTAGATTTACTTGAGTACTGTACTTAAGTACATTTTTTGAGTATCTGTACTTTACTTTTTGGAAACGTATGACTTTTACTCCTCTACATTTGAAAGAAAATATTGTACTTTTAACTCCACTACATTTCTATGAAGGATCTCGTTTCTCGTTAATTTTAAGTATAGCTGTGAAGCCAGCAGATGAAATTTCTTTTCTCTTCTAAAATGCAATCTGCAATTTTTTGGTTTGAATCATATATCAGTTGCTTGGTTTACTGTTTGGGTGCTGTTTCTACACAAATAAACCTTGCATTGGGTAACTTAAGCTCTTTCTACCTGTGCAATTCTGAAAATGTCTTGTAAATGTCACTGCAGCCTCCTCCCATACTGCCTGACTTGCTTGCTCTTACATGTTCCTCTTAAGGGAAAATAGAGGGAGGATGTGGAAATTCAGGCTGAAGTCAGGATGAACAGTCCTGCTGTTTGCTTTCACACATGCAGCTCACCTAGGTAAATACATGAAATTTTCATAAACAATGGTTTCTTTCTTTTGTTGGACCCAAAATTCTGAATCACACTACAATAATTAGGTGTCAACACAGATTAAGTTATGCTGTCTTTCAGTCAGTATATTTAAACATGTTGCTTGCAAATGTAATTGGTTGGAAACTAATGATGCTTTGAGGTCTTGAACTGTGTGTAGGGGGTTTGGAAATAGGTCATTAAAAGTATGAAATTTAACTTTGGATTTTCTAGATATACCCTGTCCTTAGATATGATGAAACAAAATTGTAATTTCAAACATTGAGCCAATCAATGTAAATGGTGTTGTCTAACACCACATCTAGTTTAAAGATAAATAGATTCATTTGAGAATATGATATATTGCTCTGTCTACTATCCAAATATCTTGTAATAACAAGAGCCTTCATAGCTGGCTTAATGCAAGAGCAGCCTTCCCATACTGTGTGAGTTGTACCCTGTGCAACTCGCCTCTTAAAAAAAAGGACCCTCTGGCTGTGTGGACCTCTTCTGTTTGATGAGTTTTTGAGGGGCCATGTTACTTAGACGCTCCTTCTCTGACACAGTGATGGTGACTAAGATTGCTAAGTGGTTGGTTTGTTTGTAACATGGACTTTAAGATAAGAAGTTCTAATCTAGACTCTTAGCACCTCATTAAATTTCACCCACAATATTTATTTTAGACCAGCTCGGTAGTGCTGCAAGTATGTTGTGTACACATGGAGATGTATGGGTTGCAGTAACATACAGCTGCCTCAGCTGTGGGACTTTTCTTGGCTGTGGTTACGGGAGATTTGGAAATGATGTGTACCCCTCCTGCATCAAACACATCAAACAGCTTTTTCTTCACTCGTGATCTCAGGATCTGTTCCAGGCCTCATGCCAGCCTGATATCAACAGGCATTTCATCAGCACCAGCCAACATTAAGACTCATCAGCAGACCACTGGAGCCATGATTAGACCTCATAAAAAGAAGTCATGCCCTCCTTGTGTTTATGTTGTGTTTTGGAACATGTGTGAGCGCTCTCCCAGGAGCACCACCAGTTGCAGCATGTCCCAACTTCAGAGGAACTTTTCTTTAATGTATTATCTCATCTGATCAAAGTTGGCTACGGGATAAAGAATGAAGTGGGCCTGGCCTTTTTTCAATTGACTTTAGGTTGGAGTCTTAAGTCTGATTGTTTAAGAGTCATGTGGATATAAATTCTTACAACTTGTTTATAACCAAGGTTAGAGACAAGGTTCAGTAATTTGACTGACAGTGTCCTAAGAGAATGCATCTAAAAATGAGAAGCTAAGCAAAGCCTACCAAATTTAATGGAATAAACCTCCAGGATAGGAACTGAGCTTATAGCTATGAGGTAGAAGGCTTAATGCTCAGCATACAGAGAGAGTTTTAGGGGGGAATTGCATCCATGTATAAGGACTGCTCTTCCTCCTGCAACGTCTTCTGAGACGCCTCCGGGCAAAGCACTCAATTTAACAACTGCCCCCTACTCCAGTTATTCTTCTGAGGAAGCTATAAAACTAAAATACTTTTTGGTGTTAGTAAAGACAGGAACATGGCAGATGACATTTCTTGAGCATGGGAAGGTTAGCTAGAGGAACTTAAAAGGTCAAGCCGTTAAATGGTGACCTTACCTGTCTTCCACTCTCTGAGCTATGTCTTCCTGTCTTTGGCCTGAGTTTCTGGGCTGATTTACGATGCCATCGTCTGAGTGTGTTCCTGTGGTCTGAATATTCTTTGCAGTAACTTTTTACTCATCAGCATCTTCACTTTGTTCAGACACACCTAGATACCTGTGGGTAGCGTTTTCTCTAATATCCCAACAGCAGAGGCTGTGCAGAGCAAAGACCAAGCTGAAGGGCAAATACTTCACTTTGCATCATCTGTTACTATTCAATCCTTTTTTACAAGTTTACACTGCTCCTCAGATGGCCTCATAAAATATGTTTTGAAGTTTCTTGTATAAAAATTCACTCAAATATTGGAGTTTGGCATGCCATAAAACCCTCTGTTTCAGCCCTGCTCATAAAAGGCTGCTTGAGTTTAAAATCCTAATGAGCTGAGTCAGATCAGGCATGTCTTTGCAGCTGTAGGAAACAGAACACAGACCAATGTGCTCTAAAGCTGAGGCTACACTGACTTCCTGAGAGGGGTATTGTGAATTTACTATGAAATGGCTTGTTTTGAGCAGGGCTGAAACAGATGGGTTTATAAGCACAGGCAATCCAATATCTGAGTAGATTTATAGGCAAGGAACTTAAGAAAACGTTTCAGGGACATCTAGGCAAATCTTAAGTTTTTAAATAGGAGTAAATTATGAGACCTTTAACATATTTATTAGTCAAATGAATATTTAATTAAAATCTCTCAAGGAGACAAACTGATGTTTGTGGCTTTCCAGGTGATTTGATGCTGAATTTAAAGTTAAAACCCTGGACAAACTTCCTACTAAACTTATACCTGTCACCACAGCTAATATGTTAACAAACTATCATTTACTTAGATAAAGTTTTATCTGGGGTTTTACAGGCTTTGGTTCTACAACATTTACTAACCTCAAATAATACTCTTAAGCTCACAAAGGCTCATTTTTCAGTCTATATTGTACATTTAACAACCTGATTACCTTCCCTCTGGACTCTATTGTGTTTACAAGTCAACACATTGTGCAGTGTTGTTTGAGATATGGGTGATATGGGAGTATCCAGGCAGTTTGTCAGACTGAGAGGAACCTGGCTGTGTAATTAGCCGGTCCAAGCCCGTCATTAACTGAAGCTGCTGGAAGGCAGCCAGTGCTAATTGTTTATATGCTGTCAGTCAGAGCTGTTTGTGCTCTGAAGCTTCCACATGGTTTACTTCCCTGGAAACCTGCTGTTTGTGCAGCTTAAAGATGATCACCTTGTTCAGTGAACAATGGAACATCTGTTTGCCAAGATGAGTGAGTGCTGAAAGAAAGGGGGATTCAGCGAAGAAGGTGTGGACGCTTTCCCCACTGCAGGGCCCCTCTCTGCCTCGGGTAGTCCCGTCATGCTCTGCAGTTACAGCTGGGGGAAGCTCCAGTCTCATTTTACACACACACACACACAGTCACAGTTAGATGAATATGTCCTTCATGCCGTGTAAAACACAGTCATCATGTGTTCCTCATCTCCACAGGTAGTATTCTGCATCGTCATCAATCATGTAGCATGTGCTCTGCATACCGAACACAAGAGTCTCACACTGAAACTAAATCACCTGTGTCAAAACCTGACAGGCCAGAGTTAATCCAAGACTATGAAATCCAATTTTTAGACACTACTTTTGGCCCTTTTCCACCAGCCTGCCTTGGCCCTACTCTACTCTACTCCACTCGGCTCTATCCGGTTTGCGTTGCGTTTCCACCGGCACAGTACCTCCTAAAACAAACCAGTTTTAGTACCTACTCTGCTCTGGTTCTAAGCGAGCTGAGTCGATACCAAAAGGTGACGTCGACCGACTGTCGGCTACTGATTGGTTAGAGAATGTTGTCACCGATGGGTCATGAGCGCGACGTCCAAAACAGGACTGCAGTACATACGCCTTGTTACTTTATGGCAATAACTTGCTGCCATCACATTGTTAAACACAGGACTTTATCATTACGAGCTAGCTAACAAGCTAGCGGTAGCTTCCATTAGCTTACCCTCATACGTCTTTCTTTGCAGCCCGATTGCTCTCGTCCTCGGCTTCAAACTGTTGTATAGCTTCCAAAACTCTCCTGTACTTCTCAAGGGTATTTCTTCTCGCCGCCTGCAGCCTTCTTCTGTTTTCCTTTTTCATTCGGTTTGTAACAAAAAGCCACAGACCGAGCATCAAGTATACTATTGCCTCCAAGTCCTCCATTGTTTGATTGTTGTGTCACACTCAAAATGACACGAACGCAGTGTCGCCCAGCTGTTTCACGGCAACCCCGCCCCCGCTGGGTAGGGGACCGAGCTGGTGGAAAAGTAGCACAATGCGAGTAGAGTAGAGCCGGGTAGAGTCAGGGAAAGCCGAGCCGAGTAGAGTAGGGCTAATGGAAAAGGGCCATTTGTCTACTTTGGTAATAGTGGATCAACGTAATGATTAGTATGTGAATGTAGTGTGAATGGTCAAGTGTGAGCTGTTATGAAAAAGTTGTCAGATGACTAGAAAAATGCTTTACAACCTCAATTACTGCATTGATGACAGCAAGAGGCATTCTGTGTGAATCAAGCGACAACCTCTGGGGCGACAAAATGAAGCCAACATAGAAGTGCCAAAAACTGCAGTTCTTCGAGAGTGGCTTTTGGCTGGCTGCAGAGCACCTGAAGGTTATATGATTGTGTGTGGTGAACAGATGGTTTTTACAGCCTAAATAAACATATTTACAGCTTGGTTCAACAAACGGCTTCTGTCTAGATTTAGTTAATAAATCTGAAGGCTGTTACTGTACAAGGGGTAAATATTTTTAAATCACACCCTTTATTATATTATAAGGGATTTCTGATTTTGGGAATTAGGGACATCATTGTCAATCTAACTGTCTTGAGTTTTAGGGGACTTTTAACACCACTGACATTCAAATACAAATAAAACCACAAACATTTTTGTCCAATTAACAAGTGAATTTAGATGTTAAGAATGACCTTTGGTTGCTCATATTAAATCATGTAAGTCATATGATATATTGGAGGATTATTCAATTTTTTTTTTTTTAGTTTCTATAAATAAAAATTGACACTTTTTTTTTATTAATTATGTCCATACAGTGATTTTTTAATCTGCGACATGTTCATGGTTAAGCTGCTGGGTTATAAAGTTGTAGAAAGGCTTTATTTTGTGCATTTAGTTGAACTCTAGAACAGAAAAAAGATGCTTTTGTAATCCCTGTAATCCCGTAATAATTAAGCGCTTACACAAACACCACGCAGCTCCATTGTTGCAGAAATCCCTTTGGTCAATCTCATTGTATGATGAACATATTTGTTGATTATTAGCCTGTCTTTCCCTCAGTCTTGTAACTAAATGGACAATGTTGTCAGTGTCTTTTGTCCGCTGATGTCATGAGGGACATTTTCTTGTTCCTTTGCTTGTCTACCAAGCCGGTCTGTTTTGTTAGGCACGCCTTTATTTGCACAGGGACTTCAAGGGTTTTATGTTTCCCATTTTGTGTGTGTATCTGTCAGTGTGTGTATGTTTGTGCACATTGTCCTTGAGACTCTTGGAGAACATCAAAAGACTGTCACCAAACTTACCAAACTGTGTGCTCAGCAGAGAGTTGCATGTGTTTCTGATTCCCTCTTGAGCCCATAAATATCCTGCTCCTCAACATGTTGTGTTTCTGTAACAGCGCTGCATCACACAGATGATCTGCAGTGTGTATTTGAATATATGTTGCTGTTTGTTGTTCACTTAACATGTTAAAAGAATGGCAGCATGATTTTTGGCCAATATGATGCTCACTTTTACCATTAACAATATCGAGATCAAGTTGTAAGTTACAATGATTTGTTGATTTGAGAGGAATTTCTGTTTTGTCTTCTGTTTATTTAACCCTGATGCTTCATTAAAAAAGTTACACATAGCACGTTGTGTCCCAAAGGCAGACACACCTGAAAAATGACACTTATGTATTACAGGAATATATTGTTTTCTGCTTTCACCTCATCAGGTATTTTCACTAAACCTCAGGCCTATAAAATAACCTTCAGAAGTTTAACTCATCATATGCCAGTCTGAGTACAGGATGCACTTATATTTTTTTGAATAAAAGAAATCACAAAATTATCTATTTATCAGAAACATGTTAATAGAAGATTGATTGACCTAGTCTGGAATAAGACAATCAATATTAACAGAAATGATTTTGATGCAAGTTGTTTGTTTATTAGTTTGGTTTTTGCTTTATAAGTGCAATAAAAAAAAGTCACACTTAGACTCTTAAGTTCCAAAAATTGACACATTGGAATGTGGCTTTTGAGTTGTTTTATATACCTATTTTTTTTTTTTTCTTTACATTCATTGCATGAAATATTTTCACCAAAGTTAATCCTGTTCATAGAGTTAAAACAATGCTTTTTAGAAATGTGACCCATTGTTGACCAGATAAAGTACACAATGCCTGGACTGCAAATTAAAGGTATATAGTAAGACATTATTTATGTTGCAGGAGCCATATAATCAAAAATCGCTATAATTGGTCTAGACAAGATCATCTTTTTGTCTAATAGGCTATGTGTGATAATTTTGATACATAAGGTAAATGGACTTGAACTTCTGTAGCGCTTTTCTAGTCTCTTTGACCACTCAAAGCAACCTTACACCACAGGTCAGATTTACACATTCACACCCATTCACTCTGACATTCACTCACTGATGGTTGGAGTTTCTATGTCAGTTGTCCAGTATCAACTAACACATTAACACCCTTTATACCCATTTACAGTGGGAGCAACTTGGGTTTAAGGGTCTTGCCCAAGGATACATTGCCATGAAACAGCCAGAGCTGTTCAGAATCTTCAGATTACCGACCAAGTGAATCAGACTGCTCCACCTACGCCTATATCAGCCATATATCTCACTTAAATCTGCTGTAATATCAGCAAAATACACAAATGTACTGTATTGCCTCACCTTATTATCTCTGCATGAGTACATTTTAAAATCAAAGAATTTCATTTTTTAAATGTTTTTCTTTTCTTACAAATGTTCCTTTGAAAAAAAATGATTTTCGCATTGAAAGCAAAAGTCAATTTTCATAAAGTAAAGACTTTGTGCTCTTGACAAAAACTATCGATATGGTAACGGGCATAATGATTTCAGAAAGATCGGGTATCAGCAAAAGTCCAATGTTTTGTATCCCTAGTTATCAATGGAAAAATAATGAAACTTGGACCACCAAAAAGGACCAATGGGACCTGAAGATTTAAAACATATTCATATTCAACTCAAATACTGCTTAGCCACGGATGGTTAAAAATTATATACTTAGCTTACTCAATAGGTGTGTTACCTATCCTCTTCACCTCCAGGTTACTCCACTGTCTGGCAGTCTAAATGGAGACCTGCTCATTACCTCTGGCCTCGCCTCCTCCACCAGCACCTCAGACTTGCCCCTGCCCCAGAAGCCCCTGGTCCGTGCCAGCCTGTCTGTGGCACCAGCCGACTATCCTGAACGCCCTGAGGTGTTGCTGCGCAGGGAGGCAAGCTCCTCCACTCTGCCACTGAAGACAGAGGTACCACTCCACCTCTTCAGCACCACCAACCAGCTGCACAAACCAGTGGGGGTGCAGCAGCAGATTCCCACCAAGCTGGCGGCCTTCAGCAGCGGCAAAGGAAAAGGAGGAAAGATTGGCAAAGCCTCTCATCGAACTGACAGCACCGGTAAGGAGTGAGACCTCAGGTACTGAGTTTCACATCATCAGTGAGTGCAGGTGATCCAATACATACAAACTATACAAACTATCTTTTTTAAAGTGGTCACAGGTTGAATCCACGTGAATCTGTCATTACAGTTTAACATCGAAGCAGTAAAATAGAGGGCAGTAATATCAATAATAAATCATCTGCATTAACAGTTGCATACTGAAAGCCTGCATTCAAGGATTCACTAAGGATGTAAAATTATTCAGTCACTAAGCTTGTCATTTAAAATCAGTCAGAAGATTTTACCAAACCATAGGATATATTTCACTAATTTATGTATCTTATGTCCAAAGAACAGCGTCGGGGGGTAATTAATACTTGGAATCAAAAAGTTTCATCCATTCTATTGACATCTTTGTCTCATATTTGCTATCCTCATCTGACAAAATATTTAATCTGACATTGATTTTTTTTAAACAGTAGTGTCCTACAATCGTTCCACTTACCTGACATAAACTGTTTTTGAGTGAATCATTTAGATTTTTACTTTGCTCACTCATGCAGGCAGTAGGCTATTTTTTCAGCCTTCTAACCTGTAAAATAGATTTTTCTCTCACATTCGCCTTCATTGATGCACAAGCCATCTGTTCCTGACATGAGCTTGACCTGATTCTGATTTAAGTGTCTCATTAGGATCACATCATCTATCTAAATTGGGTCAGCCCTCAGATTTATCAAATAGTGCCTAGACAAAAGAGGGGCTGCTCCTGTTCACTCATGAAATCTGATTTTACTATTAAAACACCTCCTGCGCCTCTCTCCTCCTCCACAGCGTCAGTGGACATGAAACAGATGCTACCGCTGAAGCTGTCCGCCAGAGACGACAATGCCTTGAAGGCCAAGCGCTCCATCAGCCCCCACCAGCAGCCGCCTCTGTCAGCACCTCCACAGTCCCACTCCTTCCATCACCTCACAGGTACCATGAACTCGCACCAAATGATCTTAAAGTGTGTCCTAACAACATTTTAAGCTGCATTATAAAGAGGCTGCAACATACGGTGTTGAAAAGTGAAGCCAGTGACTGCCACAGGGCTTTCATAATGCTGTAAACATATCCAATGTGAGGAGATAGTTTTTCAAAGCTTTTTCTTTTTTTTCTGCCCTGGGCTACAAAGAGTGTACTTTTACGAGTATGAGCAATGCTGCTGTACAACTCAGGTTTGCACCTATCCACTGCCTAACTGCCTGTGAGCTTTCATTCATAACTTGTGTTTTGTCTACAGATTTGTCCCTTTAAATGTAACAAAGCGTAATGATGATATGTGAGTGGTGGTAGTTCGGTAGTCCTGAGCTGCCACTTTGTCACCCCAAATATCTCTGATTCTCCTTTCTGTTTCACTGTGCTAAAATCTATTTTCTTCAAGTGGGGCCATGTTTTGTTTTCCTTCTGTTTACTAACAGAATTTTACGAACAACAAATTAATAGTTTACATGTAAAGATGGTGATGCAGCATCACATGTCACCTTTATATTTTTTTGTCCTCGTCCATGTTTACATGAAGATAGAGAGGAAAATAAAAAAGGGACACTCATCACACTTTTGGGACACTCAAAGAGAACACAGTTAAATTTAGCTGATTTTGTCACCAACACTGTCTTGCATTGCAAACTGACACATTGTTAGACACCCACACACACTTCTGGCTTTGCCTTGTAAGGACCAGGGTTAGAAGACACACTAACTCATGGCTCAAAAAAATTTGCAGCGTGGCTTTTTATTGATATATATATATAAAGTATTGGTACATATGATCACAACGTTTTATTAGATTAACCTCTACGGATATGGCATTAGGGAGTTGTGTTAAAGTGGATAAAAAGTCACTTGAAAATAACTTGGGATGGGTTCATGACTTCTTTAATCAATTAGATTAGCTTCATTTAGACTAAACATCCAGCAGATAATGCTACTACTAATAATATTAATAATTGTTATTGTTAATTATGGTATATTTCCGTTGTTTCTTTTTGTTTAACTTATTTTATTTTATTTACTTTTTTCTTTCAGTATGTCTTGTCACCTCCTGTCTTGTATGTTTCTTTGTCTTTTCAGTTAGATTTGTGCTTGCTGTTATTTTCTTTTATGTATCCATTGTTATTATTGGTATAATTTATTGTCGTTTATATTCCTTATCCTTTGCTTGATATTAATTTTATTCTACTATATTATTATTATTGTGTTTGTGTGTGTATCTATATATTTATATATATATCATATATCAAGAACTTTTTGTGTTTGACTTGGTTTTCTCAAAAAAAAAAAAAAAAAAAATCTATATATATTTTTGGAAAAAAAAGGACGTATTTAACAGATAGACAGCTTTATGTTTAGATGGGCGATTGTTGCTTCTTGTGTTTGGCGATTGGAATCAAACCAATCAGACGACGTTATTTAGGCACCGTTATTGCTTGACCCTGTAGTCATATGGTACCGGTACAGTATAGCTGCATAAATTATTTCCAATCTATATTTTTAAAAATGATATATAAATCTTTTTTGACCCTTTTTTGTCTTGTCTTCTAGGAGAAGGCCAAATGTACAGCTAGCACTAAAACTGAAGGAAATTTAACAGTAATTAAGATTAGATTAAATCAGATAGAACTTTATTAATCCCTTTGGGAAACTCCCTCAGTTAAATTAGGATTCCAATAGCAGTTGAAAACTAGATAGAAAGATATATAAAACAGATAGTTATAAACAAAAATATAAATAAATAAATATACAATAAGTAAAAATAAAAAATGGCCTCTGGCTGGCTACTGCTCCGTCCTGTCTTTTGTCTTCCTGTTACTCATCCTCCACCCCAGTGAGGAGTTGTAAAGTCTGATGGCCTGAGGGACAAAGGAGTTTTTCAGTCTGTTTGTCCTGCACCTGGGTAGGAGCAGTCTTTTTTTGCAAAAGAAATTAAAGATAGTAACAAACCAGCATTAAAAACTATGTTGAAACTAAATGGAAATTGAAAAGATAAAACAGTCAAAGAGAAACATAAATCCCAAACTGCTGGGACTTTGCCCTGGACAAACCCAAACACAGCCATCTTTGTCCGCCTCTGCCTGCTGTATTAAAGCTGGTTCTCACAGTCACGAGCATTAAACACTCACTCACATTCTCCACCTGGGCAAACCGGACCCCACCTGATCGTGGTTCTCTGTTGAGCTTGTATTCATGCTCAGCCTCACCCTGTGTAAACACACATCAGTTTTCACACGCTGCACTGTGATTAATGAGGCTGTACTGCTGACACATTTTAACACCTTAATCCTGTGCTTTCACAGTTACCTCTGCCAAATAAAAAAAAAAAAATCTGGCAGGATTTCATGTGATAGATTTCAGTTAGGCTCAGTTAACCCTGCTGTATTTAATGGATACAAAAGACTAATCTGCTGTTAGTTTTGGTGCTGTTTTTAAAGTAATCCCTCATTATCTAATAGTCTGTCTTCTGTGCCTGATAGATCAACTCAGTCCTCCAGACAGCACCGGACCAGACACCCAGATAACCCCCTCTGTCAGCTCCACCCACCCTACCAATGTTCAGAAGCTCCCCATGCCCCCTGCACAGCCCCACCCTCAGCCTTCCTTACAGCCTCCCAGCATCCCTCCTCCACACTCCCAGAGCACCGGATCCCTCCAGTTCCAGACCCATGTGCAGCCACAGGGGCCCAGTCCAAATGCCCCGGCCCACACTCTGGGGAACGTTCAAGGGCTCACCCACAGCCACAGCATGCCGCCACCCTACCAAATCAACACTGAAGATCTCAACAAGGAGGACGTCATCTTCTTTTAAACTTAAGTCTACTGCTCTGTATACCACCGCTCATCGCCACAACAAGAGATACGGGATGGTCACAGGCTCACAAAGATTCCCACTTCAAGAAGCTCAATGATGATGGTTCATTTCACTGTTGTTGAGGCTTTAGATTGAAAATACCATTTCCCAAGTTACAGCAGTCCATAAATAGTAAAGTTTTGATCACTGACCCTTTTGGAAAGAAAACCATCAAGAAATACCATTTTTATGAAACACTGAAACCACAGCTTTGTTTTTAAGTGGCCTCTGCCTCATTTTCTTTAATTTTTATCTCAAGATACAGTAAGTAAAAAGAGGGAAAGCAAAGATGTCTGAAGGACACATGGAAAGTTTCAAATGATATTTCATCTATCCAAAGACATAAGCCATGGAAGCTGAATGGGATTTGATTAAAAGGATTGATATGAAGGACGGACAACTCAGTGATGTTCGGGTCAAATGCATGAGTGACAAGTGTATCAGGACCTTTCCTTTTTTTCCTCCAGACCTGTAACCGTGTGAGATGTGATTCAACAGCAATCAAACCTTCACTTGTGAACGCTCTGCTCGGAGTTTCATTTGCACAGTATAAATACTTCATTCCAATCAAATGACTGAACTTTTATGGATTAAAATTTTGGCTTTTAATCTTAATTATCACACAAGACTGAACAAGGGGAACCTATTTCAAGGGTCAAGCCCTGACTGATCAACACATTAGAATAAATTTTTAATCCAAACTGTTATAATACTGAATGTCATCTAAAGTAGCTGTTATAATTATTGAACAATCCTTCGACTGTATCTTTAAATGACACATCTTTGAGAATTGTATATGTCAATGTTTTAGGACCTGTGTCCATAGTCAAAGCTTCTGGCAGTTCTCACAACTTCAGTTTCTTTGTTTCTCACCAGTGCACTTTGTTATGAGGCTTAAACTCCACTTCCCTCATCAGTGTCGCCAAGGTCCAAAGCAGCTGCATTATAACAAGGGCCAATTTTTTCCTGACTTGTGCTTTGGGGACCAGAGCAAACATAGTTGTTATCGTGAAAATGTGAAAAAACAGCAATTACAGAAACTGTTTTGGTTTAATCAGCATTGAAATATTTTAATTTTTTAACCTGTATTTACTATTTCTATGCCTCTAAGAATGGGATCAGTCACTATTACCCATCCTGCAGCGAGCCACATGGGCAATATAGATATCTTGGCTACTTCCACCTGGTATTCTCATGTTTCCTTTGCTGGACCAGACTCCACTATACTTGCTCTCATAGTTGAGTACTGGTTAATAGTGGTTGACAGGTAGATTTTTGTAAAACAGATCAAACATCAAGTCTTTCCCGCTAAAATTGTTTCAGTCACACTTGTTTAGGGGTTGTGTTAAAAGTTGCAGATATTTAATGATAAAAAGCTATCCTTAAAACCAAAACAAATTCTTAGCCCTCACCCTCTCTGAAATTGAGAATACTCAGGGGGCTGGATTGGAAGCTTTGGGGGGCCTGATGTGGCACCTGTGCCTCCAGTTGATGATCAGTGGTCTACAGACTAAAGGACAAATTATTTTTCCATTGCAGTTGCAATATGCCTGTAGTTACATAGTAAGACATTAATGTTAGTCCTGTGACCTGAAGCACATCATGTAGCCACTTCTGTGTAGTTTAGTGGAGGTCTAAACCACCTTTTTTTTCTTATTTTTAGGATGAATCATCAATGAAAGTCTGCCTGATATCAGCCTAAGTAGTCAGAGAATAGATCCCTGTGCATGTCCCATGAATGCACTGTTACGCAGCAGGTTTCACCTACCACATTAACAGTGACATGACACACAAGGCACACCCTCAGTTGTACAAGGCTGATCTTTTGGGAGTATTTTTGCCCTGTCAGCGGCATCTTGTCCTGCTGCTTGTCAATGCTCTAACTGAATAAATAGTCCAGAAATGGCACAGATGTGCCACTGTGGTGGTTTATTTAACAGCTGTTGGTGCGCATTGGTGTGTCATGATGGTTTTACATAACTTTTAACATTGATCGAATATGACACAAGTTAATTTGTAAAGTTTAACTTGTTAAAAAACTGTAGCTCAAAAATTTCCTCCTACCTATTGTGTGTGCATGCCTGATTGACTTTACAGAGCCCTGCACTCAGTACAAGTTAAACAAAGCTAGATTAATATTTTAAAAATGAAGTAATTTTGGGCTCCAAGTATAGTGCCTCAAAGAAGCAAGTAGTTTAAAAATTCATCAGTGCATAAAAAATGAAAACATTTATTGTGTTTTAATTTTCAAAAAATTACAACATATGTAATCTGTTTGCAAAAAGACAAAATCCAGGGATGTCCTGAAAACATGAAGACAGTGTGAAAGAACCATGTCCTGGCATCAGCAAGCAGCAGTAGACTCTGGAATTGTGCCCTCAGAAAAGTATCATATGTCCCACCCATTCAGGATTTTGATTGACTACTGAGAGAGAGATGACTTTAAAGAGCACAGCGCATTTATCAAACTGCACAGGAGGCATCATATATGGTACATGCATGGTCACTACCCACTCCGCCACACCAGCACCCTCGGTTTTTATTTAAGAGTGCTGAAGTAAAGTGAAGAAAATTAGCTAATACTGAGGGCTGACAACGCAAGATGATTCTAATTGAAAATTAGTGCTGCCATTGTAAATAAAACTTAGGCTATGGACACAGGCTCTTGAGACCACAGTACTGTACAATTTATGACATTTTATGCTTTATATATCAAAGAAAAACGTCAAATTTTGCTGTAGAGACAGACATGAATGAAGAGTTGGGCTCAAACTTACACAAGAGTTAAATGATCATGTTTTATATAGACTTAAAATTTTATAGTCTGTTATCATATTCAAAAAAGCATAAGTCATTCCAGTTAAAAAAAAGTCTTATTTCTAAATGTGAATGTACTGTTTGGGCTTATACAGTCACAGCATGCCTACGTGTGCAGATAAGAAAATAATGTTTTACTGTTTTTTAATCTTATTCTTCGTTAAGTTTTATTCTGAGGAAAAGAATAAGTTCCCCAATTCAATAATAATGTAAGTCCTTTTTTTTCATTTATGTGATTGGCATGTCAGTCTTTGGAGATGTCGTGTCTCTGAACCTCATTTAGCTGGTTGTAAATTAGGGCTAGCCTCAGTAGCCAAGCTAAAACATTTTTGATAAGTTTCTGAAAATATCACATTAAAATGACAGTGTGCAACATTAATTTCTGGGTCTTATGTCCTTACAGAGAAGCAGTACTGTAACAAGTTAGTGATTCCTCAGCAAATGCTGTTGTCTTAAATTTTGATTTTTTACATCTTTCATCATAAAATCTGTCTGACAGTCTGTTTTTCCCAGACTGGTTTGTACACAACAGGAATCCTTTGGTTTATGAAGTACGTAATGCATTGACGCTTTGTGTGTCTGCAGAGGGAAAACAGTCAGGAGAGCTTTTTGTCTTTGACCAAATAAGCTGGTTTCAGAGGCTAAAATGACTTGCTGGAGTTTAAATTTTTTTGAGTGTGTCTGTATATTATGTATATTGTTGTACATACTGTTTGTGATATGATCTGCACTGGCTGTCCTCATACACTGTATCAGGAGCAGAAATATTTGATGTGAATCAAGATGCAAAAGTCAGCCAAAAGTCACTTTTGTGCATACTTGTAAATACGTTTAAAAATACACGAATGAGTGTGTATGCACACGAAGGTACAACCCGCTCAGATAGATCTTTGGCAGTCTTAAGAAAACACAATCAGTCATTAGTTTTGTTTAAATTGGCTGAAAACAAAGCTGTGCATATTTAATCTTTTGACACTTTTTGATGTTTGTAGCATTGAAGTCGAGGTGCACTGTATGTCGTCTTTCTCCTGTGGTTCATGATGGATGTTTCACCATGACTATGTAGCACTCTTACAAACTAAATCATCTGCTTGTTTCTGTGGGTTAAACCAAAGACACATCTGGCTGACCAGGTTCCTGTCTGTGCTGTCACATGAAGGATAAATCACACTGTGCTGGTTTTAAAATGTCACTTTTGGAAACATCCTCCAGAGAGTCAAAAGTTTTTAGCAGAACATCGTAGTCCAACCCAAGGTCAAAGACTTGGGGTTTGATGTTTACTTTCCAGACCACAATCATGTATTTTCACAGGGATTTACTTGGAATCCTCCAATGCTGAGGTCAGACTACACAATTTTATTCTCTGTGCCAAAATCAGTGTACCAGATTAGTAAACAATCAGTAAACATGACAGAGTACATGGTGGTACCAGGCTAATCATCATGATTAACTTGATGACATTCAAGCCATATTCACGCACTGATGTTTTGGACAACTTTTGCCAACGTGAAGGGCAACGTTGAGCTGAGTTAAGCCATGCAGAACTAAGTTAACTTCAGTGGGGCAACAATGATGTTCCTCTGGTACATTGACAAATTTTACGCATGCTTAAAACTTTGTTACCTTTGATCCAACACTCTTGTAAACCCCAGCAAAAGTTGACCTCTGCTTGCTTCTGTTATTGAACGTTGGGGCCTGCCCACCTATAGTTCACCACACATCAGCACTGTCGACTCCAGCTGCTTCCTCCTTAGGACAGACTCCTGTTGTACAACTTGAGGTGCCTTTTTGATGATAGCTGTCTTTCATTGGAATATATAGACCAGCTGCAGCTACACATGGGGAAATTGCATTTACATCCGCTTTATATGGTATTCATTGCGTGATGTCACAATATGATCGTGAAACAGTCGGCGCACCAAGTTATGTTAGGCCAAAATTCCCCTAAGTTGAGCCGTGTGTTTGCAAACATTTAAAATCTGTCTACAGTTATTTAGGGGGTTGCTGGTTAATGTCATACTCCAATACTGCAATGCTTCTCTGCTGTAGAGATGTCAACCTGCATTGAACACGGCAACCCCCCCCCCCCCCCAATGTACTTTTACCAAAATTTTGATGATGACTTAGCATTGGTCAACTACCATAGGTTGATATGCAAATGCCTCATAAGAGGTGGGGGCCATACCAGAGAGAAGTCTGTAAACAAACCCAGCTAGATTACAGAGCTTACATTCATATTTGTTCTAAAACGTTGATTGCAGCAGCAGAACATATTCTCTTTCCTTGCAGATTCATTTAAATGCAGAGTTTATGGAGTGGCGAGATGTCTCAATGCCCAGCTGGAAGCTACAGGTCGATGCATGGGTGTTGAAAGGTTAAAAGTAGGGCTGAATGATATGGACAAAATTTCATATCTCGAAATTCATGCCAGATATCTCGATATCGATACGATACGATACGATACGATACGACTACAGGTTTGGTGAAAACCAAGCATTTTTCAGAAAAATAAAAACATCATAATACAAAAGAATGTGGAAAGTGCAGTTTTAGCGCAGGGGAAATCTATATTGTTTATATCGTTGCTTTTCGATATTAATATCTTGAATGTTCATATCTCGATATCGATACGATAACGATATATTGTTCAGCCCTAGTTAAAAGCAAGAGCCTAGTGCTGATGTGTGGCAGAGCTGGCAGAGGAAAAGAAGAAAAAATAAACTGGAAATCTTGCAGCTTAGATAGCCTTACCTATTAGAATGTTTGTTGGGTGATTAAGTGATGAATGTGAGGTGTGAAATCACACAACACAACCTGAATGGTGTTGCCCCATGTGTTTGTCTAAGATGGTGGCTGGTGTGACAAAAAAATGTCAGAAGTAGAGAGAAAAAAAGGCTAAACTCTGTGTCAGAAGGTCATGAGGCATATCAGATGTGTTCTTGTTGACTATGAAACATTACATGGAGAAGAATTGTGAGACTGGGCCATAGTCGTGCTTTTCTGTGTAGTCTGGCCTCGGCCTATTGCAGCCTCTTAAAACAACTAAGTCAAGGTTTCCCTCTTATGCTTTTTCTTTAGAGCTTTTAACTTTTATCATACAACCTATCAGAATAGTGTAGCTGTAAAACTAGTCTTAAGGGTGCTGTCAATGCAAACATGGCTGCTTCTCCTCTGTTCCATCACAATGTCCTTTCTTTTTCAACGGGAGTCCATGGGATGTAGTTGAAAGCTTCAGAAAACAAAATTTAATTGAGCATTTTTGTGGTTGTTTTCAACAGATTTCTAACAGGATCCACTCTCTTAAGTGTACTCTACTTCTAATCTCATGCAGAGGAAACAATTAAGCTGATGTAAGAGCACTTTAGTTTTGCTCCAGGTACGAAACTTTTGGTAAACATCAATAATAGACATTGAAGCTACCTGTTGATGCTACTGTTTGGATCCACTCAAGTCTTATAACATTGTTTTTCTGTGCTGAAATGTTGCGGTTCTAAAACTTGGAAGCCAGTCAGTCGCATCACTATGTGTTTTTGTGTGCGCGCTTGCCAAGAAAAAAAAATGCAGTGGAAACATTTATGACCGACTTGTTTCCAGTTGTGTGTGTAAATGTTGTGTTTCTTTTGAAACAGACACTCAATCACACGTGTTGGACCTGTAATTTGTAAATAATCATGGACTTATTTTATTTCCTCAGCCAACTTTACACTAGTCACTTTGGATAGTAGCTTACTTGAAGGGGAAAATGAATGTTTATAATGCTTATCATTTATGTCTGTGAACTGTTATTTACCAAGAGCTGTCTAATGACATTTGTAGCACACAGCAAAACTGATTTTTGTACCGTTTTATTTTCATTCACTGCAAGATGTTAGAATGACCTGTTGACACAAACTGCTGCCTTAGAGAGAATTTAGCAATAAAAAAGTCTTAAAATTATTTTTGTCTGTGTATTTATTGTAATTTTAAGGTTTAAATAGCTGAGAAGTACTAATAGCATGTTTAGTTTCCTATCTAGATTCAAGGTTACACTAACTGACTTTTCGCCCCCTTTTTTTTTTTTTTTTTTTTTGATTTTCTATGTAATTTTAGCATTTTAAGATTAACTTTAGTGCTTTTACATTATTTTTGAAGGAACTGGAAAGAGGTTAGACTCCACTATTGAGGAGATGCAGAAAAGGAGCCGTAGGCCAGAATCAGACTGAACCTGGACAACACCCCACACACATCGGGAATGTTGATACAAAAACCTGGCCAGTAGCTCCTCAAGTTCATTCTGCTTTAAATTTTTAATGTTATTTTGTTACTTTAGTTTATGTTTTTTTATGCTCTGTTTTTGTTTTTATCAATTGGAGTGTTTGTTTTAGTGTTTCTCACAATTTAACTGTAAATGTTTCAGAGACAAGTCTCAGGAAGTCTTCATAGGTAGATTCAAGAAATTCAGCTGTTACATTGACTCACAAAGCAAAGGCAAGAAATAAAGCAAATAGTGAAACAACAGAGGAAAATCTAGTGCAAAAATATATACATAATCTAAGGCAGGGGTGTCCAAACTATGTCCTGGGGGCCAAATGCGGCCCATTGCCCATTTTGAATTGGCCCCTGAAACAGTTGAATGAATAAAGACATTTTGATTACAGCAGCAAATACCATCAATTATGCACATTTTCTGCTGTATTTATTTTGTCATAAGGTCTCATTTACAAAGTATATTTCAATATTCATCTTCAAGCACCAACATTCTTGCAGTTTACTCTTGTCTTGCGTCTGACAGTGAAGATAAGCCGTTAGTGTCGCCCATCTCCGCTGCTCAGAAGGTCATTCTCACCCTGACTAGGTGTGAATCCAGTGATAGCCCAGGGTTACAAGGGCCCCTTGACAGGTGATAACTCACCCCTAAACCCTAAAACTTTAACTTAAATTCACTAAAAGTGAGGTGCAGCAAGTGGCTCAGTTATCCATGTATTCCTCTTTATGCGGTCCTGTAAAAAGTTTGGACACCCCTGATCTAAGGTATAGTTGCAATAAAGTACAAAAGTATAAATATAAGAACAAACTGAAGTAATGTATCAATTGTACTGAAATGCATAAATTTAAGCGCATGGACGAAGCAATGAATAAATGTTCAGACGTACATGAGCATATAATGAATTCAGTAAATGAAAAGGTAGAAAAGAGTGTGCATGGACTCAAATGTATTAAGGAATAGAGGTAAACATGAATTGAATAAAGTCATTGCTCTTCAAGCAAAAGTCAAACAAGCTGCATGTTTTTGATTTGAGTAAATTTTTATTTACAGGGATTTGTCTCATTTTTTCCACCTCGACAGCCTCCACATGTGACATGTAATTCTGCCTCATTATTTAGATTTCTATTCATCACATGTCAAAATAATCCTGACCACCCAATTAGCCAGCGCCCAAGCCATTCCTCTGTGTCTCAGAGCTGACTTAACAGTGTTATTGACCCTATGTTTAGAGGAGCTAATAACAGTCTATGCCAGACAAAGACTTATTTAAAGGTGCTGTGGTTGTGGCTGTTAAATCCTGCTGGAGACCTTCCTAAGAGCCAGGATGTTGGGTCCTGCATTATTGTCATACTGCCTGAGAAGACGTTACAGTAGTGGCCACTTTTTTATTGTCTGCTGTCATTAGTGGCTTTCTTCTGTCTCCTCTTAACAATTATTTTTTCAGGCCATTTCTCCTGCGGAGGGAAGCTGTGTTTTACTGCGTCTTTGTTTCTGTCTCGTTCCTTTCACCGCTCTGCCCATTTCATGTCTCAGTGTTGCTTCCCCTCTCATCTAGAGTCTCCAATGCTCCTCAACTGGACCGCCTTGCAGCACAGAGGCGTTTTACGTAATCCCGTTTGCAGGAGATCAGGAGTCTTAAACTGTTGTGGGTGAGAGGCCCTCCTCACCACAAAGTTAAACAAAAAGACTGTGCTCCACCGAGGGCAACTCGCAGACTAACCTCCCAGTAGGCCCATAAAATGCTGGGACAAATGGTTGTTTGATGGACTCCATGTCAGCAGTTGGTTTTGTTATACTTGTTTTTACTCTTCCATCGGATATGGCACATTGGCACCATGAAGCCTGGAATGAGAGACACAGAGACTTGGAGAGCTCAGCCTGGCAACAGCGCAGCATATTTGAGCCTCAAGCCGACATACATTTTGATTTGTGGCCCCTTGAAGTGAGTATCAACATTGAGAAGATGAAGTAGTCAAACTGGTTTCAAACATTCAGATATGATTTTTTTCTTTACCACATTTGAAGAATTATAAAGGACCTCATTATCAGAAAATTACATGTTGGTATTCAGAGAAAATTAAACAGTTTTCAAGGAACACGGCAGCTGGCAACTGTGAGCTTTTCAAACATATTGCTGATAGCTAAATGCTTATATGCACACAACAGCACTTTCCACAGGGCGTTTTTGCCAAAGTGATGAATCAAAGCTTCACTGTCATGGAGCCTGAAGTTCACAGTGTGTTTTTGAGTTGCTAAGCCAAGACAGCACAGCACAGCACAGTGGCAACCCTGCTTTTGTAAAGTGTATTGAGGTACGTTTGTTATGATTTGGTGCTACAAACAAAGATTGATTGATTTATTGACTGATTGGTTGATGTTTACTTGATAACTTGCCCATTAATTAACTCAAATTAGGGCTAGCCTATTATATGAGTTCAGATAAAAAAAAAAGTCAGAAATATTGCAATAGAGCATTTTAAAGAGCACCTGAAATTGTGATAAATATTTTTATCACTGTATATACAGCTGTTGCTGAAAAGTTTTATTCAGTAATCTTTCCTTTGGGCTGAACAGTTTAGCCTTAAATGACTTACTGCTAGCATCTCTTGCTTAGCAGTGCTATCCCTGATGTAGCTTGTGATCTCATGTGATATTTTATGAGCTCCAGTTAATGAAACACTAACAACTTTTTAGTTTAACAAATACAAAATTTTTATGGTAAAGTTTATGGTGCACAATGCTAAAGTGTCCACTAGGTTTGACTATGCTTGTGGGAAGTCAGGGTAGAGTCATAAAAATGTGGTTGGGAGGGGCTCAGAAGAGCCAACAGACAGAGGTGCATCTTGCATGCAGCCAGCTTAACATTACTGTGGTAAAACTTAGCTGTTCATGCTTTTAATCAGTGTAAAAGGTTTTCTCAAAGTTGCCAATTTTTCCTGCATACTTGTGTTTACTACAGAATCAAGAGGGACATCTTTTGGATGTGTATTCATGATGTTTCTCTGGTAGGTGTTTTTTTAAAGAGTTTCTCTGCTAGCTTAAAGTAATGTTTACATTCCATGATCATTTTATGATTACAAGTGGAGCAAAAAATTCTTCATATGTATTTTTAAAAAATAAAAACCCAATAAAGTGGTGTAAAATATTGATAAGAATTAATGCCAAATGTTTGGAAAAAGACAATATCCTGAAATGTGTATAATTATTAACAAAATGTGGACATTTACATAATTTGGGATGGTAGAAGTAGTTACACTAATGTTGCACTTAAGTACAATTATACTAATATATTCTCTACTAAAGTTCCAGTGAAATCTAACAATATAAAACAATTACATAACAGTGAAATAAATCATTACTTAAGGCAAAGTACTGTTCTGAAAAAACTTTTCAAACAGTTAATACTCAGTTACAGTCACAAGAGTACGTGTGACTGATAACTACCCACCACTGATTGTTTTATGCCATTATCTCTTTTTCCTTAGGTAATTTCCGAGATACTGAGAAGTTCTGGCAGCTCGCGAAATGGACACCACCACAACTGTAAGGAAGGAGGTCAAGCATCTTCATCTATTTCTCGAATCTCAGATAAGATTTTACAAAACAAATATACGGTACAACAAATATGCAAACTACAAAAAAAAAAAAAAAAGTAGTCCAGAAAGACAACTTTGGACTTGGCTGAACTTGAGTGTTTGTTGCATCTCTACAACTACAAAGGAATAAATCAGTCAAATAAGATAAGAAAAAAATCACCCCCCCCCCCCCCCCCCCCCCCCCCCCCCCAAAAAAAAAAAAAAAACATTGAAAATGAGAGATTCCCACCCCTATTGTTTAGTAGCAGGGTTATTGCTTAAAGGGAGGAAACTTAAGGATCAAAGTTTAGATTATATCTTGTGAAAAAATATTCCCAGTTGGTATGTTGATTGATCTAGTTGTTCATACCCTCCTCGTTGGTCAGGATACTGGTTGCTGTTGGAGTATTACAGCCACAACAGGCATTTATTCCATGTTCAGACTTTCATGACTGACTGCAATCTACATCTTCTTCTCTCTGTAAACAATTTATCATTAGTTTAATGTTTATCTCCACACTTAACTTCATATGTCATACTTGACTTCTAGTGCAGTCTTTCCAAGTAATGTTGTGAAGAAATGAAAAAAATGACTGGTTATCCAGGAGTTGTTTCTTTGCCCCTGGCTGACACAAAGACCCTCTTGTTGGAAGGATACAAAGCAGACTCTATCTGTTGCCTCTTTGCTAACACCCAAGGTGATCAGAGGAAGATAGCCAGCGGATAACATGAGTTCTTGACAAGGGTGACTTAAAACTCTGCTTACGTAACCGCCTTGGCAGGCTAATGTTTACCTGGAAACTAGAATTTGTTCATGATAAGGTGTTTTGTAGTTCTGCGGATCGTAGCCTGTATCGCTTTGAGATAAAAAGCAGAACAGTGGTCTGCTACAGAAGTGGTTTGTTACATATTTATTTTAGGTATGGCTGGACATTTTTTTCTCAGTCATAAAGTATGATAAGTAAACTAGGACAGATTTGATGCTGTCTGCTTTATAGTTTTGCTTTGGATGAATGAGAATCATTGTTCCTTCAACCTTCACAGCTGATCTTCCATCTTTCATCAACAAAAGAAGCCCCTGTGTGGGGACAACAGTGAAAAGAGAGAGAAAGGTTGTGCCAGGCAGAAATCAGATCACGTAGAGGCTTATTGTTCTGCCAGAGGAGATGCCTCAGGTGAATTGAAAGAGGGAGATGGATAAAAAAGGAAGTGTGCTCTGTGCTGACTCGCCCTTGTGTTCACAGCATGCACTTTGCAGTCAGCTGTAGCCTGGTGACTGTCTGGTCATTCCAGTTTGTCCCCATGTGCCTGTGTCCTGACTGCAGCGCATAGGCAAGCTGTGAATGCCACCATTGTGATGCCTGTTCCAGATAAGAGCAAACACTTAAGTCTCTCATGTCTTAGTGCCTTTCTTAGTTTAATTCTTGCCCTTCAAAATTATGTTCAGTATAAGACAAAAGACCTAGTTTTGGTTTGTATGTTTGATAACACAACTCATCAATCTGTGCTTTAAAATCGAAGCTGAATGTCACAAAAAAGAACAACACAAAACTAGAAGTGCTACAAAAGCACTAAATTCCAACACAGCATTTCTGATACTGTTTTCGCTATCTTGCAGTATTAAGAAGTCCTTCAAAAATTCCTGGATCTGCATCCAGAATCGGATAACCACAAAAATCGAATCACTTCTTCCTTTTGCCATGACTAACATTCCCTGATAATCTAATCGGCAAAAACATAATCTTCTCGGTAGAGGTAAAAAAGAATCATCATCTAAGCTGAGTAGATTCTAAGAAATGGCTCTTAGAATCTTTTCAGTATTGGAGCATTTAATATCAATCAAACAACTGTCATAAGACTGTTCGATATTCTCTGTGACAACACAACTGGTCTTAAAAACAAATAAATCACAGTAAGTACACTTTGCAACAGAGGAACAATCTTAACTAGGAAGGCTCAGAGGGCACAAACCTCTGTCAAGACATGTCCAAAATTTTTCAGTGAGTTATCGCCAAAAATGTGGAGAGTTGCCCTATCTCACACTGTCAACAAATATTTAAGAAATTCCTGGATCCACAAATCTAATCATCAGCAAAAATGTGGAAAATGGTTCTATCTTGCAATAATAACATTTCCTTTGAAAAAAACAAACAAACTTGTATTTGGATCACCATCAAAATCTGATCACCTCTTCCATGACCAATATGCCCTTTAAGAAAGTGACTGACAATGTTGTTTTTATCTTCAAAGCAAACAAACAGCAACAGAAAATAGTCTGTAAGTTTACATCAGTCCAAGGCAGTATAACCTGTTGTTAACATGAATATTCTAGTATGACCTCATAATTTTAATGTGAAGTTGTAGTTCTCATGTGCTCTTGTGATCTTGATCTCAAACTGTTCAGGGCACTGCGCAGTGCTGTGAGGGCAGTATCAGCTGGAGCACAACCATGGTGTGACAAGGTGCCGCGCAGTAGAGCTATAGAAATAGGATATGGCCGGTAGTTCTTAAATGGCTGTTCTCCTTTTCTACATTGAAGTACGCTCACATTCTCTTTATTATCTGATGACTTAGTTGTTCAGTTCAGTGTTCATCATTATTACATCCATGTCCAATCTTTACTCTGGCCATGGTATCCTCAACATCATTTTTCTTACAGGTTTGATTGAAGGCAACCTTGAAGCCTAAATTTAGAAACAATGCTTTCAATAGAGCCCATATTATGCTTTACAATCGTTCCCACAGTCACATTCATTACAGGACAATCAGATGTTGTCCTAGGCAGGTGCTACTGCTGTGGTGTAAAGGACAGAGGGTGAGCCACGTTGTAAAACAAACTTTTGACAAAACATGGCTGAAAAAATATCATCATCAGTGAAAATATCATTTCTGTAGAGGAGTTTGTATTGTTATTTCAATAAGAAATACGGTTCAGATCTGATAAAACTACTACCGAAACTGTTAGCATCTATGCTAATCTTTGTATGATGTTGTCGTTTCAGTCATAGCCCCCAACTCTTCATGCTCTAACGGATGCTGATTGGGCATCTCACAAGCGTTGTAGGTTGGACCTTGGCAGGCTAGATCTGCCTGATGACAGACGTTAAACCAGGCTGATCCATCTGCACTGCAAGGTTACTTAGTAGTCACTGTTCAGCACTGTAAACTTTTTTTTTATGTGGTAAGTAATTAACGTAGATTAGATTAAATGGCAGTTAAGACAGAATATAGGCTCTTCTAGTCAGAAGTATTTTTTGTAAACACTTTATTTAAAAAATGCAATCTTTTGATATTCTGTGTTTGTTGTGCAGCACTCTGCTTACCCAAAATACACTTGACCCTTTGTCATGGGCATATTTTATCCATTTAATATTTGACAGCAGTGCCTCAGCCATCCACAACTTTCAGTTTTCCATCTGTGTTTTAGGGTGTAGTATTGTCTGAGGCTGATGCAGTGTGGGAGGTCTCTGTGGCATTTTCAAAGCAGCAGAAAGAACTTCCCTCATGCGCACACAAACCAAACTCGCACACATTTTCTATACCCAAAGGCAAATCCTGATGGTGCCAAGACAAATAGCCTCCTGGCAGCTCACTTGGAAAAGCCTCTCCATGTCAGACTGTGAAGATGTGGGCATTTTAAGTGGCTGCATTTCCCCCTCAAAAGATTAAAGAGGAACCTTGTGTGAGAGTTTCTTGCTATCATGAAAAGTTGACTAAAAGTTTTGGCTGAGCACTGAGCACTGCTTTTAAGAGAATGGAAAAAGTAATGGGTAAAAATATCTTCCCATGCATTTAGGCTGTATCTGGAAGAAGGGCATGGACTGCCTGCAGAGGCTTTTAATGCAAACAGAAAAGTGAAATGTATCTAAAGTGGGTAAAAAGAAGCTGTAGGGTCTCTCAGTACCAGATGAAGCAGATGCACTTTGGTTGATGGTACACTTAAATCTCCTTACATAATCCGCGTTGATCACTTTGCAGATTGTAGCCTGGGGTTGTGCACACAAACACAAACAGAAGACAGTCGCTTTGGCATATTTGGTATGTGTATGCTTATTATATTTTCCACAAGTACCACCACAAAAGTCTTTGTCCCTGAATGCCTTTTCCCCCAAAGCAATTTTAGCCAATAAATGGGATGTTTTCGAGAAATGTCTGACAAGTGTTCCAGCTCAGCTCTAAATGCACAAAGGTCTGTGGGAGTATAACTACATCCAGCCGCCCCATACTTCCCTTTTCTTAGTTGAGTTGCACAGCAGAGCTCATTACAAGTGCAGCGCGGCTCAACAGGGGGGATCTAAACACAGCCTCTCTGATTTAAGAGCTGGAACGGAGAAGTCGCCAGACTCCCACCAGAGCTGGCAGGGTTGGTTGACTGCCTGGCCGCTGTTTGAAAGGGTGGAGGGAGAGAGGAAGGGAGGGAGCAGTGGGGGTGTGGTGAGTGGAGACAGCAAGAAGCTGACAAAAGACCAAAAGGCCACTAACTGCTGCAACAGCAAACAGAAGAAGAAGACAAGGTTGGGTGGGTTTGTTTGCGAGTTTGCAAAAGAACAAATGTGAATTTAAAGACTCCGAAAGTTCCTCTGATAAAACTGGAACTGCCCGTTGATCTGTTTGGGATAAGAACAAGCACAGAGTAACAACGTGAAGCAAGTTAATTTGATACAGTTTAGCACCTTTTACAGATGGGCTGATATTCTTAGCCAAGGTACTATCAAAAATATGGAAAACTCTGTAATGTTAACAATCCCTTTAAGACATTTGGGAGTGTGTCTTGAATACAGTAGTTCTGTACACAAGCGAACTGGAGTTATCAAAAGTTTAAAAGGGCAAATTAAAGTTGATTTTAATTACAAAAAAGATGCATGGAGTGCTACTTAACTCAACTGTGAAAAAATGTACAAAATTTTGATCTCATCAGGGTTACAGACTTAGGGTCGTTTACACGACAACAAAAACAACCAAAAACTGAGAGTTTTCAGAGTTTTCAGAGAGTTTTGCACCTTCTGTTTACAAAATTATGGTGCCTGGAGTGCCTGAAAGTGTTGAAACCAGGGTCCGTGGTGAAAAGCTTTTTCGTATCTGTGTAAACTGCCATAATCGCTATTTTCAGGGAAAATGGGGACACACAGCACATGCCAGTACTCTTTCAGATAAAGGTTGCGTGCGCACCTAGGAACAACAACAGCTATGGCCGACTGCTAACTGTGCTAGGTTTGTTATCGCTCCTCCAAAAACATGTGGTTTTGCCTCGTCAACACTCTGACCAGCGGAGATGCATTTGTTATATTCACCAAGGACACTACAAACTTACATCGCCAACTACTGGCCTGGCATCACACCATCTTCGTGTGAATGTGGAGCGCTTTTGAAAAGGCAAAGGAAAAACCTTTCGTTTCTGGTGACAACGTTGTCTTAAAATCAAGACGTTTCAGTCATTATTGCCATCAGGGCAGGTATGACTTTTTTGCTCTTAATTCCTCTGAGTGCCTCAGACCTTTTCTATGAGCTTGATTTTACTTTTTGTGTAAAAAATACATTTTGCATTTAATGTAGGTTTAGTAAAAACAAAGCACATTATTTGTATATATCAATATCAATATCAGTATGGGCTAAAATGAGTTCTAAAATACTGGCATACTGGCAAAAAATCAAAAATGCCCAAATAATTTTATAAATATATTTCAAAAGTAATATAGTTGTTCTTCAGATTTTATCAGCCGTCAATTATATGCACAAAGACATGTAGGACTAATAAGATATTAAAACATATGTCAAGGTTATCTTATTAGGATATGAACAAGGAGTTACTTGAGATTTTGGCTTGGTTTTAGGTGTGCCTTGGGTAAACAAAACTTTTTGAAAATACTGCTGTACACACACCCAACATGGATCCTATTTCAGACCATTAACATGTCAGAGATTCTTGGCAGAGTTTTGAAGTGTATTAAATAGGATAAAATCATAATGGGACACAAGCTGTGATGAAAGCTTCATCCTGTGTTTGTACAAGAACCTGTTTGTTAACAAATAAAGGAAGATAGCACCACTGTTCACCTACTCCAGTTCCCTCCATCTCTCTTCTATATGTCTGCTGCCCCTCCTCTCTCTGTATATATATCTTTTAATTATCCTACCCCCCAGCCCTCTGGGAAAAGGCGTCTGTCAGCGTTTAAGTTCTGTCTTTGCAATGACCCGCCCATGAGCCTTTCAACCTGACTGATATTTCCCTTTCTCTATCTCTCTTTTGTTTTTTGAATAAATAAAAAGACAGAATCTGAGAGACTGGTCCCATTTGGCCACATGGTACCATCTACTCTTTCTAAGTATTTGCTTTAAACTCGTTTGTTATTTTGTATGAGCATGCATGAGTGTGTGTGTGTTAATACAGCGTGTGTCTGCTTCACTAGTTCTGAATGAGGAGGGAGGACGACACACGTCAGCTGCAGACAGAGACAGATGCTGCTGACACGTCTCGGGATCTCTCTATTGTATTATTCATCCTCAGTGTCACAGCTCATCTGAAGTGGTTGGCTGGACACGCTGTCACAGAAGGGGTCATCTCAGACACACAAACAGTCATGAGTGTTTCTAAGCCTTCATGCCAGCGACAGCCCAGACCAGAGGCTTTACATTTTCCTGTTGTCTGTCTATCTGCTCACCATCTGAGTCTTGTGAATATAGTATCTCAAGAACGCTTCAAGGAACTATCTTTAATTTGGCACAAATGTTCACTGTGACTCAATCATTGACTTTTGGTATTTAATATTGGAGATCAGAGGTTAGAGACATGGAGCCTCATTGTCATCCTTTCTTGAAAGCTAAACACCTCATAAATGCTTTGTCTTCAAACTCTGACAAAATCCATGACTCACTAAAGAATGACCTCACCCCTTTGGAAGTCAAAGGTCAAAATCTGGATCATAAAGACTTATACTCATCCTTTGCTTGTCAGCACGATACGGTATCTCAAAAATGTTTTAAATGATGTTCACTCTTCTCCAAGAAAGAACTGATTTAATTTCTAAGTTAAAGGTCTGGGTCATTATCCCTTATGAGCATCTCATCTTGAAAACATATTCCTTGGAGGAAGCTTGAAGGGATTTTCCCTCAGACTTTGTTCAAATATCCACCCTGACTCAAGGATGAACTGATTAGATTTAAAAGTGATATGTTATGGAGCCCCATATTCATCCTTTGCTTTTAAGCTTGTCACAGTCTTTCAAGAACACAATAAGGAATTTTACACAAATTTTGCGAAAATATATCAACTGTGACTTAAAGACTAACAGGTTTGATAGTAGAGCTTATTGTCTCATGCGAAGGTCATTAAGTCTCATGTTCATTCATTGCCTAGGGGGCACACTAGAGCAGAAGTCCTCAACCACCACGCCAGGAGCCAGTATGGGCTGTAGATCATTTGGTACTGGGCCACAGAGAAACAAAAACAATTAATTTAATCCCCCATTTTTGAATAACTGAGACAGAACTGTTTTATCTGAAAAGAATGACCAGATCCTCACATATAGTATCTGACTGTGTAGCTTGATTGCAAAGACTTTACACTCAGGCTGTCTGTCTCGATCACCACTGTAATGAACAAAAAACAAAACCAGCGGGAAATTTACTGCTTTACCTCGTGTTTATGCACTCCTTGACATGTGCTTTGGATAGCTGTAAATATATTTGACACTGCAATGTGTAGATACACTATGTGTGCATTTAGCGGACAATTGCAGCACACATGAGTGCAAAACTTCCTAACCAGAAAGGTTTAATTAAGAGCTAGGAATTAATACAATACCCAACATCTGATCAGCTCAGATTTTTGACTAATGGATGTAACACACACCGTCAGCACTGTATGAAAGAAGTTTTTACAGCATTTTCCTTCATGCTCAGTCGGTGTAGTGTTTTGATTAGTTGGTTTATCAACTGGGTTCATAAATGTCATTGTTAAGCAGCTGATAAAAACAGAGTGAGTCCTTGTTTATGTCTCTTTATCGGGGTCTAAAAACAGGCTCTCATTGATCTCAAACAAAAGCCAAGTACTGGACCCCTATGTTCATCCTTGGTTTGTGAACAAAACTTCTTCAGACTTTGCACAAATATTGGTTCGGACTCAAGAATGAACTGATTAGGCTCTGGACTTGTCTAGTGTCAAGGTCAATGGGTCCCATTTTCATTCCTTGCTTGTAAGATTTCTACAAATCAAACTACTACAAAAAACACACCAGCTCCTCCTCTTCACCCCGTCATTTTATTCCACCTCCAACACTTGTATAATTTGCAGAGGCATATATCTTCCAGGCAGTGGTTCTAGTTTCTTATTCTGTTTGGTGTTTTCTGATTGAGTGCCAGAGGGTGGGCTCACATCTGCCTCGTTTGGTGGAGGATGCTTTTGAAGTTTTCCTCTCTCCAAGTGGAAAGCAGCTTTTGATTGGAGAAGCAAGGGATTTTTGTAGTGTTTTAGTGTTGTGTGTGTGTGTGTGTGTGCTTGTGTGTACAAATGTGTCACTTCAGGCAACATATCAACCCCCACCCACATGCTACCCCAACACCCAGCAACCCCCTCCTCCTCCATCCTCACTTCAGCTCTACTGGGAATTTATCTTTCAATGTTTTATTAATGAGCGTCAGAGGAAGTGTCAATTATACAAAAAAAATCTCAACAAAAGGCTTTTCTGCAGCTTCAAACAAAGAGGAAGAGAAATGTATCTTTTTTGTGCCACTTTAATTCAAGTATGCCAGGCCTGCGTGGAATGTCCCGCTCTGCCCACAGTCATCGCTCATCGTCTGTTCGCTTGTTGGACGAAGGCTTTGTATTCTTTTCCTGTGAATGGAGCTGTCCTCATGTTGGCTTTGTGACGTGATGGGAGATCACAATGCCTATTGTGTCAGGGAGCATATTTTAGATAGCCAGCCCACCTCTGTTTGTAAGAGAGAAAATAACGGGAGGGGAGAAGCATCTCAGAAATGTCGTATGTTTGAGAGGCATGCAGATATGCAGTTAGGAAACAGGGTGGTGAGGGAAGAAGATGATGCATCCTTTCCATCAGTACAAGTATAGACAAAAAATGTATTCAAAATGCCTCTCAGAAGTACAGACATATTTAGAATAATACAATCAATGTTAATAGTATCAGAAAGAATACATATATATGATGTATATATTGTGCATTGAGTATCATTAAAAAATAGCATTCTGTAAGAAAACAGCATGTTTTTTTTTAGTTTTCTCAAAAAAGTGAATTTTGCAGCCAGGAGGTTTTGCGTTTCAGCCATCAATATATACAAAACCCAAAACCAGTGAAGTTGGCACGTTGTGTAAATCGTAAATAAAAACAGAATACAATGATTTGCAAATCCTTTTCAACTTATATTCAGTTGAATACACTGCAAAGACAAGATATTTTATGTTCGAACTGAGAAACCTTATTTTCTTTTGCAAATTAATCATCAACTTAGAATTTAATTGCAGCAACACATTGCAAAAAAGTTGGCACAGGGGCATTTTTACCACTGTGTTACAGCGCCTTTCCTTTTAACAACACTCAGTAAACGTTTGGGAACTGAGGAGACCAATATTGAAGCTTTTCGGGTGGAATTCTTTCCCATTCTTGCTTGATGTACAGCTTAAGTTGTTCAACAGTCTGGGGTCTCCGTTGTTGTATTTTACGCTTCATAATGCGCCACACATTTTCAATGGGGGACAGGTCTGGACTACAGGCAGGCCAGTCTAGTACCCGCACTCTTTTACTACGAAGCCACGCTGTTGTAACACGTGCAGAATGTGGCTTGGCATTGTCTTGCTGAAATAAGCAGGGGCGTCCATGAAAAAGACGTTGCTTGGATGGCAACATATGTTGCTCCAAAACCTGTATGTACCTTTCAGCATTAATGGTGCCTTCACAGATGTGTAAGTTACCCATGCCTTGGGCACTAATACACCCCCATACCATCACAGATGCTGGCTTTTGAACTTTGCGCCTATAACAGTCCAGCTGGTTCTTTTCCTCTTTGGTCCGGAGGACACGACGACCACACTTTCCAAAAACAATTTGAAATGTGGACTCGTCAGACCACAGAACACTTTTCCACTTTGCATCAGTCCATCTTAGATGAGCTCGGGCCCAGCGAAGCCGGCGGCGTTTCTGGGTGTTGTTGATAAATGGCTTTCGCTTTGCATAGTAGAGTTTTAACTTGCACTTACAGATGTAGCGACGAACTGTAGTTACTGACAGTGGTTTTCTGAAGTGTTCCTGAGCCCATGTGGTGATATCCTTTACACAGTGATGCCAGTTTTTGATGCAGTACCGCCTGAGGGATCGAAGGTCACGGGCATTCAATGTTGGTTTTCGGCCTTGCCGCTTACGTGCAGTAATTTCTCCAGATTCTCTGAACCTTTTGATGATATTACGGACCGTGGATGATGAAATCCCTAAATTCCTTGCAATAGCTCGTTGAGAAATGTTGTTCTTAAACTGTTCGACAATTTGCTCACACATTTGTTCACAAAGTGGTGACCCTCGTCCCATCCTTGTTTGTGAATGACTGACTATTTCAGGGAAGCTGCTTTTATACCCAATCATGGCACCCACCTGTTCTCAATTAGCCTGTTCACCTGTGGGATGTTCCAAATAAGTGTTTGATGAGCATTCCTCAACTTTCTCAGTCTTTTTTGCCACTTGTGCCAGCTTTTTTGAAACATGTTGCAGGCATCAAATTCAAAATGAGCTAATATTTGCAAAAAATAACACAGTTTACCAGTTCGAACGTTAAGTATCTTGTCTTTGCTGTGTATTCAATTGAATATAGGTTGAAAGGAATTTGCAAATCATTGTATTCTGTTTTTATTTACAATTTACACAACGTGCCAACTTCACTGGTTTTGGGTTTTGTAGATATATATGAATTTGGAAACTGTAGGAAAGGGCTGAACAGAATATTGTTTTACCACCACAATTATGAAATGTGCAGGCACAGCTGTTCTGTCCTATGTTAGTTAAGTGACTATTGCTCATCATGCCGCCACTTGTTCACTGTATTTTCTTGTTTTTATGACCAATAACCAATATAACCAATTTAGTTATACAACCTCTTTCACAGTCCCATCACAGGATGTAATATTTACCCCCTTGGTGCCCTCTCTGCCTGCAGTGGCAGAATAAGGAGATGACAAACCCCCTAACTCTATTATAACTCTGAAATCACTATCAGGTGGGGTTGTGAAGATGAAAAGGGAGCATGGAAAGCCAGTGGAGGAGCATAGTGCCGATAGTGTGTTCCTACCTGCCTTCCTGTATGTGTCTGTAGACCTCCTGCCTTATCTAGAGTAAACCTGAGAGCCATGGAGATTACGTGAATGCTGATTTTTGCATGAAAGGCAGGTATGAGTTCGGGTTGCAGTTTATCACAGAGGACTTATTGTATTACAATTATGGGGTTATGTCAGTATGGATGCACAGACTAGGTACCTTACAGCCATGGTGATTTAAAAAGATGTAAAATTTTGCAGTACTTGGATATTTTCTAGCATGGATTATGATTAACTGTAGTTTCAGCAAAAACAATGAAGAAAATAAGCTTTCTTGGTATCATCATAGACATCTTGGATTTTTAACATGTATGCAAATATCAGAAAAATCATTATACATATGTTTGCAGGTTAGTACAAGTAGCAAACACACAACTGAGCTCATCAAAGACCTCTACACAGGACAATTACCACAGGTTATCAAATCAGCAGTCTTCCACAGACTCTCCTTTCCTTCATTGTGTTAACAGCTCATACTGCAGCCAAATCCTGGCTCCTCTGGCACAGAGCTCATTTTACTCCCTCTCTCTCCCCTCTGTCTCTTTTTCTGTCCTGAACTTTCTTGAGTGTTCACTACTCAGACAGTCAGAAATAGAAGCTGTGAAATTAATCTGGTGAGGAGACAGACAGAGTTGTATATTGTCAGCACGGGTCTAGAAAATAGACTGCCTCTGTAATCCACACTGACTGAGACTTCACAACTCTGTGTCAAGTTTCATTTTTTATTATGACGCATTTTTTTACTGATGGATCTTTGTTTTCAGAGGGATTTTTTGTTGTATATTTATTTAAATTAAGATGGCTATAAATGATTTGAGTTAGGATGGTGAATAAAGGTTTAGGTGGAATATAAAGATAAGTGCAAGATGTTTATGTTCTTGATCTTTTAAACCAAAATGAGACTGAGAAATCCACCAACTGCTCATGATTAGCTGTAATCTGCACAAAAAGTAACCAAGGGACAGGATTGGACCTAAAAAGGTACAAAAGCTTTGTCCCCCCAGCTGTACCCTAGCAGGGTACAAGCATGTACCTCTTAATATTGGTACATTTTAGTACAGATATGTAAGAGGGTACATAATTAGTACCTAATGAGCAACAGGGTATTTTGTACCTCAATGAGGAAAAATTAGACCTTTAAAAAAATAGAAAACAAATACAGATATTTAACAAAGTTTATTAAACCATTTAACATCATAGAAAAATTCACATTTCACATGTTAACTGATCTGCTTGCAGTCCATTTTAATCAGTACACTTTTTTGGTAGACCAATTTGTCAGTTTAAGTATAAGCATTAAAAAGCAGTGCTTTTCAATAATGATGTAAGCAACAGTCACCTAGCCTACACCAGGTGTACTAAATTCTGGAATATGTGTATGAACAAGTCCAACATGCTTAATTAACCTGACCAGAGTGAAAGTCCTTTGGTTACACTTTGGGACCGGTGCAGCTGTCACAAGTTAAGTCACTTGCAGTGTGTTTTTGAGGTGCAGCAGGTAAGGAATGTTAGCAAAATACACACTCAAGGCTGTTATGAAGGTCTCATCAAGGCATGTGCACTGACATACACCTGCTCTGGATAAACCTACACCTGTCACCACACTGAGCCCTCCTCCGGTGATGGCCACTTTCCAGTCTTCATCCATCAGCTGTATGGTTGGATGGGGTGAAGCAGGTTCACACCTTAAGGGAAGAAAAACCTGCAAGAAGCAAAAAACAACTTCAGACAAGTGTAAATTTTGGTGTAGGAACTAGAAGGTAACAATGTTTTGTCTATAGGAAGAAAGGTTCTTGAACAATATATAAATAATATATAATAATATATAAATAGAGTACTCTGAGATAAATGTTTAACTGCTTGGTCCAGACAAGTGACCCTGTGGATTTTCCTGGTTGAAAAACAACAACATGCTAACATATGACTTTTTTGCCATTTCGGTCCATAAAAATATATGCTAAAAAGTTACTTTTTGGGACCGTTTAAGGCAGGAGAACATGCTGGTGCAGAAGGTTTGGTCATATTTCACCTAAAAATGAGTTAAAAGCATCTTTTCCACGGGTCAGATTTTAAAGAAAAAAAACGCCATGCTAACATATGACTCTCTGCCATGTAGGACGCATAAAAACATATGCTAAAAAGTAATTTTTTGGGAGCTTTTCAGGCAGGAGAACATGCTGGAGCAGAGGGTTTGGTCATATTTCACCCAAACAATTAGTTAAAAGTACATTTCCCTGTGGTTAGATTTTTCAAAAAAACAACATGCTAACAAATGACTTTATTGCCATGTCGGACTCCGAAAAAAATGTGCACAAACATGACTTTTTGGGTGTTAAAAATGCCAAAAAAACATGCTTGTGCAGACAGTTCGGTCATTTTTGTCTTAAAAATTGACTTACAGGCCATTTTCCCTCTGGTCAGGCATTGAAAAAACCGACATGCTAACATATGACTTTTTTGCCATTTCTGACTCTGAAAAAAATGTGCTCAACCATGACTTTTTGGGTGTTAAAAATGCTGAAAAATATGTTCGTGCAGACAGTTTGGTCATTTTTGGCTTAAAAGTTGACCTACAGGCCATTTTCCCTCTGGTCAGGCATTGAAAAAACCGACATGCTAACATATGACTTTTTTGCCATTTCTGACTCTGAAAAAAATGTGCTCAACCATGACTTTTTGGGTGTTAAAAATGCTGAAAAATATGTTAGTGCAGACAGTTTGGTCATATTTGGCTTAAAAATGTACTTGTAAACTGTTTTCCCTCAGGTCAGGCTATGAAAAAACCGACATGTTAACATATGACTTTTTTGCCATTTCTGACTCTGAAAAAAATGTGCTCAAACATGACTTTTTGGGTGTTAAAAATGCTGAAAAATATGTTCGTGCAGACAGTTTGGTGAAATTTTTGGCTTAAATATGACTTATAAGCCATTTTCCCTCAGGTCAGGCAATGAAAAAACTGACATGTTAACATATGACTTCTTTGCCATTTCGGACGCCAACAAAAAATGTGCTCAAACATGACTTGTTGGGTGTTAAAAATGCCGAAAAATATGTTCGTGCAGACAGTTTGGTCAAATTTGGCTTAAAAATGTACTTGTAAACTGTTTTCCCTCAGGTCAGGCTATGAAAAAACCGACATGCTAACATATGACTTTTTTGCCATTTCTGATTCAGAAAAAAAATATGCTCAAACATGACTTGTTGGGTGTTAAAAATGCCAAAAAAATATGCTTGTGCAGACGGTTTGGTAATATATGGCTTAAAAATTAACTTATAGGTCATTTTCCCTCAGGTCAGGCTATGAAAAAACCAGCATGCTAACATATGACTTTTTTACCATTTCTGACTGAAAAAAAATGTGCTCAACCATGACTTGTTGGGTGTTAAAAATTCCGAAAAACATGCTTGTGCAGACAGTTTGGTCATTTTTGGCTTAAAAATTAACTTATAGGTCATTTTCCCTCAGGTCAGGCTATGAAAAAAAAGACATACTAACATATGACTTCTTGCCATTTCTGACTCAGAAAAAAAATGTGCTCAAACATGACTTGTTGGGGTGTTAAAAATTCCGAAAGACATGCTTGTGCAGACAGTTTGGTCATATTTGGCTTAAAAATTGACTTATGGGCCATTTTCCCTCAGGTCAGGCTATGAAAAACTGACATGCTAACATATGACTTTTTTGCCATTGCTGACTCAGAAAAAAATGTGCTCAAACATGACTTTTTGGGTGTTTAAAATGCATAAAAATATGTTCATGCAGACAGTTTGGTCAAATTTGGCTTAAAAACGGACTTAAAAAACATTTTCCCTCAGGTCAGGCAATGAAAAAACCGACATGTTAACATATGACTTTTTTGCCATTTTTAACTCTGAAAAAAAATGTGCTCAAACATGACTTTTTGGGTGTTTAAAATGCTTAAAAACATGTTTGTGCGGACAGTTTGGTCAAATTTGGCATAAAAACGGACTTAAAAAACATTTTCCCTCAGGTCAGGCAATGAAAAAACCGACATGTTAACATATGACTTTTTTGTCATTTTTAACTCTGAAAAAAAATGTGCTCAAACATGACTTTTTGGGTGTTAAAATTGCCGAAAAACATGTTAGTGCAGACAGTTTGGTCAAATTTGGTTTAAAATAGACTTAAAAAACATTTTCCCCCAGGTCAGGCTATGAAAAAACCGACATGCAAACATATGATTTTCTTGCCATTTCTGACTCCGACAACAAATGTGCTCAAACATGTCTTTTTGGGTGTTAAAAATGCTGATAAATATGCTTGTGCAGACAGGTTGGTCATATATGGCTTAAAAATGTACTTGTAAACTGTTTTCCCTCAGGTCAGGCTATGAAAAACCGACATGTTAACATATGACTTTTTTGCCATTTCTGACTCTGAAAAAAATGTGCTCAAACATGACTTTTTGGGTGTTAAAAATGCTGAAAAACAAGTAAGTGCAGACAGTTTGGTCAAATTTGGCTTAAAAATGGACTTAAAAAACATTTTCCCTCAGGTCAGGCTATGAAAAAATCGACATGCTAACATATGACTTTTTTGCCATTTCGGACTCCGACAAAAAATGTGCTCAAACATGACTTTTTGGGTGTTAAAAATGCTGATAAATATGCTTGTGCAGACAGTTTGGTCAAATTTGGTTTAAAAGGACTTAAAAAACATTTTCCCCCAGGTCAGGCTATGAAAAAACCGACATGCTAACATATGACTTTTTGCCATTTCTGACTCCGACAAAAAATGCGCTCAAACATGATTTTTTGGGTGTTAGAAATGCTGAAAAACATGTAAGTGCAGACAGGTTGGTCAAATTTGGCTTAAAAATTGACTAATCAGCCATTTTCCCTCAGGTCAGGCTATGAAAAAACCGACATGCTAACATATGACTTTTTTGCCATTTCTGACTCTGAAAAAAGTGCTCAAACATGACTTTTTGGGTGTTAAAAATGCTGATAAATATGCTTGTGCAGACAGTTTGGTTATATTTGGTTTAAAAATGGACTTGTAAACTGTTTTCCCTAAGGTCAGGCTATGAAAAAAACCGACATACTAACATATGACTTTCTTGCCATTTCTGACTCTGAAAAAAATGTGCTCAAACATGACTTTTTGGGTGTTAAAAATGCTGAAAAACATGTTAGTGCACACAGTTTGGTAAAATTTGGTTTAAAAGGACTTAAAAAACATTTTCCCCCAGGTCAGGCTATGAAAAAACCGACATGCTAACATATGACTTTTTGCCATTTCTGACTCCGACAAAAAATGCGCTCAAACATGATTTTTTGGGTGTTAGAAATGCTGAAAAAACATGTAAGTGCAGACAGTTTGGTCAAATTTGGCTTAAAAATGGACTAATCGGCCATTTTCCCTCAGGTCAGGCTATGAAAAAACTGACATGCTAACACATGACTTTTTTGCCATTTCTGACTCTGAAAAAAAATGTGCTCAAACATGACTTTTTGGGTGTTAAAAATGCTGAAAAACATGTTAGTGCAGACAGTTTGGTCAAATTTGGTTTAAAAAGGACTTAAAAAACATTTTCCCCCAGGTCAGGCTATGAGAAAACCGACATGCTAACATATGACTTTTTTGCCATTTCTGACTCTGACAAAAATGTGCTCAAACATGATTTTTTGGGTGTTTAGAAATGCTGAAAAACATGTAAGTGCAGACAGTTTGGTGAAATTTGGCTTAAAAATTGACTAATCGGCCATTTTCTCTCAGGTCAGGCTATGAAAAAACCGACATGCTAACATATGACTTTTTTGCCATTTCTGACTCTGAAAAAAAGTGCTCAAACATGACTTTTTGGGTGTTAAAAATGCTGATAAATATGCTTGTGCAGACAGTTTGGTTATATTTGGTTTAAAAATGGACTTGTAAACTGTTTTCCCTAAGGTCAGGCTATGAAAAAACCGACATGCTAACATATGACTTTTTTGCCATTTCTGACTCTGAAAAAAGTGCTCAAACATGACTTTTTGGGTGTTAAAAATGCTGATAAATATGCTTGTGCAGACAGTTTGGTTATATTTGGTTTAAAAATGGACTTGTAAAACTGTTTTCCCTAAGGTCAGGCTATGAAAAAACCGACATACTAACATATGACTTTCTTGCCATTTCTGACTCTGAAAAAAAATGTGCTCAAACATGACTTTTTGGGTGTTAAAAATGCTGAAAAACATGTCAGTGCACACAGTTTGGTAAAATTTGGTTTAAAAGGACTTAAAAAACATTTTCCCCCAGGTCAGGCTATGAAAAAACCGACATGCTAACATATGACTTTTTGCCATTTCTGACTCCGACAAAAAATGCGCTCAAACATGATTTTTTGGGTGTTAGAAATGCTGAAAAAACATGTAAGTGCAGACAGTTTGGTCAAATTTGGCTTAAAAATGGACTAATCGGCCATTTTCCCTCAGGTCAGGCTATGAAAAAAACTGACATGCTAACACATGACTTTTTTGCCATTTCTGACTCTGAAAAAAAATGTGCTCAAACATGACTTTTTGGGTGTTAAAAATGCCGAAAAACATGTTAGTGCAGACAGTTTGGTCAAATTTGGTTTAAAAAGGACTTAAAAAACATTTTCCCCCAGGTCAGGCTATGAGAAAACCGACATGCTAACATATGACTTTTTTGCCATTTCTGACTCTGACAAAAATGTGCTCAAACATGACTTTTTGGGTGTTAAAAATGCTGATAAATATGTTAGTGCAGACAGTTTGGTCAAATTTGGTTTAAAAATGGACTTGTAAACCATTTCCATCAGGTCAGGCTATGAAAAACCGACATGCTAACATATGTCTTTTTTGCCATTTCGGACTCCGCCAAAAAATGTGCTCAAACATGACTTTTTGGGTGTTAAAAATGCCAAAAAATATGTTCGTGGAGACAGTTTGGTCATATTTTTGCTTAAAAATGGACTTATGGGCCATTTTCCCTCAGGTCAGGCTATGAAAAACCGACATGCTAACATATGTCTTTTTTGCCATTTCGGACTCCGCCAAAAAATGTGCTCAAACATGACTTTTTGGGTGTTAAAAATGCCAAAAAATATGTTCGTGGAGACAGTTTGGTCATATTTTGCTTAAAAATGGACTTGTAAACTGTTTTCCATCAGGTCAGGCTATGAAAAAACCGACATGCTAACATATGACTTTTTTGACATTTCTGACTCGGAAAAAAAATGTGCTCAAACATGACTTGTTGGGTGTTAAAAATGCCGAAAAACATGCTTGTGCAGACAGTTTGGTCAAATTTGGCATCAAAATGGACTTAAAAACCATTTTCCTTCAGTTCAGGCTATGAAAAAACCGACATGCTAACATATGACTTTTTTGCCATTTCTGACTCTGACAAAAAATGTGCTCAAACATATCTTTTTGGGTGTTTAAAATGCATAAAAATATGTTCATGCAGACAGTTTGGTCATATTTTGCTTTAAAATGTACTTGTCAAGTGTTTTCCGTGAGTTCAGGCTATGAAAAAACCGAAATGTTAACATATGACTTTTTTGCCATTTCTGACTCTGAAAAAAATGTGCTCAAACATGACTTTTTGGGTGTTAAAAATACTGAAAACATGTTAGTGCAGACAGTTTGGTCAAATTTGGTTTAAAAAGGACTTGTAAACTGTTTTTCCCTCAGGTCAGGCTATGAAAAAAAAGACATGCTAACACATGACTTTTTTGCCATTTCTGACTCAGAAAAAAAATGTGCTCAAACATGACTTTTTGGGTGTTTAAAATGCATAAAAATATGTTCATGCAGACAGTTTGGTCATATTTTGCTTTAAAATGTACTTGTCAAGTGTTTTCCGTGAGTTCAGGCTATGAAAAAACCGAAATGTTAACATATGACTTTTTTGCCATTTCTGACTCTGAAAAAAATGTGCTCAAACATGACTTTTTGGGTGTTAAAAATACTGAAAACATGTTAGTGCAGACAGTTTGGTCAAATTTGGTTTAAAAAGGACTTGTAAACTGTTTTCCCTCAGGTCAGGCTATGAAAAAAAAGACATATGCTAACACATGACTTTTTTGCCATTTCTGACTCAGAAAAAAAATGTGCTCAAACATGACTTTTTGGGTGTTAAAAATGCTGAAAAACATGCTTGTGCAGACAGTTTGGTCAAATTTGGCTTAAAAATTGACTTATGGGCCATTTTCCCTCAGGTCAGGCTATGAAAAACCGACATGCTAACAAATGACTTTTTTGTCATTTCTGACTCTGAAAAAAAATGTGCTCAAACATGACTTTTTGGGTGTTAAAAATGCCGAAAAACATGTTAGTGCAGACAGTTTGGTCAAATTTTGTTTAAAAAGGACTTAAAAAACATTTTCCCCCAGGTCAGGCTATGAGAAAACCGACATGCTAACATATGACTTTTTTGCCATTTCTGACTCTGACAAAAATGTGCTCAAACATGACTTTTTGGGTGTTAAAAATGCTGATAAATATGCTTGTGCAGACAGTTTGGTTATATTTGGCTTAAAAATGGACTTGTAAACCATTTCCATCAGGTCAGGCTATGAAAAAAAAGACATGCTAACATATGTCTTTTTTGCCATTTCGGACTCCGACAAAAAATGTGCTCAAACATGACTTTTTGGGTGTTAAAAATGCCAAAAAATATGTTCGTGGAGACAGTTTGGTCATATTTTGCTTAAAAATGGACTTGTAAACTCTTTTCCCTCAGGTCAGGCTATGAAAAAACCAACATGCTAACATATGACTTCTTTGACATTTCTGACTCGGAAGAAAAATGTGCTCAAACATGACTTTTTGGGTGTTAAAAATGCTGAAAAACATGCTTGTGCAGACAGTTTGGTCAAATTTGGCTTAAAAATGGACTTAAAAAACATTTTCCCTCAGGTCAGGCTATGAAAAAATCGACATGCTAACATATGACTTTTTTGCCATTTCGGACTCCGACAAAAAATGTGCTCAAACATGACTTTTTGGGTGTTAAAAATGCTGATAAATATGCTTGTGCAGACAGTTTGGTCAAATTTGGTTTAAAAGGACTTAAAAAACATTTTCCCCCAGGTCAGGCTATGAAAAAACCGACATGCTAACATATGACTTTTTGCCATTTCTGACTCCGACAAAAAATGTGCTCAAACATGATTTTTTGGGTGTTAGAAATGCTGAAAAACATGTAAGTGCAGACAGTTTGGTCAAATTTGGCTTAAAAATTGACTAATCGGCCATTTTCCCTCAGGTCAGGCTATGAAAAAACCGACATGCTAACATATGACTTTTTTGCCATTTCTGACTCTGAAAAAAGTGCTCAAACATGACTTTTTGGGTGTTAAAAATGCTGATAAATATGCTTGTGCAGACAGTTTGGTTATATTTGGTTTAAAAATGGACTTGTAAACTGTTTTCCCTAAGGTCAGGCTATGAAAAAACCGACATACTAACATATGACTTTCTTGCCATTTCTGACTCTGAAAAAAATGTGCTCAAACATGACTTTTTGGGTGTTAAAAATGCTGAAAAACATGTTAGTGCACACAGTTTGGTAAAATTTGGTTTAAAAGGACTTAAAAAACATTTTCCCCCAGGTCAGGCTATGAAAAAACCGACATGCTAACATATAACTTTTTGCCATTTCTGACTCCGACAAAAAATGCGCTCAAACATGATTTTTTGGGTGTTAGAAATGCTGAAAAAACATGTAAGTGCAGACAGTTTGGTCAAATTTGGCTTAAAAATGGACTAATCGGCCATTTTCCCTCAGGTCAGGCTATGAAAAAACCGAAATGTTAACATATGACTTTTTTGCCATTTCTGACTCTGAAAAAAAATGTGCTCAAACATGACTTTTTGGGTGTTAAAAATGCTGATAAATATGCTTGTGCAGACAGTTTGGTTATATTTGGCTTAAAAATGGACTTGTAAACCATTTCCATCAGGTCAGGCTATGAAAAAAAAGACATGCTAACATATGTCTTTTTTGCCATTTCGGACTCCGCCAAAAAATGTGCTCAAACATGACTTTTTGGGTGTTAAAAATGCCAAAAAATATGTTCGTGGAGACAGTTTGGTCATATTTTGCTTAAAAATGGACTTATGGGCCATTTTCCCTCAGGTCAGGCTATGAAAAACCGACATGCTAACATATGTCTTTTTTGCCATTTCGGACTCCGCCAAAAAATGTGCTCAAACATGACTTTTTGGGTGTTAAAAATGCCAAAAAATATGTTCGTGGAGACAGTTTGGTCATATTTTGCTTAAAAATGGACTTGTAAACTGTTTTCCATCAGGTCAGGCTATGAAAAAACCAACATGCTAACATATGACTTTTTTGACATTTCTGACTCGGAAAAAAAATGTGCTCAAACATGACTTGTTGGGTGTTAAAAATGCCGAAAAACATGCTTGTGCAGACAGTTTGGTCAAATTTGGCATCAAAATGGACTTAAAAAACCATTTTCCTTCAGTTCAGGCTATGAAAAAACCGACATGCTAACATATGACTTTTTTGCCATTTCTGACTCTGACAAAAAATGTGCTCAAACATATCTTTTTGGGTGTTTAAAATGCATAAAAATATGTTCATGCAGACAGTTTGGTCATATTTTGCTTTAAAATGTACTTGTCAAGTGTTTTCCGTGAGTTCAGGCTATGAAAAAACCGAAATGTTAACATATGACTTTTTTGCCATTTCTGACTCTGAAAAAAATGTGCTCAAACATGACTTTTTGGGTGTTAAAAATACTGAAAACATGTTAGTGCAGACAGTTTGGTCAAATTTGGTTTAAAAAGGACTTGTAAACTGTTTTCCCTCAGGTCAGGCTATTAAAAAAAAGACATGCTAACACATGACTTTTTTGCCATTTCTGACTCAGAAAAAAAATGTGCTCAAACATGACTTTTTGGGTGTTTAAAATGCATAAAAATATGTTCATGCAGACAGTTTGGTCATATTTTGCTTTAAAATGTACTTGTCAAGTGTTTTCCCGTGAGTTCAGGCTATGAAAAAACCGAAATGTTAACATATGACTTTTTTGCCATTTCTGACTCTGAAAAAAATGTGCTCAAACATGACTTTTTGGGTATTAAAAATACTGAAAACATGTTAGTGCAGACAGTTTGGTCAAATTTGGCTTTGAAAATTGACTTATAGGCCATTTTCCCTCAGGTCAGGCTATGAAAAAAAAGACATATGCTAACACATGACTTCTTTGCCATTTCTGACTCAGAAAAAAAATGTGCTCAAACATGACTTTTTGGGTGTTAAAAATGCTGAAAAACATGCTTGTGCAGACAGTTTGGTCAAATTTGGCTTAAAAATTGACTTATGGGCCATTTTCCCTCAGGTCAGGCTATGAAAAACCGACATGCTAACATATGACTTTTTTGCCATTGCTGACTCAGAAAAAAAATGTGCTCAAACATGACTTTTTGGGTGTTAAAAATGCTGAAAAACATGCTTGTGCAGACAGTTTGGTCATATTTGGCTTAAAAATTAACTTATGGGCCATTTTCCCTCAGGTCAGGCTATGAAAAACCGGCATGCTAACAAATGACTTTTTTGTCATTTCTGACTCTGAAAAAAAATGTGCTCAAACATGACTTTTTGGGTGTTAAAAATGCCGAAAAACATGTTAGTGCAGACAGTTTGGTCAAATTTGGTTTAAAAAGGAGTTAAAAAACATTTTCCCCCAGGTCAGGCTATGAGAAAACCGACATGCTAACATATGACTTTTTTGCCATTTCTGACTCTGACAAAAATGTGCTCAAACATGACTTTTTGGGTGTTAAAAATGCTGATAAATATGCTTGTGCAGACAGTTTGGTTATATTTGGCTTAAAAATGGACTTGTAAACCATTTCCATCAGGTCAGGCTATGAAAAAAAAGACATGCTAACATATGTCTTTTTTGCCATTTCGGACTCCGACAAAAAATGTGCTCAAACATGACTTTTTGGGTGTTAAAAATGCCAAAAAATATGTTCGTGGAGACAGTTTGGTCATATTTTGCTTAAAAATGGACTTGTAAACTGTTTTCCCTCAGGTCAGGCTATGAAAAAACCAACATGCTAACATATGACTTCTTTGACATTTCTGACTCGGAAAAAAAATGTGCTCAAACATGACTTTTTGGGTGTTAAAAATGCTGAAAAACATGCTTGTGCAGACAGTTTGGTCAAATTTGGCTTAAAAATGGACTTAAAAACCATTTTCCTTCAGGTCAGGCTATGAAAAAACCGACATGCTAACATATGACTTTTTTGCCATTTCTGACTCAGAAAACAAATGTGCTCAAACATAACTTTTTGGGTGTTTAAAATGCATAAAAATATGTTCATGCAGACAGTTTGGTCATATTTTGCTTTAAAATGTACTTGTCAAGTGTTTTCCGTGAGTTCAGGCTATGAAAAAACCGAAATGTTAACATATGACTTTTTTGCCATTTCTGACTCTGAAAAAAATGTGCTCAAACATGACTTTTTGGGTGTTAAAAATACTGAACACATGTTAGTGCTGACAGTTTGGTCAAATTTGGTTTAAAAATGGACTTGTAAACTGTTTTCCCTCAGGTCAGGCTATGAAAAAACCGACATGCTAACACATGACTTTTTTGCCATTTCTGACTCCGACAAAAAATGTGCTCAAACATGACTTTTTGGGTGTTAAAAATGTTGAAAAACATGTGAGTGCAGACAGTTTGGTCAAATTTGGTTTAAAAAGGACTTGTAAACTGTTTTCCCTCAGGCCAGGGTATGAAAAAACCGACATGCTAACATATGACTTTTTTGCCATTTCTGACTCAGAAAAAAAATGTGCTCAAAAATGACTTTTTGGGTGTTACAATTGCGGAAAACATGCTTGTGCAGACAGTTTGGTCATATTTGGCTTAAAAATTGACTTATAGGCCATTTTATAGGCTATTAAAAAACAGACATGCTAACATATGACTTTTTTGCCATTTCTGACTCTGAAAAAAATGTGCTCAAACATGACTATTTGGGTGTTAAAAGTGCTGAAAAACATTTTAGTGCAGACAGTTTGGTCATATTTTGCTTAAAAAGGACTTGTAAACTGTTTTCCCTCAGGTCAGGCTATGAAAAAAAAGACATGCTAACACATGACTTTTTTGCCATTTCTGACTCAGAAAAAAAATGTGCTCAAACATGACTTTTTGGGTGTTTAAAATGCATAAAAATATGTTCATGCAGACAGTTTGGTCATATTTTGCTTAAAATGTACTTGTCAAGTGTTTTCCCGTGAGTTCAGGCTATGAAAAAACCGAAATGTTAACATATGACTTTTTTGCCATTTCTGACTCTGAAAAAAATGTGCTCAAACATGACTTTTTGGGTGTTAAAAATACTGAAAACATGTTAGTGCAGACAGTTTGGTCAAATTTGGTTTAAAAAGGACTTGTAAACTGTTTTCCCTCAGGTCAGGCTATGAAAAAAAAGACATATGCTAACACATGACTTTTTTGCCATTTCTGACTCAGAAAAAAAATGTGCTCAAACATGACTTTTTGGGTGTTAAAAATGCTGAAAAATATGCTTGTGCCGACAGTTTGGCCAAATTTGGCTTAAAAATTGACTTATAAACTGTTTTCCCTCAGGTCAGGCTATGAAAAATTGACATGCTAACATATGACTTTTATGCCATTTCAGACTCAGAAAAAAAATGTGCTCAAACATGACTTTTTGGGTGTTAAAAATGCTGAAAAACATGCTTGTGCAGACAGTTTGGTCATATTTGGCTTAAAAATTAA